>VMDO01000572.1:0-66290 GCA_007922755.1 Pedetes capensis | reverse complement strand
AGGTTATGTCGGCCGTCCACGCCGGTGGCCGTCATGACGCCACCGCCTCCCCACGCACGGTTTTCTTTCAGCGTCGCGTCGTCCACGCCTCACACCCGAGGCGGGGACGTGGCTCGCGCCCGGGCCGGGGCTGGCGGACTCCGCGCTTCCCATCGCCTCGCTCCCCGGGGACCCACGCGGCCCGCCCGGCGGGCGCGGGGCGAGGAAGGCGCTGGGCGAGCGCCTCGCTCCTCACAGCCCCGCCGCTCGGGGCTCAGCGCACCCGGGGCCCGCACTGCGCTCGCCAGGGCCAGGGGACGCGACGGCGAGGAGGCGACGCCCGGCGCCCGCCCGGCCCCAAGGCGCCCCTACTTACGGACCCGCTCGCTCCGCGATGGCGCCGCGACCTGGCCGCCTGCCGCGGGGCGGGCCTGACTGACCGCGCTGCCGGGTCAGGGCGGGCGCGGCGAGGGATATAAATAGAAGGAGGGGGAGGGCGCTGGCGGCCGCTCGCAGGCGACAGGTGCGCGCCCTCGGCCGCCTGCAGCCCGGCGGCACGCGCCGAGGACTGCGCCTGCGCAGGTCTTCCCGCGCAGAGCCGGCACCGGGACTACCCCGCCCCGCGGGCTCTCTGCGCTTGCGCAGGGTCTTCCCGCCCAGTTTCCACACCTGACTGTCCCGCCCCCTCGAGCTCTCTGCGCCTGCGCCAGGTCTTCCCGCAGGCGGCCGTGTGCCATGGATGGTGAAGGTCTGTCGGGAGCTGCAAGGACCCGTTTTGAAACAAAGGTTGGAAATGGGACTTTTTAAGGTGACAGATCTTTCACTTAATCTTTTAAAAATGCAAAACTACCAAAAACCCTGTGGGTAACCTCAGTGACCCTCGCGTGTCTGTCAGCCTGTCAGCTTGTCGTGCTGTGAGGAATTGCATGTCGCTGTGATGCTGAAAGCTATGCCACTGGTACCTCAGACACCAGCAGGGCCACCCGTGGTGGACAGGTCTCACTTGAGCTTCCACACTAAGACTGGGAAAAAGGACGCGGCAGCCCACTCCCAAAACAGTTGTTAGTGGTGGTGTTGGTACCCTTGAGTGGGGTTCGACTTAAATGTGCAATGGAACAAAACACTCTCTTGTCTCTGCCCGACTCTGTGCCATGTACACAATCTTATTTATGTTTAAGCCCCTTGTTGCAGACACTGCGTCAATCCTAATTGCAGCTTTCCCGTTTTTTCGTTGATCTGCCACTCTCCTAAACATGATGTCCTCCTCCAGGGATTGGTCCCTCCTGACAACGTGTCCAAAATATGTAAGACGCAGTCTAGCCATCCTTGCTTCCAAGGAGCACTCTGGTTGCACTTCTTTTAGGACAGATCTGTTGGTCCTTTTGGCAGTCCATGGAATATTCAATGTTCATCTCCAGCACCATAATTCAAAAGCATCAATTCTTCTCCTGTCCTCAATATTCAACATCCAGCTTTCACAATCATATGATGTAACTGAAAATACCACGGCATGAGTCAGATGCACCTTCATCTTCAATGTGACATCTTTTCTTTTCAATACTTTTTTAAAAAAGGTCTTTTGCAAAGCTTTTCCCAATGCAATGGGTCTTTTGATTTCTTGTCTGCTGCTTCCATGGGAGTTGATCGTAGAACCAACTAAAGCAAAATCTTGGACAACCTCAATCTTTTTGCTATTTATCATGAAGTAGTTTACTGACCCAGTTGCAAGGACTTTTGTTTTCTTGATACGGAGGCACAATCCATACTGAAGGCTGTGTTCTTTGACTTCATCAGCATATATTTCAAATCCTTTTTACTTTTGGCAAGTAAACTTGTGTCATCTGTGTATTGTGAGATGTTAATGAGTCTTCTACCCTTATGCTATGTTCATCTTCATAAAGTCCAGCCTCTCAAATTATTTGCTCAGCATAGAGATTGAAGAGGTATGGTGAAAGGATACAGCCCTGATGCACACTGTTCCTGACTTTAAACAAAGAAGTGTTTCCTTGTTCTGCCTTGTGGTCCTCGTGTCCAGGTTCCTCAAGTGTAGAATAGTGCTCTGGTATTCTCATCCTTCACAATGTTATCCATAATTTGTTGTGATCCACACAGCCAAATGCCTTTGCATAGTCAATAAAACATACACAGACACCTTTCTGGCATTCTCTACTTTTGACCAAAATCCATCTGACATCATCAATGATATCCCTGGTTCTCGGCCCTCTTCTGAATTTGGTTTGCTTTTCTGGCAACTCCCTGTCGATAAACTGCTGCAGTTGCTTTTGAATGATCTTTAGCAAAATTTTACTTACATGTGATATTAATGATATTGTTCAATAATTTACTCATTCAGTTGGATCCCCTTCCTTGGGAATAAGCACAAATATGGATCTCTTTCAGTCAGTTAGCCAGGTAGCTGTTTTCCAAATCTTTTGTCATAAACAAGTGAGCACATCCAGTGCTGCATCTGTTTATTGAAAGATCTCAATTGATATTCCATCAATTCTTGGAGCCTTGTGATTCACCAGTGCCTTCAATGCAGCTTCCACTTCTTCCTTTAGTACCATTGTTTCCTGATCATATGTAGCCTTTTGAAATGGTTGATCATTCACCAAGTCTTTTTGGTATAATGACTCTGTGTATTACTTCCATCTTCTTTTGATATTTCCTGCATCATTTAAAATTTGCCCATAGTATAATTCTCCACTATTGCCACTCAAGGCTTGAATTTTTTCAATTCTTTAAGCTTGAGAAAAACAGAGCATGTTTTTCCCTGTTGGTTCTCTATCTCCATCTCTTTGCACATCATTATAATATTTGATTTTGTCTTCTTGAGCTGCCCTCTGAAATCTTCTGTTTAGTTCTTTAAGTTTGTCATATCTTCCTTTTACTTTAGCTATCATCATTTAAGGACAAGTTTCAGAGTCTCTTTGACATGTAACTTGGTTTTTTTCTTTTTTCCCTGTCTTTTTAGTAACCTTTTGCTTTCCTCATGAATGATGTATTTTATGTGAAAACCTATGAATAGCAGAGAAACCCTGTCAAATATAGTGCCAGAAAATGAGCCCCCCAGGTTGGAAGGTATTCAAGAAATGACTGGGGAAGAGTTGCTTCCTCAAAGAAGAGTCAACCTGAATGATGGGAATGGAGTAAAGCCCTTGGGATCTCCATTCGTTAATGTGGCCCTATTCAAAATGAGAAGAAACACAGTGACTGCAACAGTGGTCTCAAACAGAACAAAAATCATGTGCATGGCACAATGTTGGGTAGTGTTTCATTCTGTTATACATAGAGTCACTATAAGTGAACCTAACTTATCAGCACCTAACAACAAACAACAATCTCAAGGAGTAAGACTTAGGGAAGGGATTCCAATGAAATACAAAAGCCTACTTAAAAGCAAATTTCAGGTGCACCTTAGTATATTTTGATACAATATACCCCAGATACTGCAAGGTCAAGTCACATGTCATTCCGTGCTCTGGCTTTGTTTTTATTTTCTCTGTGTTTTATCCACTGCTGCTGGCAACCATTCCTTGGCTGTCAGCTTCTGACTTTTGCCCTACTCCCTCCCAAGTGGAAGCAATATCCACTCCTGAGAAAGGACTGGCTAGCTGTCCTCAGCTTTAGGTCGCTGGTATGGGAAACCTGACCTGGACAGCTGTGTCACAGTGTCCACTATGTGGATAAGGAAACAGTATTGGGTCAGCTAGTTTAAAATAAAACAAAATAAACTTGTTTCCAATGGTAGCAACACAAATTTGTTGTATTTAGTATCTTACAGCTTGAGAGACCAGAAGTGCAAAAGGTGTTCTCAAGGGGTTAAAATGAAGGCCTCAGCAGGGATGTGTCTGCGGGGTGGGGGGCGGTTCTAGGAGATAATCTGTTTCCTTGCCCTTTTCCAGCTTCTAGAAACTGTTCTGACTCTTTAGCTTATGGGTTCATCTTCCATCTTAAAAGCCAGGACCATAAGCTGAATCTTTCTCACACTGCCTCACTTTGACACTAACCCTTCTTTCCTCTTCTCTCTCTCCCTTCCTTCCCTCCCTTCCCGCCTCCCTCCCTCTTTTTCTTCCTTTCTTCCCACCTTCTATCATTGTAGTAAAATATACATATCATAAAATTTATCATTCAGTCATTTTTAAGAGTTCAATATGGTATCATTAAATACATTAGCAATTTTGTGGTATCACTGCTATAATTAGGACGTCGGCTGTCCCCCAAAGGTCCATGTGTTAAATGCTTGGTCTCCAGGATGGTGCTGTTAGAGGTGGGGGAAGCTCCAGGCAGTGGAGCCTGATGGGAAGTTCTTAGGCCATTGGAGGCCCAGAAAGTTACCCAGTCTGTGGCATTCTGTTAAAGCAGCAAAAGATGTGTTAATACGGAGGCCCGTCCAGTTGAATTGATTTGTGTTTGAAAATGAATAGCTTCTACGTGGAACAAGTGTAAGTTTTTACTCCCCCATTATGTACTCTTGCCCACACATCTCATTCTGTTTCTCTCCCAGAATATCTTCTTGTGTTATGCGCCAGCCCTTTCCTTCCACCTGCTGATGCTCAGGAGGAGCAGAAAATGTCATACCATATTGCATAAGGAAGATATGATCCACCAGTGCAACCTGTGTGACCCCAGCTTCTCCTCTAAACGCCCACTTTGACTCCAGGCTTTGTCCTTGAGGAGCGATTTGGCATTGACATTGGGAGGGTAAGGGCTGGGGATGTAGCTCCGTGGTAGAGTGCTTGCCTAGCATTCATAAGGCCTCGAGTTCAATCTCCAGCACCGAAAAAAAAAAAAAAAAAAAAAAAGAGAGAGAGACATTGGGAGGGTGCTTCCTACCCATCCATCTATCCATTCCTTTCATCATTTAACACACATTTACTGAGCACCTATTTTGTTCCAGGTAAAGCTATGTTACTGACTCGGCTGTGGGTAAAACAGATGTGGTCCCTTGCAGAATATAATCTGGTGAAGAGAAGATAGTCTCTTGTTGTTGTTGTTGTTGTTAGGTGCCGTCGAGTGAAGTCTGACTCATAGTGACCCTCATAGGGTTTTCAATGGCTGACTGTTTTGGGATTGCCTTGGGAATGGGTTGCCATGTACTTCTCCCATTTTGCAGTGCTGGGAATTGAACTCAGGGCCTCAGAGACTGCAGAGCAGCACTCTACCAACTGAGCTAAATCCCAGCCCCCAATTAGTCTCTAGTACCTTAATTTTCCATATACTCTACTTTCAATTGTCCCGAGTTCAATTCCCAGCACCACAAAAATGGGAAAAGGACCTGACAATCCACTCCCAAGGCAATCCCGAAACAGTCAGCCATTGAAAACCCTATGAGGGTCGCTATGAGTCGGACACGACTCGATGGTACCTAACAACAACAACAACAACAACTACTACTTTCAATCAGAAACATATTCTTAATCTTAAAAAGTTCCAAAAGTGTTTGTTGCCTTACCTGCCCTTCCTCGAAACTTTCTCTCACCTTTCCTCTTCACTGCCCAAATTTTAGATTGTGTGACCTGTGCTCGTGGTGGTCATTTCCTCACTATGCCTGACCTCCCTGCTTCTGTGAGCACCACTCTGCTGGATTGCTGTCTTGGTGGTCACAAATGCCCCAGTTAAAACCAGTGCCCTTTCCCAATTTCATTAACCGTGTTTGTTCTCTTTCTTTTGGGAACTGTTATGTTTTTTATCTGATAGTAATTTCATCTTATAGTTTTAGCCTGAATGATGTCAGAGATTTATTCTTTCCTCAAAAGAAGTGGCACTTGAAAAATGAATCTGGACACGAATCACAGTATTTTCCAACGTTTGTATTGTATAATAAGTAGTGCAGCTGGTAAAAATTCATCCCATTTAAAAGCATACACAATTGAAAGTGTACCCCAAGTCCCCAAGGTCCCAATTCTTCATCTCCAGGGGGAATATTGTCAGTTTCTTGAATCTCTTTCTAGAAGTATTCTGTGAATTAAATACTTAGTGGTCACCAAGATACTTTCTGTATGGGACTGAGAATGGAGTCAGGAAGATGAGTAAAAATTAATATGATAGTGTAAGGTAAAGTGTTTGGAGAGAGGCAAAGATGAAGAAAGAGACATTTTGGAGGGAAAAACAAGGCATCCGTCATTATATCTAGGTGAGAGAAGAGGGTGAATAGTCAAAGACAGCTACAAGGTTAACGATCTTTAACCAGGGTGCCTGGAAGAATAGAGGTGTCTGTGATAGAAATGGGATTACCACAGGGGGAATGGGCAGAAGTCCTTTTTCAGACTCTGTGAGTTTAAAGTGATTTCAGATGATCAGGCTGTGGTTGGAGCCTAGGGGAGGGGTCAGAGGACTGAAATCTGAGTTCTACTATTAACTATATGGGCTGGGATTTAGCTCAGTTGGGAGAGCACCGCTCTGCAGTCTCTGAGGTCCCAAGTTCGATTCCCAGCACTGCAAAAATGGGAGAAGGATGTGGCAACCCACTCCCAAGGCAATCCCGAAACAATCTGCCATTGAAAACCCTATGAGGGTCGCTATGAGTCGGATATGACTCGACAGCACCTAACAACAACAACAACTATTAACTATATGACTTCAAGCAAAAGAATCTCTGTGCCTTACTTCCTTCAACAAAGTTTTGTTGAGCACTTACTCTATGTCAGGCCCTCTTGTAGGTGCTAACAACACTGTGTAGGTAGAAAACCTCTGCCCTATGGAGACACACCACAAACAAGAGTAGAACATATTCCCAAGCAGTGATCAGTCTAGGAAGAAAAACAAGATAATCTGAGATGGTACAAGGAGGTAGGTGGAAGGCATCTGTCAGGCAATGAGAGAAGTCCTTCCCTGGAGGTAGTCTGAGGTGTCTGAGGAGTTTTAGGGGAATTCCAGCAGACCACTTCTGCAGCCACGTCCACTCCATGGCCTGAGATTCTAAGTGAAGAAATCACACAGTAACCTGGAAATGAGGATTGGGGAGACACACAGATTTGATCAGCTGCCCATGGCCAGGAGCTTCGAAAGATGTGGATGAAATGATAGAAACCAAGAGATCAGGGGTGAAATGATGTCAGAGAGAAAAGCAAGGAGGATCAAAGACGGTGGGGCTCCCCAAGGAGGCAGGGTGGAGGAGACAGACGGGACAGAGGAGGAGAGGAAGGACATCATAAGGAATGTTCCGGAACCTGAGGACAATGGGAAGACAGAGTTCAAGGCAGGTACCTGGGCTGCAGGAAACCATTGCAAAGAAAGTCGGGTGTGAAGAGGTTAAGCGTTGGGACAAGGACTCAGGATCTTGCTAAAAAGTTGCTGACAGTGCTCGTGGGTTGTCTCAGTGGCAGGTAAGCAGCAGAGGGTAAATTAATGAGTGAAAAGAAAACAGTGTAGAGCAAGGCTGAACACTACACAGGCGTCAGCATTTCATAACGGAGGTGCGCCTGACGCATGCCATGGTGTTTCTAGTCGTATCATGCACTTGTGAAAGCTGGACAGTGACTAAGGGAGACAGGAGAAGAACTGATGCTTTTGAATTATGGTTCTGGAGATGAATATTGAATATGCCATGGACTGCCTAAAGAAGCCACAGGTCCATCCTGGAAGAAGAGCAACCAGAATCCTCCCTGGAAGGAAGCACAGCTATACTGTTTCTTACATATTTTGGACACGTTGTCAGGTGCAATCCCTGGAGAAGGACATCATGTTTGGGAGAGTGGCAGGTCAACGGAAAAAAGGAAGACCCTCAACTACATGATTGACACAGTGGCTGCAACAGTGGGCTTAAACATAAAAAAGATAGTATGCCTGAGACAATGTTGGGGAGTGTTTTGTTCTGTTGTATATAGGATCGCTGAGTCGGACCCAACTCGATGGCACCTAACAACAGCAACAACGGTTACATGTCACGCTAGCCATTTATCTTTGGCTGATAGAATGGCCCTGCGCAGGTATCCAGCTCTTCAAAGCAGTTTCCTCTATGCAGCCATTCAGGGACCTTGGCTGATGGTGGCTCTGCCCAGGGGTTGTTGGTCTCCGGGTCCAATAAGAGAGAAAGAGCTGAGAAAAGACCGTATAGAGGCCTGTGTGGGTCAGACACAGATGAGGCAATTCTCACGTCTGTTCATCTTCTACCTGGAAGGACTGAGTCATGTGGTCACCTGTAGCTCAAGAAAGATTGCGATAGGTGGTTTAGCTGTGTGCCCAGGAAAAGGAGACGAAGGATTTTGGGGGGACGGAGAGCCAGCTCTGTCACAGGCCAACAGGAAGTAGAATTGTGGGGTGCAGGCCAGCCCTCATGGACGTGGGACATTAATTCCTCAGGATGACCTAGGAAACAGAGTTCCAAGTTATAGCAATTTAGGAAATGCTGAGTGCCATGTCCATTTTTGGAGAATCAGAATACAGTACTCGATTAAAATCCCAGCAAATCCTGCAGTTCAGAGATGAAGTATTTCCCAAATGTTCTTGACTCGGAGACCTCGGTTTCTGAAGGGAAGATGGGTCTGGGTATTATGTAGCCTGTGATCCTGCGGGTCACACCTCGGAAACACTGGGCCTAGAGGACCTTGGGCTCAGGCAAGGATATGCTAAGACAGGAGCTTGAAATCCACACCAAGGTGCAAACCAAGTCATCCTTGGGAAGGGAGAGATTCCAGACATGGAGGAGAAAGGAAATTGTGGGACCAAGTCAGCAGGGACAGCAACCAAAGCGACGGCCGGAACGCTGGCCGTCGTTATGTGAGGGGTGCAGAGAAGTGGTCTCTCCTATTGTAGGGAAGTATGAGAGAAAGAAATGCAGGGTGGTGGGGACTCCTTTAGCTGATTGGGGCAAAGAAGGAATGGGAGGTCGGAGGAAGTATCTAGAAGGAAGCAGTGTAGAGTTTCTCAAAATACTGAATGTCTAAGCCGGGCGTGGTGGTGCACGCCTGTCATCCCAACAGCTTGGGAGGCAGAGGCAGGAGGATTGAAAGTTCAAGACCAGAGGCGGTCTGCGTAAGTTAGCGAGACCCTGTCTCAAAAAGTAAAAAAAAAAAAAAAAAAAAAAAAGGGATGGGGGTGCAGCTCAACAAGCATGAGGCTCTGGGTTCAACCCCCAGTACTACAAAAAAAAAAAAAGTACTGAATGTCTAAATGCTTCTGAGGAAGAGGAAGTGGATGGAATCCTGGAAGTGCTTGGCACATTAGCACACAACTGGATCTATAAGTTAGTAGGCCCCTGCCTCCCAAATCCAAGCAAAACAGCTGTAAGAGAAATGGCATGAACAGAGCTGCTGTCTGCGCCCCACCCACTCACTCCTGATCTCCCTGCTGGAGCTCTGATTAAGCCTCCCAGCAGGTGGCGGCGCCTGTGATTAGTGGGTTATGCAGGGGCTTGCAGTTTGCATAATGCCTTTTGCTCATTCTCTCATTAATCCTCACCCACCCGGGAGGGTGCTTCAACTCAGGGTGTAAATGGTGGACGACAGGATTGCACCCTCCGCACTCGCGATCAAGGGAGCTGGCCGCGGAGACCCCATCCTCCACTTTCATGTCTGCCGCACCAGCTGCCTCGTATCCCGCTTAGTACCTCCCCCTTGCATCTTTATGCCGCCATTTCCATATTTCCCCGGATGTGAAGAGTGGACCTTGTATTGTCTTCCCTGGATAGGGTTTAACGGAGGAGGGCTGTGTGAGATTCCCTCCTGCTGAAGAGTTGAATCGTGTCACCCCCAAATTCATATGCTGGAGTCCTAAACCCCTTGTGCCTCAAGATGTGGCCTTGTTTGAGATAGGGAAGTCCCTATTTAATATGACCGGGGCTGGGATTTAGCTCAGTTGGTAGAGCACTGCGTTGCAATCTCTGAGGTCCTGAGTTCAATTCCCAGCACTGCACAAATGGGAGAAGGACCTGGCAATCCATTCCCAAGGCAATCCCGAAACAGCCATTGAAAACCCTATGAGGGTCGCTATGAGTCGGATACCGACTCAACGGCACTAACAACAACAACATTTAATATGACTAGTGTCTTACAGGAAAGGGGACGCTTGGTGACAGGCACATGAATAGAAGGAACGCTTTGTGAACATGAGGAGGCCCATCCGTGAGCCAGGGGATGAAGCCTGGAACAAGTCTTCCTCCACGGCCCTCGAAGGAAGCCAGTCCTGCCAACACCTTGATTCTGAGCCTGCAGCCTCCAAGACAACAACTTCTGTTGTTTAAGACATCTCATTTGTGGTTCATCGTGACAGCAGCCCGAGAAACTAATACACCATGCCAAGCAGGTTCAAGTGAGACGCAATTTGCTGCAAAAATGCCCTCAGTCGTTAAATTAGCCGTGAGAACATTTGGAACAACTGAGTAAAATATTGCCAACATCAAGATTCACTGGGCTTATAATCATTTCTTTAATTTATCATAGCAAAGAAAATGAGGTTAGTTTGACCTGATTTGCATATATTTATTTATTTGTGTATGTGTGAGAGGATCATATTGGCCTGTAGAGATCTTCACAGTCTCTTCTGAGTGCTCACAAACTATGCATTTAAGAATGCTTTCCAGGGCTGGACGCAGTGGCGCACACCTGTAATCCCAGCAGCTCAGGAGGCAGAGGCAGGAGGATCGCAAGTTGGAGACCAGAGGCAGTCTGCGTAACTTAGTGAGACCCTGTCTCAAAAAGTAAAAAAAATGGGCTGAGGTGCAGCTCAGTGGTCCAGCACTTGCAGAGCATGCAGGCACGAGGCTCTGGGTTCAACCCCCAGTACCGCAAAAAATAAAAAATAAAAAGAATGCTTTCCAGAGTTTTCCTGAGGTTCAATTCAAGTTTACTGATGTGTAGTGACCCTAATGCGCTTTTTATGGGCTATGACATTTGTCCATCTGGAGCACATGTTCTCAGATCTGAGTTCGTTTAGAGTGGTGAATGGTTCTCCTCCTGCAGGCTCGCCTAGTTTGGGCAAATATTTCTCTCTCTTTTCATTGTGAAAGAATTTCACACGTAGAAAAGTTGCAATAATATTACAATGGCCTCTCATATACCTTTTGTCTAGATTGGCCAACTGTGAACATTTGCCATTTTCTCATATTTACTTTTTTACTCTGTGTGTGTGTGTGTGTGTGTGTAGACATACATACATATATATATATATATATATATATATATATATATATATATATACACATATATACATATATACATATATATACGTATATATATACATATATATGTATATATACATATATACATATATATATATGTATATATATATATGCCTGCAGCTGTAGCCCTGTGGCATCGATCCCGTCAGATCTCGGAAGCTAAGCAGGGTCAGGCCTGGTTAGTACCTGGATGGGAGACCACCTGGGAACACCAGGGGCTGTAGGCTTGGGAGAAGGACCTGGCAACCCCCTCCCAAAAATCAATCTGCCATTGAAAACCCTATGAACAGCAGAGAAGCACTGACAATAGTGTTTCCCCTGTTGGACAGAGGGTCGCTATGAGTCGGATACCGACTCGACGGCACCTAACAACAACAACAACATATATATATATATATATATATATATATATATATGTATGTATGTCTACACACATATGCATATACATATATATATACATACATATATATCTCATATGTATATACACATATATATATGTACATAGATATATACACATATATTTTAATTTCTTATTTTGTGTGTGGTACTGGAGGTTGCTTTGCAAGTGCTGGACCACTGAGCTGTACCCTCAGCCCATTTTTTTACTTTTTGAGACAGGGTCTCACTAAGTTACGCAGACTGCCTTTGGTCTCGAACTTGAGATCCTCCTGCTTACGCCTCCTGAGCCGCTGGGATTACAGGCGTGTGCCACGGCGCCCAGCTTGACCTTGGCATTTTTGAAGAGTTTGGGCCGGTTATTTCATAGAGCCCTTCAAACTGGCATTATCTGATGTTTCCTCTTGCTTAGATTCAGGTTATGCACTTTTGCCACACGTTTTAATTTTAAGAGCGGTGTGTTTCTGAGGAAGATTTGAAGAAGAATAGTTGTGTGAAGCAGCTCTGCCTTCTATCATTAGTGCTGGCAGGGGCTGTCGCTGCTTTGATCTGGTCGCCAGCATGGTTTTAAAGGCCCTTCTTGATGCCATAGGCATTTTTCGTCCTGGTCTAGCCAAACAAGGCTTATTATCTTTGTGACTGAATTCTGGAGATAACAAAAGGTCCTGTCTGGGGTTGAATCTCAGCCCTACTGTTTAGTCACCGCCTCTTCTTGGACAAGTGTTACTTGTGTCATTGAACTTCCATTTCTGTAGATACAAAGATAGCTAAATCAAGCACTTGGCTTGTGAGACTACG
This sequence comes from Pedetes capensis, assembly GCA_007922755.1. Lineage (NCBI taxonomy): Eukaryota > Metazoa > Chordata > Mammalia > Rodentia > Pedetidae > Pedetes > Pedetes capensis. Next base: position 53,998 of record VMDO01000572.1, on the reverse strand, counting down.
GAGAAGATACAATAGGTAACACCCAGAGGGACCAGCCTTGGCACTCATTCAGCGTGAGGTCTGCTCTTTCTGATTTCCCTTCCTTCTTCCGGCTCCCAGCCCTGCCAGTCCCTGGCCCTGGCCTTGCTGTTGCTGTGGCACCCCGGGCCTGGCCCCAGGTTCTACCTTCTCCTTGGAAACAGCATCCGGTGACTGGCAGCAGAGGGCACCTCCCTCTTAGCTCCAGCGCCCTTTTCCGGGTCAACAGAGGCCTGATTGCAACTGCACTGTAGCCCAACTTTGCTCTCTAGCCAGTCATTCTTCCTTCCCCCCATGCGCAGTCCCCAGTGGGCCACCTGCACACAGAGACCATTTCCTAGGGAGCTGACTGGCAGCACCTGGCCACGTGTCTTCTATAGAAAGCCCCTGATTCTAGGTTTCATTTACTTCTGTTCAGTTTGTTGTTGTTGTTGTTGTTGTTGTTGTTGTTAGGTGCCATTGAGTCGTGCCTGACTCTTGACACCCTCATAGGGTTTTCTTTCTTTCTTTTTTTTCTTTTCTTTTCTCTTTTTTTTTTTTTTTTTTGTGGTACTGGGGGTTGAACCCAGGGCCTCACACCTGCATGCTTTGCAAGTGCTGGACCACTAAGCTGCGCCCCCAGCCCATTTTTTTTTTTTAACTTTTTGAGACAGGGTCTCACTAAATTATGCAGACTGCCTCTGGTCTCAAACTTGCCATCCTCCTGCCTCTGCCTTCCCAGCCGCTGGGATTACAGGCATGCGCCACCAGGCCCAGCCCTCATAGGGTTTTAAATGGCAGATTGTTTTGGGATTGCCTTGGGAGTGGGTTGCCACGTCCTTCTCCCATTTTTGCGGTGCTGGGCATTGAACTCAGGACCTCAGAGACTGCAGAGCGGTGCTCTCCCAACTGAGCTAAATCCCAGCCCTCTGTTCAGTTTAGGAAAGAAAAAAAAACTATCCTGAAAAACATGTCCAATAAGAAAATACAATCAGTACCAAAAAGCTCAAGAAAGAAAGTAAAATTCATTCAGAGCATCCTCCTATCTACCCAGGTGCGTGTGTGCAGGCGGGTGTGTGTGTGTGTGGCATGTCCTCTACAAACGAGATTGGGAACTGCACACTGTCCTGGAATTGTGGCAAAGGTGACTAGTCCTTCGGTGTCCGTCCTCTCCTACTCCTGGGCAACAGAACCAATTCACACGTGTGACTGCCTGGAGAAAAGACTCCCCGAGAGCGAGATCTGACTGTGTGACCTAGTTCTGGCCAATGGCTTGTGAGAGGAAGAGGTGTGGGCGACTTCTGGGTCATGTCGTCAAGGACAAAGGGACTTGCCTTCCGCTTACCTAATGCTCTAGTCTGAATCTTTAGCATAACCCGAAGGAATGTGTGTTGAAGCTTTTGTCCCCAAGGTGGCATTCTCGGGAGGTGGTGGAAGTGCTGGGAAGTAGGGGCTTGTGGCAGGTGTTTAGGTCCCCAGTGTGTGCCTTTGAGAGAGATGGTTGCACTTCACTCCTCATTGCTACCTGGTCATGAGGTGAGTGGTTTTGCTCTGCCACATGCCCAGAGCAACAGGGTCAACTGGTCATTGACTAAAACTTCCAACTTCTCTTTATAGGTTGGTTGTCATCGACATTTTGTTATAGGATGGAAATTTTGTTATAGGATGGTATTTTGTTATAGGATGGGAAGCTGAAATGGTACCCCTTTACCATTCCCACTGAGGACAGAACTACAAGGCTTTTAGCACAAAATAGCAGATCCTGTCATCTCTTGCTTTATCCATCGTAAAGATTAATGGTGGTTATCTATGTTGTTGTTAGGTGCTGTCGAGTCGGTATCCGACTCATAGCAACCCTCACAGGGTTTTCAATGGCTGACTGTTTCAAGATTGCCTTGGGAGTGAGTTGCCAGGTCCTTTTTCCATTTTTTTGGTGCTGGGAATTGAACTCAGGACATCAGAGACTGCAGCGCAGCGCTCTACCAACTGAGCTAAATCCCAGCCCCAGTGGTTATCTATAGACAACCTTTATTTTCTTTATACCTAATACAGTGTACCCCCATGTGTCTGTCAGCTTGTCAGGCTGTGGGGGACTGCATGTTACTGTGATGCTGAAAGCTATGTCATCAGTATTTCAGATGCCAGTAAGGCCCACCCCCCATGGTAGACAGGTTTCAGCTGAGCTTCCAGACTTAGACAGACTAGGAAGAAGGACCCAGCAGCCCACTCTGAAAACAATTAGCCATTGAAAACCCTATGAATGGCAGAGAAGCACTGTCAAATACAGTGCCAGAAAATGAGCCCCCCAGGCTGGAAGGCATTCAAGAAAGAACTGGGGAAGAGTTGCCTCCTCAAAGTAGAGTCTACCTTAATGACAAGAATGGGTTAAAGGCCGTGGGACCTCCTCTTGCTGGTGTGGCACGACTCAAAATGACAAGAAACACAGTGGCTGCAACAATGGACTCAAACATAACAAAGCCACGTGCGGGGTGCAGTGTTGAGGGGCGTGTTGTTCCAACTCCTTTTATCATATGCTCTAAACTGGAGTGTTCTGATCTGAAATCCTAACTTTCTCCATTTTTTAAAATAAATTAATTTTGGCCGGGCGTGGTGACGCAGGCCTGTCATCCCAGCGGCTTGGGAGGCGGAAGTGGGAGGCTCGCAAGTTCAAGACCAGAGGCAGTCTGCGTAATTTAGCGAGACCCTGTCTCAAAAAAAAAAAAAAAAACTAAAAAAACAGACTGAGGGTGCAGCTCAGCAGTCCAGCACTTGCAGAGCATGCAGGTGCGAGGCCCTGGGTTCAACCCCCAGTACCGCAAAAAAATAAATAAATAAATAAAAATAAATAAATAAATTTTTAAACCATACATAAAAACATGAAAATTGTAAATATTATGAGGTGCCATTTAATGTTTCCATATGTGTATACATTATGCAGTAGGTTTAAATAAGGATGGACATCTATTTCTGTATATTTATCATCTCACTTTCTCTTATACCAAGTTTTCCTATTTCTGTCCATTTTCCACTCTGTTTTCCCTCATTGTGCTGTTTGTTCTGACTTACTAATATTCTGTTCTAAGTCCTGTAGCTTTATTTAATATTCTTTACCACATACTAGGGTAAGTTTCTTGTCTTTTTCAAAGCTTTTTTGGCTATCCTCCCACATCTATTTTTCCATTTCACTTTTTCTAACTTTCTAAGAAAAATAATTTCTTTTGTAATTTCGTCTACAGTTGCAAAAACTCTAAAATATCAGTTTAGGAAAGCAGTCATTTTGCAACGCTGAGCATTCCATCCAAGGTCCAGATTGTGCCATTCCATCTGCGGGAGTATTCTGTTATATTCCTTGGTAGTTTTAGATTTTTTTCTCTTCATGAGCACTGGTTATTCAGTTTATTTTTTAGATATTATTTATTCCTAGTAGGACCTCTTCTTTCCCAGTATTTTTTTCTAACTGCTTAATGATTGGCTAGTAAAAAGGGATTGGTGTAAGTCGTAAAGTGGCTTCCTCCACTGTCCCCTTCTTGGACAAGGCCTTCCAGTCTTCAGGCATGGTAGATATCCTGGGTGTGCTGTGTGCATGTATTTCTTCTATGTAAATGCTGCTTCGTGGGCTGAGGTGTGAGGGGAAATATCATCGTTCTTTGAACAGTCTCCTATACACAAGCCAAGTGCTTTATCTACTCTACCACAGGGCCTTTGAGTTTCACCGAGGGGCACAGCAGCAGGTCCAAGTCATTTGTCATACACCATGGAGAAAATTTAAGACATGAACTTTTGACCGTCACTGAGTTTTCCATAGGTGTCGGTCAGCTTCATGTTACTGTAACAAAATACCTGAGATAATCCTCTTAAAAAGAGGGAAGGTTCATTTTGGCTCACAGTTTCAGAGGTTCTAGTCCATGGCTGGTTGGCCATGTTGTCTTTGGGCCCGTGGTGAGGCAGTGCATCATGGTGGGAGTGTGCCGTGGAGGAAGCTGCTCACCTCATGGCCAGGAAGGAAAAGAGAGAAAGGAAAGCGGCTGGCATCCCACGATCCCTTGAAGGGTACACCCCCGGCCAGAAGGCCTCCAACTGGGCTCCACCTCTTAAAGCTTCCGCTATCTCCCAATAGGGCCACGGGCTGGGGGCCACATGGGCCTCTGGGGGACACTTATTCAAGCAGTAGCATTGTACCTGCTGACATCAGCTGCCCATTCATGTGGGCATAAGGCCATTTGTCCCAGTGCCATGGAGTGCCAAGGGGGCTGGGAAGCATTTTTTTCTTTTTCTTTTTCTTTTATTTTTGTTTGTTTTGAAATAACTCTAAGCAAGGCACAATTCAGAAAAACTGAGATTCTTTGGGTAGTGTTTAATCCCTGGCATGTATGTACTTTCAGTGCCCCGTGGCTCTGTGGTTCCTCTTCAGTTTTCCAGGAGCTTGCTGAGGTATGGTGATTTCTGGGGACAGGTGAGTGTGAAATTTACAATTGTATGGCTTTACCACTGTGAGACTCAGTGTGGCCACAGCACTGAGCTGGCCACAAGACACAAGACACAGCTTATGACCAAGAAGAGTTAAAGGCAGCGGTGACCTGGCAGCCAGTGCCAAAGCGCAGGGTTCTCTGGAAGGCTCCATGCTAGCTCGGCACCACTCACCCAGCTCTCATCAAAGGCCCAGTGTTGTGGGGGGATAGTGAGGTGACCGGACGTTTTACAGACCTGTGAGGCTTCGCTCCGGCCAAGAAGTGTTTTCATCGTAATTACTTGTGACTCCTTCAGCGCCTTTCCACCCGGCACCCCGCCTGCCCCAGCCCTGAGTCTTTCCAAACCATCAATGTGTTGTCACCATGAAGGGGTGACCAACCACTGGGATAGTCAACTTAGGGCCAGGACGGTGGAATCTAAATGTAACTGTGCAACTGACAGAATGATTCATTACCTCATAGGTCCTTGGAAAAGATCGGAGTTTCTCAAACGCCGTTCCACGGGCTGATATGAATCATACAAATGTCCTGAGCACAGAAAGTTCTCAGGGTTCCAGGGCCAAATTGGCTTAGGAAATGCTTCGTGCCAACTCTCCCTCTCAGGGCTCCACAATGTACATTAGCATATTAAAAGTTCTGAGAAGTACAGCAAAAGAGTCCAGTTTTAATTCTGCTGAGCGATTAAGCAAGTTTATTAGTCCAAGGGGCAAGTTTCTTTTAAGCCAAACAGGTTTCCCTTAACACCAGTTTTGGAAGGACTTGAAGAGATTTAATGGAATTTTACCTTTTCTTTGGTCATAGAGTCCCAGCAGCCCATTAAAATGTGTGTCAATGTTGAATCACTAGAGCTAGATTTTAAATGAAGTGCAATCAAAGTCTAACTCTGGCAAATTTGCTTATTTGTTCTGAATGTCAGGGGTGTATTTAAATGCATTAGGTACAAGAAATGATGGGCCTTTTAACTCCCATGGGTCCTTTGTCACTTTTAGAATTTGACCTTCTAATGGATTCATTGGTTAATTTATTTAAACAATAGGTGCGAAGGCACTCCTGGGCTACCGCTCAGTGCTAAGTGTGAAAAAGCTGGAGGTATTGTGGAGTGTGGGCACGGGAAGGGGAAACAGAGCTTGGCGAATACAAGAAGCCCTTACATAGCATTTGTGTGGCTCCTGGCCACTCTGTGGCCACAGCTGGCCCATGTTCCCACAGTGCTGGGTGGCTGTGGGAGGGGAAGTTCTAGCCTGGGCCTGGGATGCAGGTGGCTCAACATGAAGTAGGCCATGTTTTCATCGGAGCCCTGGAGGGTTTTTCTAGGAAGACCAACACAGACTAATTCCCAGCATGCAGCACTGCACAGTGGCAGCAGTACTGCTGGGTAACAACCCACCTCAAAACTCTTGCATAGCTGGGCGCGGTGGCGCATGCCTGTCATCCCAGTGGCTCAGGAGGCAGAGGCAGGATGATCGCAAGTTCGAGACCAGAGGCAGTCTGTGTAACTTAGCGAGACCCTGTCTCAAAAAGTAAAAACTGGGCTGGGGGTGCAGCTCAGTGGTCCAGCACTTGTAGAGCATGCAGGCGCTAGGCCCTGGGTCCAACCCTCGGTACCACCAAAAAAAAAAAAAAAAAAAAAAAAACTCTAGCATAAAACACTGCCTGAGTGCTGCTGCATGGTCACAGGATGGCTGCGTTCATCCAGGCTGGTCTTGATGGGTGGCTCTGCTTCTGGCTGTGGAGGCCGTAGAGGCTCTGCCTCTCCCTACAGCACAGCAGGTCGGCGGCGGCGTCTCTGCTCCTTGGATCAGTGGACTAGCCAGGCAAGGACTCACAGGCCTCTTTCATCTCTCTTTGCTAGCAGTTTATGGCAAAGCACATCCAAGGATTGGGACGTGCATGTTGTGCTCCTGGGCAGAAGTCACCAGCATAGGGTACGGATGTCCGGTAGCCATGAACAGCTGGAACAATTACCAGCCTGCTACTTGGTGCCAAGGAGCCGGTCCAGGAACCCCGGGATGACCGAGCTGCCTCCCTTCCTGCAGGTCAGTCCAGCCAGGGAATTTGAGGACTCAGCACTGGCTCCTGCGTGAGGAAGTTCTTCCTGGACCCAGTGAGACTTGAGGGCTGGCAGCTGACTTAGAACGAAAAACACCAGCTCAGCTGGGTGTGTGACTCTGTATGTCAGCCTGACAGGGGCGTCCAGAGAGCAGGTGAAGCTGTGTTCCGGATGTGGCTGTGAGGGCGCTTCTGGAAGAGAGCAGCGATTGACTGCGCAATAATGCAGGCCAGTCCTCACAACCCGCGTCTCTACCTCCGTCTCTCTTGCTCTCCTCTCTGTCTCTGTCTCTCTTGTTGGTTCTGCTCCTCTGGGGACCTCTGCTAACACACCAGGAGTGGGAGTCTGACCCCAGCCTGCATTCTAGCCTCCTCCCCTCTGCAGACTCGAGCTCTATCTCCAGTGCCACTGGCTGAAGGTCAGGGCACTCTGTGCCTTTGCGCATGAGAAGACAGTGTCCCCCTCGAGCCACTCCTGAGAAAGCCACGTGAGGATGACCTCAACCAGCCAAGAGATAAGGGAGGAACTGGCAAGTGCTCTACCACTGAGTGGCCCCTCAGCTCCTTTTCATTTTTTTTTACTTTGAGACAGGGTCTCACTAAATTCCACAGCCTGCCTCTGGCCTTGAAATTGAGATCCTCCTGCCAGGAAGGAATTGAGTATTGAATACATTTGATAACAGATCAAAGGGAAAATAAAGGATGGACTGGAGCGGGGTAGACTTGTTGTCAAATGGCCCTTCTCCCACACTGGGGCTGGGCTTGGCCCTGCGGTTGGTTTGGTCAGTGGAACAGTGGTAGCTGTAAGGCAAGCAGAGACTTGTAAAGTGCCTGAGTGTTGGCACTTGCCCTCTGTGTTGCTGGAAGCCCCTCTGCCCCAAGGTGAGCAAGCCCAGGCTGGCCTGTGGATGGGCGGAGACATATGGGCTTCCCATCCACTGGCATCAGGCAGACCTGCCACACTGCTGGCCACATAACCAGCGACCTGCCTGGGCAGGGCCACACTAAAACAGAGTCACCCAGACAACCACGGGACTGTGGGAAGTAATGATGACTGTTCATTGCTTTAAACCACTGAAGCTAGGGGTGTAAAACAGAAAAAGGTAACGATACGTGATCTTGATGTTACGTGATCTTGATGTTACGTGTCCTGGCAATGGAAGATAAGGTAGAAAGCAGAATAAGCTTGTGGGTTATTTGTCTTTAATGCTGATAAATCATGTTGTCCAGATCTAAGAATACTTAAAAGGAAAGAAAATAAGTCATGTTAAAATATATACCAAGTTTGTTTTTTAAAAAAATAATTGCCTCAATTGTAAGATCATTATTTTAATCATTACTGTGTAAGAAAAGATGTTGCCAATTAAGCCATGACATACCATCCACTTGTAAGACACATCCCAGATTTTAAAAAATGTTAAAAGTGAAAAAAGTTCAAGAATTGTTACAGTGCAGCATCTGAAAAAAGAAAAAAGGAAAATAGCACAGAACTAAGATCAAACACTAACATCAAACTAATAAATATAAATATAACTTACTCGTGAGAACAAAAAGATTGACCAGGAGCCATGACACATGCCAATGACTCGGGAGGCAGAGGCAGGAGGATCTCAATTTCAAGACCAGAGGCAGGCTGTGCAACTTAGTGAGACCCTATCTATCTCACAGTAAAAATAAAAATAAAAAGGGGCTGGGGGGCCACTCAGTGGTATAGCACTTGCCAAGCATGCATGAGGCCCAGGATTCAATCCCTAAGTACCTCCAAAAGGAAAATAATAATAATAATAATAATTTTCAGATCGAATCACAAAGTAAAATAGAAAAACTAAAAATAGAAGAGTGGGAGAAGATACTCTGGCCAAAACCAAAGTGTGTTTCTGTGTGCGTATATGTGCACAGGGATCATGACCTTAATATTATACAAGGTAAAATTCAGGTCAAAAAGCATTAAATAGAACAAAATCCAGCACCTTCTAATACCACAAGGGATGTCATGATAACATGGCTGGTATAAGTGTCTATGCATCCTATGTTACAGTAGCTTCTTTCATTGAGTGTGGACTAGAGGAATATGAGGAGAAATAGACAAGAACACATTAATGAAAGACCTTAGTTTACCCACTTCATCCTGACAGATAAAGTTGAGAAAACAATGTTATGTCAACTTCACTACATTGTTCTGTCAACTCCGTTAAATATTTTTAGCCGTTCTAAATGGAGACCTTGTAGCCCCAAAGGGAATGTGTATGGGTAAGAAGCGGTAGATCACACATTTGTGTGACTGGACATAGGATGGCCATACAAGTTGCACACTTAAATACTGAAAGAGCTGTAGTGAAATGTAGCAGCTTACTTAAGTGAAGGGTATTGTGGGCCCATAGGTTTTAGCAAATTGTGATGATGTAAGTAAGCCTCTTAAGAAAGATGCTAATGAATTTTTTCACATACATCTGTATTTCCATTATGGAGTAGAGCCAGGGCAGTCCTGGCCTGTGAAAGAGTCAATGTGGAGACATCTAAGCATGAAATGTCGTAATTTATGAGTTACTTCATCATATGACTAACTCAGGCTGTATCTGTGGGTTTTCCATCGTGGTGACAAAACACCTGAGTAATTAAATTAAAAGGGGAAGAGTTTATTGTGGATCGTGGTTCCAGAGGTTTCCGTCCACAGTCCTAGGTCCTGTTGGTCTGGCCTGTGGTGGCCATGTATACAGTGACAGGAGTGCGTAGTAGTGGCAGTCTGTTTACCTCATGGTGACAGGGAAGCACAAACAGACAGAAGAGGGCTGGGGTCTCAGCATGCCCTACAGGGCCATGCCCCAGTGACCAGCCTCCTCCCATGATGCCCCACCTCGTGAAGGTTCCAACACTTCCCAGTGGTGTCTGGGGCTGTCAACCAAGCCTTCAGCACCTGAGCCTCAGGAAACATCCAGACCCAACCTTTAACACAGAGCACCTGGCGTAAAATGTGAAAGGTTTGGTTTGACAATGAGGGTTAGCCCAGACACCGGGCAGTAAATTGGCTGACTTTCCTATGCCTTTCCCATTAGTCTTGACATGGGAAAATGTTTCCTACTGTTCTCTCTTTGCAGTCCTTGGCATTGTGCTAAAAATACAGGTGTGTGTGAAACGAAGACATTAAAAACCCAGAGAATTACATTCTTCTAAAGGAGTACAAAGGTGGGCTGTTGTTGTTGTTAGGTGCCGTTGAGTTGGTATCCAACTCATAGCGACCCTGCGTACAACACGCAAAACACTATTGTCAGTGCTTCTCTACTGTTCATGAGGTTTTCAATGGCGGATTGAATTTGGGGAGTGGGTTGCCAGGTCCTTCTCCCCAAAGGAGGGTAAGATAATGAAATTCTGGGAAATCATTTGTTCCAAGTAAGGAAACTGAGGCTCTGGGTTGTCTAAATCACATCCCTGTGATCACATAACTACATATAAGCAGGCTTTAGGTAGAATACCTGCTGCTTTCTGGGAGAAAAATGTGAAATTTCTTCCCCTCCACAGCCTGAAAGTTCAGTAGATTTTGAACCATGCATAGATTAGGATAAATGTTACATTTCATATGATACATTTTATATGTGTTTGTCTACCTATGAAGAGCTGTCAAGTATGTATAATTTCCTGGAGCAGTATGAGACATCTCATGGAAGTCTGGTACCTTAGTGTTTCCCATCTTTACAGTGATTGCTGCTTCCACAATTTCACATTACAACAGTAGCAGACTGTCTTTTATTGGTTCTCTCTCGTGGCCACTGATCCCTTTTTTACTGTTGCAGCTGCTTTGATGACCTTGTTTCCTCACTGGGAATGTGCCAGTCAGCTGTGGGAAACAAAACCAAAGAAACACAGATTTTAACAGTTGCACGCATCTATTTAAGAATAACAATGCATGCAGGGCTTTTTATGTTAAAAATCTCCCACACACGTGTTCAGAGCCAAAGTGCACCAAATTTCTGAAATAAAGCTTGTGGAAACATTAGCACTCATGCGTGGACTCCGTAAGCTGATGGTCCTCATGCCAGATGTGAAGAGAAAATGCTGTGGAGAGATACACTAGTGTTTTCCAAGTTAAACAAATTTCTAAAAGCAGTAAACATGGTGACTAGATAAGGTCTTTAGTCAACAAGGGGACCCAGGGCAGAGTCTAAGCCTAGCCTAGAAATAGAAGTCCATTATGATGAATGCTTAAAGATCTGGGTTATATACATTTATTTAAAAATATTCTGAGACACCTCTAGTGCACCTAATATGGCATATGTTGTTGTTGTTGTTAGTAGCCGTTGAGCAGGGGACTCATAACGACCCTACATACAACAGGCAAAACACTATTGTCATGCTTCTCTGCTGTGCATAGGGTTTCCAATGGTGGATTGATTTTTGGGAGTGGGTTGCCAGGTCCTTCTCCCAAGCCTACAGCCCCTGGTATTCCCAGGTGGTCTCCCATCCAAGGACTAACCAGGCCCAACAGTGCTTAGCATCCAAGATCTGATGGAATCAGATGCCACAGAGCTATAGCTGCAGGCCGTATGGCATATAGTGGACTGTTAATGTTGTTCATTGTGTTTCTGTGTTACTTTCCATTTCATAGAATCTTTGTGATAAAACTTAAATCCAAATCTTGGCCAGCTACAACAGGTGCCCAGAATATTCTGGAAAAATGTTCCTCAGTGCCTACCTGGAGCATGCCTTTATATTTTTATTTCTAAAGGAGGGCTAAATCATTTATTCCCACTTTAAATGCAAGAGACTAGTATATTAAAAAGGGGTTCCTTTGCATTGTACGTACCATGTCTCCTTTAGAGAATGCTATCAAGAAGGTTTTCTGACTTCTTAAAATGTAGTACAAGCCAACGGCTACTCAGGGGCCTTTAATTTCTCATGTATTTGGTCTTTAATAGGATGTAGTCCTATGTTTAGAAGTAACTACCCTGTTTTTGTTATATAACATAGTCTTTGTAGTTCTGAGCTTTTCTTTGTTTAACTCACTTTCTTCCCAATGGCCACTCTGTAACTCTTGTGTCCAAGGAAGGTTCAGAATGAAAAGAAGGGAAATGAATAGAATGTGAACTCGAATGAGACTGGCCGAGGGGAGAGAGGAGGGAGCAGGAGCTTGGGCTAGGGACTGACCGTGCTCCAGGGTGGGCCCTGAGGGAGGCAGTAGCGATTTCATATTTAGTGTTCACTTACGTTAGCTGACTTTGAACTCACATGTGGCTCAAGTAGATATTCATATATTAAAGACACATCCATATATTTTTGTTTGGAGGGCTGGGTACTGGAGGTTTGAGCCCAGGGCTTCACGCCTGCTTTGCACGTGCTTTACCACTGAGCTGCACTCCAGCTCATTTTTTACTTTTTATTTTAAGATAGGGTCTTGCTAAATTACACAGCCTGCAGCCATAGCCCTGTGGCATCTGATCCCGTCAGACCTCGGAAGCTAAGCAGGGTCGGGCCTGATTAGTACCTGGATGGGAGACTGCTTGGGAACACCAGAAGCTGTAGGCTTGGGAGAAGGACCTGGCAACCCCCTCCCAAAAATCAATCTGACATTGAAAACCCTATGAACAGCAGAGAAGCACTGACAATAGTGTTTCCCCTGTTGTACAGAGGGTCCCTATGAGTCGGATACCACTTGACAGCACCTAACAACAACAACAAATTACACAGGCTGTGTCTGGCCTCAAACCTGTGATCCTCCCGCCTCCACCTCCTGAGTTGTTGGGTTTACAGGCATGTTTCACCTTAACCACTTCCAATTACCAGTATTTTGAAAAGGAGTATCACTAGGAGATTTGGACTTATTGGAAAACAGTTGTGCAAAAAAGCAAACAACGCCCCCTCCAAAAAACCCCAAATCTCAGAAGGGCCTTGCCTAATGATCAAAGGGCCAGGCCATGAAAAAAGAGCAGTCTTAAATGCATATACACCAGAACTACAAAATACGTGAGAGAGAAAAAAGAGAGAGAACTGGAAGTAGACAAATCTACAGTTTTAGTTGGAGCTTTCAAAACTTCTCTCTCAGCAGTTGATAATCATCTGCCAAGACAGAGAACAGAGCAGCACTATGAACCAACAGGACGTAAGCTTTCGTGGAACACTTCACTACCACCAGTACAATCCATGTTGCATTCAAATGCCTGTAGAACATACACCAATAGGGATCACACCCTGGGTAATACAACAAAGCTCTGCAAACTTAACAGACTTGGAATGATGGAACACGTTTTCTGACCACAATGAAATCAAACTAGAAACATCAGAAAGATAAAAAGAACAAAATGGTCTATAGCTGGAATTATAATGTATGCAGCCTTCCAGATTGGCCTGTTTTACATAGTGATACACATATAAATTTCCTTCCATATCTTTCCAGGATTTGACAGCTCACTTCTTTTTAGTGCTGATTAATATTCTATTGTCTGGATGTACCTCTGTTGATTTCTCTGTTGATCCACCTACAGACATCTTGGTTGCTTTCAAGTTTTGGCAATTATGAATAAAGCCTCTATAGACATCTGTGTGTAAGTTTTTGTGTGAACACAAGTTTTCAGCTCGTTCAGGTAAACACCAAAGAGCGTGACTGTTGGATTATGTAGTAACAATGTGTTGAGTTTTGTTAGAAACTGTCAAAATGTCTTTCAAAGTGGCTGTATCCCTTTGCATGCTCATCAGTAATGAATGTGTGAATGATCTTGTCGCTCTGCGTCTGGACCAGCATTTGCTGTTGGCCATCTTGAGCTTTGGCCTTCTCCCTGGAACAATCAGCCATCGAAAACCCTCTGAATAGCAGAGAACCACTGACATAGCACTGGGCATGGCACAGTTCGGGGAATGTTCATTCTGTTGTATGTAGGGTTGCTATGCGTCAGACCTGACTTGACAGCCCTAACAGCAGTCACAGTATGTGTATCTCAGTGTTGACTGAATTGGAGATACTCTAAGAACATGTGACAGTGAGTGTCTTTTCATATGCTTATCTGCCATCCGTATGTCTTCTTTGGTTAGAGATCTGTTCAAGTGTTTTGCCCATTCTTAATAGGAGTTTTTATTTTCTGATTGTTGAGTTTTAAGAGTTCTTTGTATATTTTAGATAGTTGTCCTTTGTCAGATATGTGCATTTCAAACATTTTCTTCAACTACGTGCCTTCTCTTTTTATTTTCTTGACAGTGTCTTTTGGAAAGAAAAAGTCTTTCATTTTCATAAAATCTAGATTACCAGTTTTTTCTTTTGTGGACTTTTTGATGTTGTATCTAAGAAGTCATTGCTAAACCCAAGATCATCGGAGCGTTTTCCTGTTATCTTCTAAGACTCTTACAGTTTTGCATTTTACATTTAGGTCTTTGACTCATTTTGAGTTAATTTTTGTGAAGGTCTAAGTGTGCCTAGATTCACTTTTTTGCCTGTGAATGTCCATTTCTTCCCACTCCATTTTTTGAAAAGGCTGTCTTTTGTCTATTGTATTGCTTTTGTCCTTTAGTCAAAGATCCATTGCTGTATTTATGTGAGCCTGTTGCTGGGCCCTCTGTTCTGTTTCATAACTCCATTTGTCTCTTCTATCAATACTACACTGTCTTGATTACTGTAGCTTTCTAGTAAGACTTGAAGTCAGATGGTGTCATCCTTCCAACTTTGTTCTTCTCCTGCAATATTCTGTTTCTTCTGGTCTTTTGCTCTTCTGTATAAATTTAGAATCAGTTTGCCAATATTCATAAAATAACTTGTTAAAGTTTTGGTTGGGATTGTACTGAGCCTATAATCAGTTTGGGAAGAACTGATATCTTGATAATACACGTCTTTGTATCTAGGAACATAGAATATCTCTCTATTTAGTCCTTCTTTGATTCTTCCATGAAAATTATATAGTTTTCCTCATATAGATTTTATGTATGTTTTCTTAGATTTCTATCTAAGTATTTTCATTTTGGGGGCGCTAATGTACCCAGAGGCCTGTAGCCGTAGCCCTGTGGCATCCAATCCTGCCAGATCTCGGAAGCTAAGTGGGTCGGGCCTGGTTAGTACTTAGATGGGAGACCGCCTGGGAACACCAGGGGCTGTAGGCTTGGGAGATGACCCGGCAACCCACTCCCAAAAATCAATCCACCATTGAAAAGCCTATGAACAGCAGAGAAGCACTGACAATAGTGTTTCCCCTGTTTTATGTAGGGTCGCTATGAGTTGGATACTGACTCCAGGGCACCTAACAACAACAACAACAATGTAGATAGTATTGTGTTTTTAATTTGAAGTTCCCCCTGTCCATTGCAAGTATATAGGAGAGCAATTAACTCTTGTATATTAGCCTTGTACGTGCAACCTTGCTCTAATCCCATTTTAGTTCCAGGAATTTTTCTGTTAATACTTGAAGCTTCCCTACATAGATAATTGTGTTATCTGAAAACAGAGTTTTCTTTCTTCTTCCCCAGTATGTATACATCTTCTTTTCTCATCTTGTCCTATTGTGTTAGTTAAGACTTCCAGTGTGGTGATGAGAAAGCATGGTGAGAAGGAAGATCTTTGCCTTATTACATCTTAATGGGGACGCTTCTAGTTTCCCACCATCATGTGTGATGTTAGCTGTAGATGTTCTTTATCAAATTAAGGAAGCTCTATTCTATTCTTAGTTTGCCAAGATTTTCTAAACCCATGAATTGGATTTTATTAGGTGTTTTTTCTGTATGTATTGATGATTGTGTGATTTTTTTCCTTACTCTGTTGGTGTGCTGATTTGCCCTTTTTCTTTTCTATTTTTTCTTTTTCCTTTTCTCTCCTCTCCTCTCCTCTTCTCTCCTTTCCTTACCCTTCCCTTCACTTCCTTTCCTTCCCTTTCTGTATCTTACTTTTCCTTTCCTTTTCCAGTACTAGGAGGTTGAAACCAGGGCCTCGTGCATTCTAGGCAAGCACTCTACCACTGAGCCACACTCTCATCTCCCAATTTTTTATTTTTTATTTTGAAATAGGGTCTTACTAAGTTATGCGGGCTGCCTCTGGCCTCGTACTTGTGACCTTTTTGCCTCAGCCTCCTGAGTTGCTGGGATGACAGGCACACACCACAGCGCCTGGCAGATTCCATATCTTTAAGGTAGAAATGAAACGACCCTTGATGGACATTTTGGCACAAAGGCTCTTTCTAATTGAGTGTATCCTGGACATCTTCAGCTTCCCTAGCTATAACATAATATGCTCTGGAACATGAGGATAGAGGAGAAAATATCCGAATAACAATGTTACGTTAGTTGGCATGGGCCAGCGGGCAGTTTACTGGACTAGGCACTATGGCTTCTGGTCTTGAGTTTGCTTATTAGCTGGGTGACCTATCTGCACCTTGGTCTTCCCTGAAGGGATTGCTGGACTACTTCATTCCAGGTCAAAGACATCACGGTCACCCTAGAAAGAAGCCCATACTCCATGTCTTCACAAACCCTGGTTTCTCTTAGATATATTGAGACATGAGCTTTGGTGTTAATATGTTATAATAAACAATAAATGTCTCATAAACTAGACAGTGATCCTGGTCTCTGAGTTATTTTACTCACACAGTTTCTGATGGTCCAGGCGACCTCTTTTTAGGAAAGGGCCATTATAGCTTTCATTTTCAAGGACTGAGAAGCCATTGGAATATCTCACTTGGCTCTTCAGCTCCCCTTGGATTTAATTTCTACCCCACACTGAATGTTTTTCCTGCAAGGCTTCTTTAATCAATGAAGTAGTTTAGTTTCTTTGTAACCCAGAATTTAAAGACATTGGTGTGAAGCTCACAAAGTCCAATAAATGGATCTGGTTCTAACTGCTTCAGAAACAAGCCGTGCACAATTCCAGAATATCTTTCCCCCATGGTCTCTCCTCTCTGTCCACCTTAGGGTCATAGAGGCCCAACTGCAAAAGGTCTTTGGAGATGGCTCTTTCATCTCCAAAGAGCTGGAAGAGAGCAGCTCAGTGCCTTCCAGGAGGGAGAGGGAGAGGAAGGGGGCTAGGAGGACAGTGCGTCATTGACGTGGGCAGGCAGAGGAGTGAAAGCTGGGCCAGTCACTGCAGAGGACAACAAGTGCTAAAGTTTACTTCTGGAATGTCCTCCCAAGTCCCCCGTGTTGAAGGCCTGGTTGCCAGCCTGTGGCGTTATTGGGAGGTTGTGAAACCTTTAGGAAGTGGAACCTAGGTGGAGGAAGTGAGGTCATTTGGGGCGTGGCCTTGAAGGGATGTTGGGAACCCTGCCTCTTCCTCTCTCTCTGCTTCCTGGCACCATGCGGTGACCAGATCCCCCTCTGTGGGGTACTGGACTGCCTAGGCCCAGCGCAACGGGGCCAAATGAGCATGGACCGAAACCTCCGAATTCACGACCCAAAATAAACCACGTATCTCTTAGATCATTTATCTCATGTATTTTATTACGTGAGAAAAGCTGACTGTCACAATAAGTTACCCAAGGCCAACCTTGGAACCACCAGCAAAAGCCCATTTTGCCAACTGGTGAGAAAGCGAGAGGGGTTTCCCATTTTCTGCCAAACACCCACTGGCAAGAGTGGTGAGCAAGAGCCAGGCAGTCCCCAGTGTCCAGTGGGAGGAAACCAAGCCAAAAGAGCAAGAGGAGCCTGAGTCTGAGGGCACGTTCCTCAAAAATTCCTGTCCCAAAGGTCGGAGACTTGGTTTTGAAGGAAGTTAATGCACATTGTTAGTTGTTGTTGTTGTTAAGTGCCCTAGAGTCGGTATCCGACTCATAGCGGCCCTCATAGGGTTTTCAATGGCAGACTGTTTCGGGATTGCCTTGGGAGTGAATTGCCAGGTCCTTCTCCCATTTTTGCGGTGCTGGGAATTGAACTCAGGACCTCAGAGACTGCAGCGCAGCGCTCTACCAACTGAGCTAAATCCCAGCCCCATTAGGATGAATTAAGACAAAATGAGGGAACAGCACAGGTGTGGCAAATGGCTGAGGTGGCTCAGCAGAGCCGGCTCTGTCGCACAGGGCCATTTCAGGGCTGTTCTGTAGGACGTGCTCTGGAATAAGCGTGGGTTGGCAGAAAGAGCATGGGCTTCAGAGCTAGAGGGCTGTAAGTTCAAGTCCTGTCGTTGCCATTTGATAACCTTATTACTTTCGGCAAATAATTAAACCTAATCTAATTGAAGGTCAGAGAGATTAAACAAGTTGCCCCTGGCAACACAGCTGGAAAGGAAAGTGCAGAGGTGTGGGACTCTGGGAAGTGCATTGACACTCCGTGTCTGTAATAATGTCACAGCAAGCGGAATCGGTTTGGTGACAGCAGTAATGGATAGTTCTGACTCAGAGTTTGTAGTAATTCTGCAAATTTACTTGAACCACGCTGCATAAACTCAGCGTGTCTGAGTGTGCGCACAGCAGGTAGGTAAGCCTTACCTGTGCAGCACGCATTCCAGGCTCCCCGTGGGCGCCTGAAACCATGGTATGTTCATCAGTTGGTTGCTGTGACAAAGTACCTGATGTAAACGACTTAAGAGGAGAAGAGATGTATTTTGGCTGCTGGTTTTGGAAGTTTCAGTCTGTGGTCCACTGGCTCTGCTGCAGTGGACCGGGGGAGAAGCAGATCAGCGTGGTGGTGGGAGCCTGCTCACCTCAGGGGGCTGGAAAATGGTGGGGAGACAGCCTGCAGAGGCACCTCCTTCCCTCTGCCTCTGAGCAGCCCACCCCAGTTTCCATTACCTCTCAACAGGCCATTCAATTATAAATCCATCTGAGGATTAATCCATCGATAAGGTCAGGGCCCTCATGATCCAGCCACTTCCTCAAAGCCTCTGATAACCTGATAACCAAGCCTTTCACGTGAGCCTTTGGGAGACGTCTCAGATCCACATCATAGCACACGGATAGTAGGGAAGCTTATATAGACCATGTTTTCCCCCATACCCACACCTATGATAAAGCTTAATTTACAAATTAGGCGCAGTAAGAGATTAACACAATAGTGAATAATAAAATAGAACAATGTGAACAACATCCTGTAATAGCCCCTCCTCCACTTCCTCCTCCTCCTCCCCCTTCTCTCCTTCAACTCGGTATCATTTTGCACTGTCCCCTCCTTGCTGACTACTGGTAACTGAAGCAACAGATAGCAAAACCATAGATAAGGGCTGATATGACAAGAAGAAACATTTCAGTGCAGAAATCGATGAAAAATGTGTAAGATGCTCTTGGCTTCAGTTAAAAGAAAAACTAACTTGGATTGTTTAAACAAAAAGGGATGTGAGAGGACTAGAGTAGGTAAGAGTCTGAGGTTGTGGCCAGCTTCCCAGTGGGGCTAACCACGGGCCCTGCTTCCCTTCTTTGTTGGTCCCCAGCCGGGCCCTCTTGGGTGTGTTGGTTTCAGTCAGCATCCAAGGAAGAGAGAATGCCTCTTTCCAAATGCTTCCCCTATGGCTCCCTAGCAACTTTCCCCTGGGGCCATGGGACCGGCCTGCCACAGTCAGTCAGAAGCAGTTCCCAACACCCTAAGAGGGAGGGAGTGCAGTAGGAGGGCGCCAGCCACTCACCGTGGCTCTTCTGATCCCACTGCTGTGGCCACAGAATGCCACGACCCATTGCTTAGGTCAAGGGTTACATGAGCTCATCTGGCCACCTGGAGATGGCCTTTCTTCTGGCACCTGGGGATCTGGCCACCTGGGGATGGCCACATTCTTCAGGCTGAACGTGGAGGGGAGGTTCTGAACGAAAACCCAAGGCTGTGGGCATGGCTGAGGTATGGCACATGCTAAGCTCAAAGCCACCTGTGTCCTTCCCACCTGTGGCATCAGAGCGGAGGTTAGACGCGTGCAAATCACCTAGAGATCTTCTCTATTTCAAGCCATGTTGTAAACAATCAGTGTCTTTTTTCTGAATTGTAGCAAAAACAAAATGAAAAAAACAAATCTCAAGGAGGTTTCAGACCTGCTTTAAATTAGACCCAATCATCACAGCATACAGTGCATTCTACTGAGTGGGATCCAGCTGGTCGCTGGCAGCAGAGAGATGAGCAGGGTGATGCTCCTGTCCCCCAGGAGCCAATAGGTGAGGATTCTTGGTGACTTAAAAGACAAGCGCGAGGCAGATCCTCCACCTATCTCTGTTTGCGGGAGGGTCTGGCTGCTGTGGACCTGGTGACCAGCTGCCTGGCTTCTGAGTGCCCAGACATCAGCTATGTGACTCCAGGGAAGGCCCGTAATCTCTCTGCTGCTTGTCTCATTAATTTGAGCGCGCATACGCACACCGAGGATAATACTCGAGCCTTCTTTGTGAGGATGCTGTGATGACTAAATGTGTGAATGTGTCTGGAAAAGTGTGCACCGTTTAGTAAGTGCTCATGAAATACTCTATTTGTTCTTCAGTAATTGGAAGTTGAACCCCAGGCCCTTGCTCACGGTAGGTAGGTGCTTTACCATTGAGCTGCACTCCAGTCCCCACCTTTTTATTTTTTTTGCCATACTGGGGGTTGAACCCAGGGCCTCGCACTTGCATGCTTTGCAAGTCATCCCAGCCCCCTTTTTTATTTTTTATTTTGAGACAGAGTCTAAGTTGCTCAGGTTGCCTCTGGCCTCAAACCTGTTTCTCCTTTTGGCTGTTGTGAATAAAGCTGCTATGAACATTGGTGTAGAACCTATCGAGTCCCTGATTTCCATTCTTTTGGCTGTATACCCACACGTGGAATTGCTAGATCATAGGATAACCCTATTTTTAACTTTTGGAGGAACAGCCAGCCTTTTCCATAGTGGCTATACCACTTTGAATTCCCACCATCAATGGATGAGAGTTCCAGTTTCTCCATATCTTTGCAACACTTGCTATTTTCCACTTTTTGATAATAGCCACCCTAATGTGTGTGCAGTGGTGTTTCTCTTTTTCATTATGCTTCTACCACACTCCAGCCCCTTGACACTTACTGCTTCCCTGTATACGGGAGCCCACACCCAACTTCCCATTGCATAGCCAGAGTAGGGTAGAACGTTTAGAAAGACTTCATGAAATATTAAGAGGAATAAAAGAAAACTTTTAACCTACAAAAAGCACAGAAAGAGTTCATCTCATGAAAGATCTTAGTTTACAGCCTTGGAGCACAGGCTGTGTCCCAGTTCCTCCCTTCTCCTCCAGCCTCCGAGGCTGGCGCAACCAGAAAGGCTCTTGGCCTGCTGCTGGCCTGTGTCCACGTGGAAGGCATCCCCAAGGGCCGCAGTCCCAGCCTCCCAGACCTGTCACAACAGTCACCGGCGTCCGAGAGAGTGGCTCTGATTTACCTGCCTCTCCAGAGCCTTTCCGCTCAGCCCTGCTTCTGGATTGACATACGTTTCCCAGGTCGCAGGTGGTAGGCACCACCTTCATTGCTCACACAGTGAATGATGTCGCCTTTCCAGTAAGACCAGTCTCCAAAATGCAAGTCCAGCTGAAGGCAGCACCTGCCCAGGTGCTAATCCACAAGAGCAGGTGTCATGAGCTTACCACAACAGGGGGTTATGCAAACAGCTGGCTCAGACACCAGCCTCTGAGATTTATCTGCCAGGTGTTGTCTTCTGCTGTCTAACATGGATCTCAGTGTCTGTCCAGCCCAAAGCAGTGCTTTTGAAAGGAGCAATCGTTTGTTTTGTCTGTGTCTGTGTATCATATATGCCTTTGCATAGTCAATAAAACATAGGCATCTTTCTGATATTCTCTGCTTTCGGCTAATATCCACCTGACATCAGCAGTGATGTCCCTGGTTCCCCGCCCTTTTCTGAATCCCGCTTAATTTTCCCGTAATTCCCTGTCTATATCTGGGTCACTGCGTCACCTGAGGTTGTAACCTTTGGTGGCTGGGGCTCTGATCCTGGAAACCTCTTTAGTCACATGCCTGGCAGCTGGGCTGGAAGGACTGAACAGCTGGCCCTCTCAGGTGTCTCTGTGTCTGTATCTTGTCACCTGTCTCTGACTGGGCCATCTTAGTGTAGCCAGATTCCTCCTTCACTGGTGACCTGGAAGCCTCTTTGCGCTCCAGCATCACCACCCACATGGAGATGAATGAAAAGGTGTCTCTGTGTCTGTATCTTGTCACCTGTCTCTGACTGGGCCATCTTAGTGTAGCCAGATTCCTCCTTCGCGGGTGACCTGGAAGCCTCTTTGTGCTCCAGCATCACCACCCACATGGAGATGAACGAAAGCTGCTGATCTAGGTGAAGGGTGTACAGCCAAGACCAAACCATTTAAACTTCATATAACAAGGAAGAGAAATTTCAGTGAGGCAGCCGATATAGGTTGTTGTTGTTAGGTGCTATCGAGTTGAGTCTGACTCATAGCGACCCTATGTACAACAGATTGAAACACTTCTCAATTCTGTGCCAGGCACATAATCTTACTTATATTTAAGCCTATTGTTGCAGACATTGTGTCAATCCATCTGGTGGAGGATTTTCCTTTTTTTTGTTGACCTGCCACTCTCCCAAATATGATGTCTTTCTCCAGGGTCTCTCCTGACTACATGTCCAAATATGTAAGATGCAGTCTGGCCATTCTTGCTTCCAAGGAGCACTCTGGTTGCACTTCTTCTAGGACAGATCTGTTGGTTCTTTTGGCAGTCCATGGTATATTCAATATTTGTCTCCAGCACCATAATTCAAAAGCACCAATTCTTTTCTTGTCTCCCTTGTTCAATGTCCAGCTTTCAAAACCATATGATGCAACTGAAAATACCATGGCATGAGTCAGAGGCACCTTTGTCTTCAATGTGACATCTTTGCTCTTCAATTCTCTAAAGAGATCTTTTGCCATAGCTTTTCCTAGAGCAATACATCTTTTGATTTCTTGACTGCTGCATCCGTGGTTGTTGATTATAGAGCCAAGCAAAGCAAAATCTTGGACAACCTCAATCTTTTCTCCATTTATTGTGAAGTTGCATGCTGACCCAGTTGTAAGGATTTTTGTTTTGTTGATGTTTAGTTGCAACCCATATTGAAGGCTATGATCTTTGATCTTCATGAGTAAATGTTTTAAATCCTCTTCACTTTCAGCAAGCAGAGTTGTGTTATCTGCATAATGCAGGTTGTTAATGAGTCTTCCTCAAATCCTGATGCCGCATTCTTCCTCATAAAGTCCAGCTTCTTGAATTATTTGCTCAGCATATAAACTGAAGAGATAGGGTGAAAGTATACAGCCCTGATGCACATCTGTCTCAACTTTAAACCAGGCAGTGTTTCCTTGTTTTATTCGAACAATTGCCTCCTGGTTCACATACAGATTCCTCATGAGTGCAGCTAGGTGCTCTGGTATTCCCATTTCCTATTTTCAGAAGTGTTATCCATAATTTATTATGATCCAAGAGCCAAATGCCTTTGCATAGTCAATAAAACATAGATAGACATATTTCTGATATTCTCTGCTTTTGGCTAATATCCACTTGACATCAGTAATGATGTCCCTGGTTCCCCGCCCTCTTCTGAATCCCACTTGATTTTCTGGTAATTCCCTGTCTATATACTGCTGCAGTCGCTTTTGAATGATCTTTAGTAAAATTTTGCTTGTGTGTGATATTAATGATGTTGTCCGATAGTTTGCACATTCAGTTGGATCCCCTTTTTTAGGAATAGGCACAAATACGGACCTCTTCCAGTCAGTTGGCCAAGTAGCTGTCTTCCAAATCTGTTAGCATAAACATGTTAACACCTCCAATGCTGCATCTGTTTGTTGAAACATCTCTATTGGTATCCCATCAATTCCTGGAGCCTTGTGTTTCACCAGTTCTTTCAAGGCAGCTTCCACTTCATCCTTCAACACCATTGGTTCCTCTTCATATGCAACCTCTTGGAATGGTTGGTCATCTACCAATTCTTTTTTGTATAATGACTCTGTGTATTCCTTCCATCTTCTTTTGATATTTCCTGCATCATTTAATATTTTCCCTGTAGAATCTTTCACAATTGTCACTCGAGGCTTGAATTTCTTCTTCACTTGCTTAAGCTTGAGAAACACACAGCATGTTCTTCCCTTTTAGTTTTCTGCCTCCAGCTCTTTGCACTTGTCATTATAATATTTGTGTTTGTCTTCTCGAGCTGTCTTTTGAAATCTTCTGTTTAGATCCTTAACTTCATCATGTTTTTCTTTTACTTTAGCTGCTCGGCATTCAAGGGCAAGTTCCAGCGTCTCTTTTGACATGTAATTTGGTCTTTTCTTTTTTTCTTGTCTTTTTAATAACTTTTTTCTTCCTTCTTGAATGATAACTTTTATGTCATGCCACAACTCATCTGGTCTCCTATCATTTATGTCTAATGCATTAAACCTATTCTTGAGGTGGTCTCTGAATCAGGTGCGATATACTCAAAGTCATCCCTTGGCTCTCATATATTTGTTCTAATTTTCTTCAGCTTCAGTTTGAACTTGCATATGAGAAGTTGATGGTATGATCCACAATCAGCACCAGGTCTTGTTCTGACATTTGTATAGAGCTTTCCATTGTCTCTTTCCACATATGTAGTCAATTTGATTCCTGTATGTTCCATCTGGTGAAGTCCATGTGTATAGTCTCCGTTTATGTTGTTGAAAAAAATATATTTGCAATGAAAAGGTCATTGGTCTGACAAAATTCTATCATGTGATCTCCAGCTTCGTTTCTGTCACCAAGGCCATATTTTCCAACTACTGAGCCTTTTTCTTTGTTTCCAACCTTTGTATTCCAGTTACCAGTAATTATCAGTACATCCTGATTGCATGTTTGATCTATTTCAGATTGCAGAAGCTGGTAGAAATCTTTCCTTTCTTCATTTGTGGCCTTACGGGTGGGTGCATACATTTGAATAATTGTTGTTGGTTGGTTGTTAGGTGCTGTTGAGTCGGTATCCGACTCATAGCAACCCTCATAGGGTTTTCAATGGCTGACTATTTCGGGATTGCTTTGGGAGTGGATTGCCAGGCCCTTCTCTCATTTTTGCGGTGCTGGGAATTGAACTCGGGACCTCAGAGACTGCAGCGCAGCGCTCTACCCACTGAGCTAAATCCCAGCCCCATTTGAATAATAGTCATATTAATTGGCCTTCCTTGTAGACGCATGGATATTATTCTTTCACTGACAACACTGTATTTCAGGACAGATCTTGAAATGTCTTTTTTGATGATGAATGCAACCCCATTTCTCTTTAGTTTGTCATTCCCAGCA
Organism: Pedetes capensis; assembly: GCA_007922755.1. NCBI lineage: Eukaryota > Metazoa > Chordata > Mammalia > Rodentia > Pedetidae > Pedetes > Pedetes capensis. The sequence continues at coordinate 29,360 of VMDO01000572.1, read as the reverse complement.
TAGTAGACCATATGATTATCTGAGTCAGAATGGCCCATGCCAGTCCATTTTAGCTCACTGATGCCTAAAATGTCAATGTTTATGCACTCAATTTCTCTTTTAACAATTTCTAATTTTCCTAGATTCATACTACATACATTCCATGTTCCAATTATTAATGGATGTTTACAGTTGTTTCTCCTCATTTTGAGTCATGCCACATCAGCAAATGGAGGTCCCTGGGACCTCCATTTCCATCACCACGGTAGACTCTACTTTGAGGAGGCAACTCTTCCCCAGGAGTCTTTTGAGTGCCTTCCAACCTAAGGGGCTCATTTTCTGACACTATATTTGACAGTGTTTCTTTGCTATCTGTAGAGTTTTCAACGGCTAGTTGTTTTGGGTGTGGTTCACTGGTGCCTACTCCCTAGTTTGTCTTAGTCTGGAAGCTCAGCTGAAACCTGCCCACCATGGGTAACCCTGCTGGTATCTGAGATAACAGTGACATAGCTTTCAGCCTCATTGCAACACACAGGTCCCCAGAGTGTGGCAAACTGACAGAAGTGTGGGGTCCAGGTCTGAAGGTGCAACTAATCTTCAAGTGCCTATTAGTTATGCCACAGCTTGGATCTAGTTGGGGCTTATCTCAGTCAGTAAAGTGCTGTTCTGCCTTCCCTGAGGACCCACGTTTGGTTCTTAGCACTAAAAATAAAAAAAATTTTAAAAAAAGGGAGAAGGACGTGATAATCCACTCTCAAAACAGTCCTGAAACAATCAACCATTAAAAACCCTATGAGAGTCACTATGAGTTGTACCTAACTCAACAATACCTAACCACAACAGCAACACAGCTTAGATCTAGAATGTTGCCCAAAGACACATGAGTTGACAGATTGGTCCCCAGCCCGTGGAATGATTGGGAGTTGGTAGAACCTTTAGTAGGTGAGGCCTGCTGGAAGGAAGTTCGATTGTTGGAGGCATGTCCTTGAAGGTGACATGAGGACCCTGGCCCCTTCCCGTATTTCATTCTCGGCTCCCTGCCCTCAATGAAGTGAATTGCCACACACTTTCACCCTCATGCACTGTGCTGCCATGGGCCCAAGAGCAACACGGCAAGCAGCTGTGAATGGAAGCCTCGGAAATAAACCATTCTTCCTCATGAGCTATCTGAGGTGCTCAGTCCCAGGCATGGAGAGCCACTAACACAGGTTTGTAACATCGACATGCTGAGGAATGAGCCCAGGCTTCTGGTAGGACTGGATGAGGGTAATCTGGACTGTCTGAAGATTTGGGGGCTGGCGATGAGGCAGGATGGCAGGGCCACAAGCTGGATCCAGCTGCCTGGATTCAACTCATGGCTGGAACCCATTTACTGTGACCTCTCAAGCAAGTTTATCCAACCCCTCTCAATCTCCTCCACCTTCTTTGAAAAATGAGAATAGCAGCATTTACCTTGTGGCTTTTATGAAAAACAGATACTTCACCAAAAGCCTTCAGAACTCACTTGTCACAGAGTAACGTCCAAGAAGCTGTTAGCCATTAATAGTCATTCAGAATCTTAGAATTTTTGCCATTAAGCCTAGGAGTTTTATTGACAAGATTTTGGCCTGATGTCCCCAACTCTCAGGAAATGTTGATGGGAGTCTACATGAGTGAACATAAATAGAAGAATAAAAATGTTCAGGCTGGTTCTACACAAAGACAATTCTCTTTTAGCAATTATGAGGCTATAAAAAGAATGAGAGCCATATTAGTCTTCTCAACACATTTCCAAAACAACTTGGCCCAAGGATAAATTACAGTACAGACAAGTACTGAGTACCCTAGAAGCTCCTTGCACATCCCTATGAAAGTTGTAGGCCTGAAGGGATTTTTTCTTTTTGGCAAGAATAAAATTTTCCAGGCTAGAGTGTGAAAAATCCGAATTGCCAAGACTGAACAAAAGCAAACATATTTCACCATTTTAAGGAGGCATCAAGGTTGAGATTTGCAGCTGTTGTCCTGTCTGAAAGAAAATATCAGCCCCTGGCTAGGAAAAAAAAAATGGAACATAATTATGTTATGATGAGCTGGGGAAAATGGCAAAGAAAAATTGTGATGCAAAGGATGATTGATGCTGTTTTGTCAATCGAAACTGCTGGAATGCGGCAGTGGAGTGAGGCGGCATAATAACTCTTTTTATTTTCCAATCTGGCAAGCAAAAATGCGGCAAGATACCACATCCTTTTGCTTTGTATTTTTTCTCCACGTAATTATGTCGGGTCTTAGGATGGATTGTAGAGTCATCAATAATGAAAATAAAGCAGATACACCACTTCGAGGCAAAAAGCTACAGTTCTACTGAGCAGAGATTTCCTTTTGCAGATACATATTTTGAAAATTCCTTGGAGGTCTTCTCCCAAGGTCGTTTATGTGATGACCAACTATTCGTCTTGGAGGACATGGCTTCCACGTGGTATGGGTTTTGTTTACATCGAGTCAGTGCTAATCACATTTTAAATCATGATTTATGCTACAGTCGGAAGCCTCAGTTCAAAGCATTAATCAAGGAGGCTCAATTTGCTGCTTGTTCTTCTGGAAAGAGCGCAGTCTGCTGGCTTGGTCTGGTGGCAAGTGAATGGGTATTCTTCATAGGGGCAGAAGGTGTAGTCTGTCTCATGTAGTAGTTTACTTTTGTATGTTTTCAGGTTAACAATTTTATAACTCCATCAGGAATCAGTGGTGATTCAGATATTTTAACCTAGCCAAATTATATGAAGCATTTGCTTTTAATTTTAATTAACGAGGCATTAATAATTTCTAAGGCTGAGGTTTAGCTCTTTTGGTAGAGTGCTGCTCCACACTCTCTGAAGACCTGAGTTCAATCCCCAGCACTGCAAAAATGGGAGAAGGGCGTGGCAACCCACTCTTGAAACAATCCCAAAACAGCCAATGAAAACCCAATGAAGGTCACTATGAGTCAGACACTGACTCCATAGCACCTAACAATAACAACAACAACAACAATTTCTAATTTAATAGAGAATCATCAAAAGATGGAGAACATTTTCATGCCACAATTAAGAAAAGCAACCAATACCTCAAAGATGCATCCAAACCATCTTATTTAACAGAAGGAACAAACAAATATATATTAAATGGGAAAGTGTACGTCCAGCCAATGGGATGGAAGCACAGAGGTCAGTTAGGGTGTTATTTCAGTGGCCCAGTACCAAGCTGAGGTACACCTGGCCCAGGCAATGGTGGCCAGCTGGAACTATCTGAATAAACAGATGATGAGCATTGGAGCATATCTTTGGATATAGGATTGGGTAAGTTGTATTATGCAAGACTGCAATCAGACTAATATTTTGTTCTCAATATCATTCTTGCAATATTCATCATTATTATAGAATTTAAAGATTCTGAGAGTCCAATGCTCCTTATCAACACAATATTTACTAAGGGCTTCTTCCCTTTTGTGTAAACTTAAGAAAAATCATCATAATTTTATTGACCTTTTGTGTATAAATTATTCCCATTTTCTATGTTTAGAAAATGTTTTGCATAGAAAACATTGCTGGGAGACATTAAAGATCCAAAGAAGTGGAGAAATATACCATGTTTATGAATTAGAATGTCATTTCTTCCCAACTGAGTTCTAGATGTAATCTAATGGCAATCAAAAGCCCAGAAGACTCTTTTGGCATAAATCAATGAGTTAAGTTTACAACTTTTATGAAATGGAAGGAACACAGAACACCAAAGCAATCTTGGAAAAGTAGAGCAGAGCTGTAGGACTCACACAACTTCATTTCAGGATCTACTATAAGGCTAAAATAATCAAGAGACAACATGGTTTTGATGTGCGAATGAAGAAATGGATTATTGGAATAGAGAGTCCAGAAATAAGCTCACGCATAGCAGTCATGCTTTACAATGGGGATACATGCTGAGAACTGTGTTGCCAGGTAATTTTGTTGTGAAACAGTCATGCAGTATACTTACAAAAACTAAGACAGACCAGGCATGGCGAGGTAGGAAGATCATGAGACCAGGGCCAGCCAGGGCTACATAGTGAGACCCTGTCTCAGAAAACCAGAACCAAACCAAACCAAAATCAAACAACTTAGATGGCACCAGCATCACTAGAAGAGAGAACCTTACTGGGACCACTGTCATATGTGCCATCTCTCATTGCCCAAAATGTTGCTGTGTGGCACATGACTGTAGAGTGTTAATTTTTCTACTGATGTCACTAGAGCCCGGTTTCTTTTAATGGGAAAAGACTTCAACAGACACTTCAAGAAGAAGAACTGCAAATGGACAGTAGCCCAGGAAGAGATGCTTGCATTATTAAGCACCAGAGAAATGCCAGAGACTTTGAAGCTATGGTAAGTCCTGCTCTATGCTCAGCAGAATGGCTAATAAAAAAGACTGACAGAATCCAAGGGTGAATTGATGTGGGGCCATTAGAACCCTCTTAGATTTTCTGGGGCGTAAAATGGAACAACCACTCTGAAGATGGGGGGGTTCCCTGTGAAGTTGAATGTAGACCGACCAGAAATTCCACATCTGACTTTTGCCAAAGAAACAAAACATATGTCCACAGGAAGGCTGCCACCATTTGGGCCTGAAATGACCCCTAAAGACTCATGTATTGATGGCTTTGTCACCAGCTTGTGGTGCTGTTGGGAGGTGGCAGAACCTTTAAGAGATGCAGTCCAGTGGGAAGTCTTCAGATCATTAGGGGTGTGCTCTTGAAAGGGATTGTGAGACCCCAATTTCTTCCTCACTGTCTTTCACTTCTCCGCCATGAGTTCCTGCCATGATGTGCTGCCACAGGCCCAGAGCGTCACAGAAAACCGATCATGGACTGAAACTTCTAAAACTGTGAGCCAAAATAAGCCCTTTCTCTTTATCAGTTGATTATCTCAGGTATTTGCTACAGTAATGGAACACTGACACACAGAACGAAACACACAAAATAGTAGAAAACTGAAGCCATGCTAATATCTAATAAATAGGAAAATAAATAAATAATTTAAAGAATATCCATATAATGACATACTAATAAGTAATAAAAGGGAACAAACTACTGACATGTGCAACAAACTGTAGATATGTCTTGAATCTCTAAATATGATGAACACCAGCAGCTAGATACAAAAGAGTGCACACTGTATGATTGTGTGTGTACAAAGGTCGAGGGTAGGCAAAATAATTCACAGTAGCAAAGTAGAACAGTGTTTCTTGGAGTGGAAGTGTACCTGGAAGTGAGTACAAGGGAATTTTCTGGGGCAATGGAGATGTGGGATTGAGTATTGGTTACATGGGTATAGATATTTGCCAAAATGTACTAAGTTGCAGATTAAAATCTGTATGTAAAGTTTTTTTCTCAATAAAAATTTGAAGCCAGGCATAGTGGTGCAGACCTCTAATCCTAGCTACCCAGGAGAATGTAGCAGGAAAATCACAATTTCAAGGGCAGAAAGGGCAGAGGAAGCCTGCGTAACTTAGTGAGATCGTTGTGTCAAAATAAAAAAGGGGCTGGGGGTGCAGCCCAGTGGTAGAGCACTTGCAAAGTATGTATGATATCCTGGGTTCATACTCCAAGTAACACACACACACACACACACACAAAAAAAAAAAAAAAAAAAAAAAAAAAAAAAAAAAAAAAAAAAAAAAAAAAAAAAAAAAAAAAAAAAAAAAAAAAAAAAAAAAAAAAAAAAAAAAAGAAAGAAAGAGAGAAAAAGAAAAAGAAAGGTCCCCAAGGAATCATAGTTTCATCTAATATTTACATATGAAATGTCTTTACAAGTCTTCTAGCTAAATCCCACATTAATAATTTAGGGAGCACTAATAATTACAATTCCACATATCAAAACTAAGAAAATGTAAATGTGACCAAAACTGTGTTTCATGTAAAATTTGTAACTTTTATTATTAAGCACGTGTAACTCTATGTCAGTATCTTGGATGCCACATGCTTTTCCAACTGGCTGGTGAGAAACTTTCCCAGCCAGTATTCCCAGGGGAGGGTGTAAATATGCAGCCATGGGGAAGGGAGAAGGAAAATGCTTAAAAATGGAAAATCTGAAGAATCTCCCGGAACACAGAAGGGGCCATTTTCTAGGGCTCTTCTTATGTGGAGAAAATAACTCACAGCCTATTGGAGTGGGACACATCCCTGTGGGAAAGGGTCCTCTAGATATGCCGCTAAATGAGCACTCAGAAGAGAGAGCAACGTTCAGTCCTCTGGTAAGAGTTGTAAATAAGCCCAGGCAGCTCAATATTATCCCCAGACAAAGCCCCATGCCCCAAGTCACATAAAACTTAATAAAAATCATCTCTTAGTCTATATGTTATGGTTCAGAGGAGAAGACAAGAGATTCAGATTAGGTGGAAGAAGGTCAAGGAGACCTAGATGGCTATCATCACAATCATGTCCAAGATGAAAGAAATGGCATGTGAATATGCATGTTCATAACAACAAAAAGGAATAATATATTGCATGGAAATAGCAATCAGTCAACCCAGTGTAGAGGAAAAGAACATAACCCAAGGAATAGAAGAAAACTTCCAAGTGTGTTTCATGATGTCAAAGAACAACAACAACCACAAAAAGCCAAAAAACCTCAATAAAACGAGCCCAATGCTGAGGTGGTAATATAATAAACAGGGAGGAAAGAAAAGCTACGAAGATAAGGAGAAGAGGAAAAATGAGATTCCAAATACAATTACAAATCTGATGAGTAACTTAGAGCAAGAAATCAAACAGGCATGTATGAAATCAAATTTCTGATATAGTGAAAAAGTTTCAGATACACTAATTCTGGAGAAAAAATGCAGAGACAAAAGCCATTAAGGACAACATGATAGAGTAAAAGAAATGACAAAGATGAACCAAACACAAGGGCAACCAGAGTCCCTCATATGCAGAATTCAAGACATCAAACAGAAAGAATATTCACAGATATAATAGAGTAAAAGTTCCCGTAACAGAGGAAACAAAATCTGCTGAAAGGTGCACAGTGTTCAAGGGCAAATTAATGCAGAACAATCAATACCTTAGGTCTGGTTAAGTTGTTGAGCTTTAAGATGAAAGACATTGTACAGGCACTCAGCGGGATAAACGAGTCCTTTCTAAAGCACAAAAATCAGCCTTGGCTTTCTCCACAGCAGCATTCAATGCCAGTAAACACTGCAGTGGAGTAATGTTCTGAGGGAATAAAGTGCCGTCTAAGATGATGACAACCAGCTAAAGAGCTCTTCAAGGAGAAATGAAATATAAAGTTAAACATGAAAGAACCCAAGAAATACTGCATATGGCATGTCTTGTTGAAAAAAAAAAAACTTGACAATAAATAGAACCAATGAGATTTAAGGTTTTTTTTTTTTGTTTTGTTTTTTAAAGCCAGGCACCATGGCACATGCCTGAAAATCCCAGTGAGTCAGGAGGCTGAATCAAAAGGATCTTGACTTCGTGACCAGAGGCAGTCTGTGCAATTTAATGTAACCCTGTCTCAAAATAAAAAATAAATAAAATGGGTCTGGGAGGACAGCTCAGTGGTGGAGCTCCCTGGGTTCAGCCCCCTAATACTGCAAAAAATAAATAAATACATACACAAATATATAAATAAATAAATGAAATTTAAATAAAGTAAAATTCTTTTTAAATTCAGTAATGGAAAAAATGTAGAAAAAGGTCAGGGTTACGTAATATAAACACAGAAATGTTAAAGTTATATAAACAACGACCAAAAACTGAGCAAATAGAAAAACCTTTGTTGAACTAAATGTAAATTTTATAATACTAGACAGAATAAAAAATTAAAATGGAACTAATAAAATTCTGGTGGAAGAAAGAAGTAGAAGAATACATCTTTTCATATTCCATAGCAAAGAATCAGTAATTTTTTAAATCTGAAGTTCAGGTATGTGGATAAAAAGATAATGAAGTCAATGCTCTGATTGTTTTATAGCCTTAGAGAAATCTTTTAGGGATGTCTTATGATTAAAAATCATTTTCCTAAGTTCAGTAGTTCCTTGAATTTCATGTTTTTATTCTTTTGTTAAAGTCAACTATTAAATACAAAGCCTTCAATTTTCTTTTGTACATCTCTTCAGAGGGGTCTCTATAATGATTCACTCAATGTTTAATACTATTTTCTTTTTTCTTCCTTGGTGGGATTTTAGGTAGGATTTTTTCTTCTTATTTAAAATTTCCTAATATTAACTAACTTTGTTTTTCATTTTATGAAAATTTTAATAATTTTTAAAATGAATATGGGAACAACCAATGCATTTAAGAGAAGACAAGTGAAGAAAGGCGACTCCCCTACCAAACCACAAATGTTTGTAATACTGTTGGAATTAAAACAATGTCCTGCTCAAAGAAGGCAGATAGTGATCTTATTAGAGCAGAATGGAGTCATAAACTGACTTGTGTTTGTATGAGAACTTGGTGTACCGTTCCATGGGGCTTATTTGAGATTATTTAATAAATTTTGTTAGAAAAAAGTCTAGATATTTAAGAAATTAGTTAAAATACTATCTCATAACGTTGTTGTTGTCAGGTTCCACTGAGTTGGGTCCAACTCATAGCAACCCTATATACAACAGAACAAAACACTCCCTGACACTGCGCCATGCCCCGCACTATGTCAGTGCTTCTCTGCTGTTCGTAAGATTTTTTATGGCTGATTGTTTTGAGATTGCTTTGGGAGTGGATTGCCACGTCCTTCTCCATTTTGTGGTGCTGAGGACCCAGGGCCTCAGAGCGCGCAGAGCAACACTCTACCAACTGAGCTAAACCCAGCCCCCTAATTAATCTTTAATCCTTTAAGTTTTTAAGAGTTTTAAAAAGTGGAAATAAAAGAAAATAATATGAAGAAATTATAAGTAATATCTGACTGGAGAAGGACTTTATAAGTGCAGATGAAAATTAAGACAATGGCGATATTGACATCTTAAAATTTTAAATGTTTGCTTGTGAAAACCACAAGAAATCAAATAGTGAACTGGGGAGAATCTTGTATCACATATATAATAGCCAACTAATTAATCTCTTTCATACAAAGAACTACAATTCAGCTAGAAAATGAATGGATGATGGGAACAGATCAGTCACAAAAAGAAGAAACAAAATCAGCCAAAATGAAATCAATAGCTCATTTTACTTTTAGACAAGTGTATATTTAAAGGCTGTGAAATATCAGGTTTGTTTTTTCATAGATCAAGTGGGAAATTTTTAAAAATTGGGTAAAATCCAAGGTCGGTGAAGTTTCAGGCAATGAGCACTTTCCTATATTCTTAGTGGAACTACAAAGTACCACAATATTTTCTTTTAGGACAATTTGATGATGTGTTGTACTGAAACCTTAGAAACATTTAAACTTTTTTATACAAGAATTTTACTCTTAGGCATTAATTAATTAATTAATTAATTAATTTTTTGTGGTACTTGGGGTTGAACCCAGGGCCTCGCGCTTGCATGTTGCAAGTGCTAAACCACTGAGCTGCACCCCCAGCCCATTTTTTTACTTTTTAAGATAGGGTCTCACTAAGTTAACCAGACTGCCTCTGGTCTCAAACTTGCGATCCTCCTGCCTCTGCCTCCCGAGCTGCTGTCTTAGGCGTTTATTTCAAAGAAATAATTATTGTACAAACAAATGCAGCATTGTTCATGATAATTGAGAACTTCTCAAACTTTTATGAGAATTCCTGACCTACGCCCAATGTTTCTCCACCGTAAAAGATGAGGAAACGAACATACTCACCATCTTCCCTTGACTTATGGGGTCATTTTGTATGTGTCAACAATCACAGGAGGCGATTCTTTTGGACTTAGTGCCTGCACAGCTAAAAATCAGAATGGAGTCACTCGTGCTGAAGTCCCACGTCGCCAAGCTGAGATTCAGCTGTTTATCTGACCTTCCTGGAAATCAGGATTGAGAGAGAGCAGCGAGATTTCCCAAGAGGCTAGTTTCAGTTGGCCTGAGTGTGAAGTTCCCACTGCATTAATCTTATATAAAAGCATTAACTAATGTTAACTCATCAGTTATTTTCCTGTTGTTCTGCCTCTGGTCCCCACCTTATACGGAGAGGAACTTGGAAGTAAACAATCTGCTTTTTGTTGTTTCTCCTTTCTTCAGCCTTTTCTCTGTCTTTAAAACTAACCTCTTTTGCTCGGTCCATCAGAATACTTACTCTGTTTCATGGAACAAAGTATTGCCTGATTCTAGAGTAGAAAATAAAGCCAAATAAGATCTTTAATCTAAATTTTTATAATTTCATCCTTCCTCACATGCCTTATTATTTTTAGATAGTCGAGGTTTATATCTTTTGTATCCGTTCCCTTGTAATTATGAATGTTTTCCGTGTTGTGTTTATGTAAAGAGAAAACCAACAAACATCTTTTCCCATGATGATTAAGTAGTCCTTCTAGAAAGAAAAATTAGCCCCACAGGACAGAGGTCTTCATCTGTTTTGTCATTAATGTAGCCCAGCAGCTTAGAAGAGAACAGGGCCCTGGTATGTAGCAGATGTTCAATAAATATTTGTTGGTTAAGTGAATACATCAAGTGGCATGACTGCATCAACAGAGAAAAGAAAACATAATTCTTTGTCACCAAAACTTTGCTGCCAGGAAGAGGTCAGAGCAAAGGCATTGCCTCAGAATGAGGTCAGAGAGTGATGGGTGCTCATTTGAAATGCGGCTCCCTACTCCAGCCCTCTGAACCAGGGTCTCTAGACAAGCGTGAGGGAATTTGCATTTTTAATGTGCACTAAATGCGATTCCACCTTGCCTTCCAGATTGGGGACCATCATTCTGTGGGGTCCTTTTTATTTTCTCACCTCATTCATTTCTTCTGGGCCATACACAATTATCACAATTTGCTATAGTCTGTGTGGTCTTTGGTTTTTTTTTTTTTTTTTTTTTTTTTTTTTTTTTTTTTTTTTTTTTTTTTTTTTTTTTTTTTTTTTTTTTGTAGTACTGGGGGTTGAACCCAGGGCCTTGTGCCTGCATGCTTTGCAAATGCTGGACCACTGAGCTGCACCCCAGCCCATTTTTTTTTTTTTACTTTCTGAGACAGGGTCTTGCTAAGTTACGCAGACTGCCTCTGGTCTCAAACTTGTGATCCTCCTGCCTCCGCCTCCTGAGCCGCTGGGATTACAGGCGTGTGCCACCACGCCAGGCTCCATGTGGTCTTTTTTTAGCTCTTCTTTTGTTTTATTTCCTTTTGTTTTGCTAGAATATCTCCAGAATAGGTCATTTGAATATAGAAAATGTGAGTTAATTGTTTCTGAGTCCTTGTAATTTTAGAAATGTCTTCCTCTTACCTTCACGTTGATATGAGGTGTGCGTGGATCTAAAATTCTAGGTTCGAGATTCTTCACCCCAGGACTTTGAACATTGCTCTGTTGTCTTCACGAGTCCAGCATCGCCAGGGAATATCTGTTGCTCTGATTTCCTTACTTTCTTGACAGCCTGGTCAATCTCTGTGAGGATTTTAGTCCTGAGTGTTTTACCTTTGGCCTGCAGCCGTAGCCCTGTAGCATCCGATCCCATCAGATCTTGGAAGCTAAGCAAGGTTGGTCCTGGTTAGTCCTTGGATGGGAGACCGCCTGGGAACACCAGAAGCTGTAGGCTTGGGAGAAGGACCCGGCAACCCCCTCCCAATCTGCCATTGAAAACCCTATGAACAGCAGAGAAGCATGACAGGTGTTTTGCCTGTTGTACGTAGGGTCGCTATGAGTCGAATACCGACTCGACGGCACCTCACAACAACAATCTTACCTTTAGATTTCCTTTCATCTTACAGGTCTTAACTTTCACCAACGTATGTCTGCAAGTGAATTTTCATAAAAAGGGATCCTGCTTGGCCCTGGGGCTCTTTCAGTTTGCAGACCCTGGTCAGGAGATCACCAGGTCGCAGGGAATGCCACCACACCCTCAAGGTCAGGAGCCAGTAAATGCTTTCTGAGAAGGTGAGGATTTTGGATAGTGAATATTTAGGCTTTGCTGGCCATGTGGCCAACCAGAGAATCTCTCTCACAAATATTCACTTGTAATTTGAAAGTGGCCATTGAAAATGTAAACAATGTGCATGGCAGTGTTCCAATACAGCTTTACTTGTTGTTGTTGTTAGGTGCCGTCGAGTCGAGTCCGACTCATAGTGACCCTCATATGAAAACCCTCATAGGGTTTTCAATGGCTGACTGTTTCGGGATTGCCTTGGGAGTGGGTTGCCACATCTTTCTCCCATTTTGCAGTGCTGGGAATCAAACTCAGGACCTCAGAGACTGCAGAGCAGAGCTCTACCAACGGAGCTAAATCCCAGCCCCACAGCTTTACTTATAGGGACTGAAATTTGGATGTCCTGTGTGTTCACAAGGTATTTTAAGTTTCTTTTAATCATTCTCTGTTTGATTTTTCCCAACCGTGGAAGAGTCATTTGAAGTTTGTTTGCTGCACAGAAGCAGGTGGCGAGCTAGGCTTTCTCTGCAGACTGGACTCTGCCATCCTCTGCTCCAGGCCAACGGAGAAAGCACAATACAGCACTTTCCCAGTTTGAGAGCCTCTCTCCAGTGTGTTTATTTTGTTTATTCTATATATCCTTTCTTTCTGCCATTAACATCCTCTTTCCGAATTGAAAGCCCTTTGATTCCCAGAAAATAGTCTTTCAAAGGAGAAGCAAGCCAAGGCTGAGATTGCATAGAAGGTTATTTGGTGGCTCCAGAGGAGGAGCCTAATGTACCTGTGGATCTGACCTAGGTGGGCCCAGGCACACCAGTTATACAGGCTTATATGAAGGGTTATAAGGAATGAAAGAGAAATACCCAAATACATGCTGATCCTAAGTGAATTACTAAATCAGAACACATCTCCCGCGAGTCTGTGCTTTTTGTTTGTTTGATTTCAATACATAGCTTCGTTCATGCTAGGCAAGTGCTCGACCACTGAGTTGTACCCTGACCCTTTGCTTAATTTTTTTGTTTTGAAATAGGATGTCGCTAAATTGCACAGGCTGCCTCTGGCCTTAAAATTGAGATCCTTCTGCCTTGGCCTCCCAAGTCACTGGGGTTACAGGCATGCGCCATGGTGCCTGGCTTCAGAGTCTGTTTTGATAATGAAGCTGATTCAGTAGTCCGATTTCCAAGAAGGCACCCATGGGGAAAACAGTAGAGTCGTCCGTGGCATTCAATGAGTGTTGGTCCATGGATATTCAAGCCCCTTACATACAATGGCATGGTGTTTACATATAACCTGTACACATTTTCCCACATACGTAAAACCATCTCTGTATAATATCCAATGAAACGTAAATGCCATGCAAATAGTTGTTTTACTATAGTGTTCAGGGGATCATGGTGGAAAGACGTCCGAACCTCTTCAGTACAGATGCAGTTTTTTTTTTCTGGAACATACTCAGTTTGTGGTTGGATGGGTCCACCAGTGTGAGACCTATGGACTCAGAGGACCCACCTCAGTTGTGTTTATTTTTCTAAAGATCTTTTATATGTCATTATCTCTTCCTGCCTTCTGGGATTGCTATAGTTGAATGTTAAAGCTCTTGGAACTATCTTCTATGCCTCCTAATTCTTTTTTTCATATTTTTCCATCTGTCTTTTCTGCATTTTAGGAATCTTACTTTATTTTATTTTATTGCGGTACTGGGGGTTGAACCCAGGGCCTTGAGCTTGCATGCTCTGCAAGTGCTGGACCACTGAGCTACACCCCCAGCCCTTTTCTTTTCTTTTCTTTTCTTTTTTTTGTGGTACTGGGGGTTGAACCCAGGGCCTTGTACCTGCAAGTGCTGGACCACTGAGCTATACCCCCAGCCATTTTTTTTTTTTTTTTTACTTTTTGAGACAGGGTCTTACTAAGTTACACAGACTGCCTCTGGTCTTGAATTTGCGATCCTCCTGCCTCTGCCTCCCAAGCCACTGGGATTACAGGCGTGCGCCACCGTGCCCAGCTCATCTTACTTGACTTTATTTTCTGGATCCTTAACTTGCTATTCTCCTCTTCTGTTCTCTGTGGCCACTGATGGTTTTACTTCAGTAATCATATTCCAATTTCTAAGAACGTTGGTATTTGGACTATTTCTTTTACGCAGCAGTAAGGCAGTGTGTATTAACTAGAATAGATTATTTCATAAGTATGTCTGTCAGTTGGTCTGTAAATGCCATTTCCCACAAAAAACAACAAGGTTCCTTGGAGGAAAGTTTGGTTCCAGGTACCTGCTGAGCAGGGCATATGCAAGATGGCCCGGCAATAGCTCCTGAAGGCGAACAGCAAGGAGAGTCACGGTGGTGACTGAGGCTGTCAAAAGGGCTCAGGAGCTGTGCTGGGGGCACTTCCACTGGCCAAAGATGGGACAACTGGAGCATCAACAAGGATAATAACTATGACAGCCTGAAATACAAACTATGCTAAAAGAGTTGAGTTTAGGATGATGATTTTTAAAATCCTCCTTTGGATAATTATAAGAAGTTCATCACTGGTTTTGGATGTGGCATAGAGGAAAACAGTCAAAGGCTAATCTCACGTTTGTCATATAATCTGCTCTTGTGGTTAGTTAGCGATGAGAAGTTTCTCCTTAGAGGTCTCTTCTGGCAAATCAGTGAAGAAGAGATGACAGGACTTCGGAAACATCGTTTGGCAACGTTTAATGTCCTGATGGGTTTAGTTGGTGGTCATCAATGGCATCACAAAAAGGGGTCAACCAGGCATGATGGGCTTCCTTCTTTCTTTGTTGGTTTTGGTTTTCTGCTGTTTTGTTTGTTTGTTTTTGAGACAGGGTTTCCCTGTGTAGTTAAGGCTGGCCTGGAACTGGCAATCCTCCTGCTTCAGCTCCCGTGGGCTGGGATTAAAGGCAGGCACCACTGTGCCTGGGTCACAATGCACCTGTGTCATGATGTGCCTCTTAAAGGCGGTACAGGACACCATCCGTGATGCTGCTGTCTTGCCTGCTTTCAGTCAAATCTATGTCAGAGAAAGCTTGTAGATGTAACCATCAACTGACAGAAAGTGTGGAGGACAGAGGGAAGAGTTAAAGACACAGTGGAGAACCACTCAGCATCATCCAGACGAGGAAACCCCGCCAGACCAGCAACCTGCCTCTCAAAAAATAGATTCAGGGAAAAGGAAGAATGACAGAACAGTGTGTGTTCAGAGAATCTGAACACCAATTAGTAATTTCCTGATATTGTGGTGGTGGTGGTGTTAGGCACTGTTGAGTCGTTTCCTACTCATAGGGCTCCTGTGTGTGATAGAATGAAACACTCGCAACACTGTGCCCTGCCTGGCACCATGTCAGTGCTTCTCTGTCAGGGTTTGGCTCAGGCCCAGCAGAGGTCAGAGCCTTTCCCAGACACCAAGTGGGGATGGGGACCCACTGAACCGGCTTGGTGTTATGGCCGGTGGCGCCAATGAAGGACCTCGGGAGACCTTCAAAGGAAAAAAACAGGAAAGGAAGGTTTATTGGGTGCTCCCCAAGTGGGGTGCAACAAGCAAGCAACCCCTAAGCAAGTGCTATAAGTGCTGGCTCTAATCCTGCAGCATAGAATGCTGCAGGCTGAGTGCTGGAACAGCTCAGCCTTAAAGGCACAGCTACAGCAGCCGGTGTTCCGCTGGGCTGCAGGTCAGTTGGCCTTGAGTCTCGCAGTTCGCCTTCTCTGCCTCCCTCCTTCCCAGGGATGGGAGGAATTGGGAGGCTCTTTGTGGCTTGATTGTAGCCTTTGGTGCTTCAGGGCCCCTGGTCTTGACTACGTAGGCTTGCTTGAAGAGGCCACTGCAGTAGGGAGCACTGGTCGAGGTGATGGGGTTCAGTTGGCAGTTGAGGGACAGTCAGAAGTGGTAGGGGGTGGGAGAAGTAGTAGGGGGGTTGAAGGGGGTCCAGGAGCCCTGCTTATATAGGGTCCCGGAGGGGCATGTGACTGGGATTAGCCAATCAGGGCACACACCTGACAGGTACTGCAGATAAATTGACGTACCTGCCAGGTAGGGACAGTTATCTAATGAAAATGCCAAGGATAGCCAATCAGGATTAAGGTAGTTAAGGCAGGCCAGGCTGGTCAGGCGCCATGTTTGCTCACTCGATAGGAGGGACAGGTGTGAGTGAGTAAGATGTGGCCCTGGGGTCAACTAGGGGTCAGCCCCTCAGGCTATTATGAGGGACCCTAGTTATGGGGTAGATTTTAAAAACCCCCAACACTTCTCTACTGTTCAGAGGGCTTTAGATGGCTGATTGTTTAGGGATTGTTTCGGGAGTGGGCTGCCAGGTCCTTTTCCCATTTTTGCAGTGCTGGGAATCTAACCTAGGGCCTCAGAGCACACAGAGAAGCACTCTATCAACTGAGCTGAGCCCCAGCCCTCTTCCTGATATTAAGGAATTATTATTAGTTTTGTATATGTAATAACGATATGGAGTTTAAGCTTTTAAAAAAGATACACGTAATCTTTGACAGCACCACCTGGGCCGTTTTCAGATGCAGTGCTGCAGCGACGGGCATTCTAGAGGCGCAGGAGCCTTGAGCTGGGAGCTGCTGACGTTGAGATGAGCAAATGGAGTTGGTTACATAATCTCTGCTGGTGCAAATGCCTGGAAATTTCCAAATGGAAAGCTAAGCACGCGAAGTCAGAAGACAAATGTTAAATTTGGGAACATACTTGCAGCCCACATCACAGCCAAAGGGCTAATCTGGTGAATGTCAGGAGCGCCTGGAAATCTAGAACAAAATGAGGTAACGGTCCAATAGCAAGAAATCGGCCAGTTCTCAGGAAGAAAAATAGAAACGGCCCTAAAATATGGGCAAAGATGCTTATCCTCGCTCATGAGAACTAAACCGTATGAAGAAGGCATTTCTCACCTGTCAGACTTTTAAAAATCCACAAGATTAAGAACATGTTCTGCTGGCAAGTCTAAGGGAGACACAGGCCTTCTGTATAGCATGACCTGGCACAGCCTCCAAGAACAAAAACTTTGCCATATCTATTGACATTACAGAGGCATTTGCCCTTTGACCAAGCGACCCCATGCCTGTGATCATATCATACACAGGTACCTGATACGCCTGGGGAATGCCTGACATACCTGTGAAATGAAGCTTGGTTTATACAGTGGCAGAATGGAAAGCCACTCGGGTGTTCATATATGGAAAACTAGTCAAGTGCAGCATGGCACATTCTCTGAATAAAGAGGTGTGAACGGTAGGAAGAGAGAATAAACTCAACTGACATGGGATGGTCTCCAGGGGCACCTTACTAAGTAAGTTAAATCTGAACATTATGTGTGGTTTTATGGGTTGAATTATGTCCTCCTCCAACAACAACAAAGGTTGTATGCTGAACTCCTGACTCTGAGTCAGCTAGGGTCTACACAGAAGTAACCAAGTTGAAACAAGGCCATTAGAATGGGCCCTATTCCAATATGACTTGGGAATATAAAGAGAATATGGAGGGGAAATTTGAAGACAGACATGCATGCAGTGAGAGGCCATGAAAAAAGAATGATAGAATTTGAAAAGCATCATTTTGCAACGTCTAATGTATTGATGCCTGCAGCTGTAGCCCTGTGGCATCCGATCCTGTCAGATCTCAGAAGCTAAGCAGGGTCGGGCCTGGTTAGTACCTGGATGGGAGACCGCCTGGGAACACCAGAAGCTGTAGGCTTGGGAGAAGGACCTGGCAACCCCCTCCCAAAAATCAATCTGCCATTGAGAACCCTAAGAACAGCAGAGAAGCACTGACAATAGTGTTTCCCCTGTTGTACAGAGGGTTGTTATGAGTCGGATACCGACTCGACGGCACCTAACAACAACAACAACAACAATGTATTGATGGGAGAAGGACCCGGCAACCCACTCCCAAAAAACAGTCAGCCATTGAAAACCCTATGAATAGCAGAGAAGCACTAACCATGTTGTTTCAGCTGTTGTACGTAGGGTTGCTGTGAGTCAGATACCAACTTGATGGAACCTAACAACAATAACAACGACGATGCATTGATGGACTAATACATCTATGAGGGCAGCCAACTATGAGCTGAGGAGAGAGGTCTGGGGCAAGATTCTTCCTTGCAGCCTTAGAAGCAATCAGCCCCGTGAAACCCTTGGTCAGGATGTCCAGCCTCCAGAACCAACTGTGAGGCACCGATTTCTGTAAGTCCTGGTGAACTCCACACAGTGTGCTGTGTTTTGTATAAGGCTGGAAGGAAAGTAAATATGCCTTTCCATATTTGCTTGTAATTGCACAAGAAACTCATGAAAGGTTTATATATGGGGCAGGGTAGAATGAGACTGAGGGGTGAGGAGGGTGGAGAGACTTCTCAATGTAGCTCTTTTTATTTTTCTTTGGTTTTTGAATTATGATACTATAGGATAGAGATAAAAAATTGGATACTATAGGATATGATACTATAGGATAAAGATCAAAAGTTGAAATATGCCGGGCATGGTGGCACATGCCTGTAATCTGAGCAACTCAGGAGGTAGAGGCAGAAGGATCACAAGTTAGAGGCCAGAGGCAGCCTGCATAACTTAGTGAGACCCTGTTTCAAGATTTAAAAAACATTTTAAAGAAACTGGGGGTGGAGCTTAGTGTTAGAATGCTTGCAGATGTGCTTGAGGTCCTGTGTTCAGCCCAGCTGAACTGCAAAAAATAAAAATAAATAAAAGATTTATCTTGTGGCTAGATGTCATGGCACACGCCTGTAATCCCAGTGACTCAGGAGGATCACGAATATGAGGCAAGAGACAGCCTTAGTGTGATCTTGACTCAAGATAAAATATAAAGAGGCTGGGGGAGCAGCTCTGTAGTAGAGCACTTGCAAAGTAAGTGCAAGGCCCTGGCTTCAGCCCCACTCCTCAGTACCACAAAAAAGAAAAAAAGGGAAAAAAAAAAGACAAAAAAAAAAAAAAAAGAGAAAAAAAAGAAAGAAACAGAAAAAGATTTACCTTGTGTTTTTCTCTGGTGTCTTGGGTCATCTGTGACTCGCTTAGGATCAGCTGCCCTTCCAGTTTCTCTCGGTCTGGAAGCTTACCTGTGGGTCTGGGTTTTATAAAACATATTTGATGAGCTCCAATGTATTATTGTTTCTGAATTTCCCTTTCTCAGGCCACTCTGAGCCTTGTCAAGATGACTCTAAGGCTTTATGACGCGTCTCGGGCGTGAGGAGGTGTTGCAGGTCCACCTTCCTGACTCGGACCTGGAGTCGGCTGATTTCTGAGGAGCTTAGGTAAGCTCTGTGAGGAAATGGCACTTACACAACATAACCTGGGTGCTAGAGGTCTTCATAGCTACTGGGTTAATAACTGCAGCTAGACTTTGCTGTTGTTGTTGTTAGGTGCCGTCGAGTTGGTATCCGACTCATAGTGACCCTCTGTACAACAGGGGAAACACTATTGTCAGTGCTTCTCTGCTGTTCATAGGGTTTTCAATGGCAGATTGATTTTTGGGAGGGGGGTTGCCAGGTCCTTCTCCCAAGCCTACAGCTTCTGGTGTTCCCAGGCGGTCTCCCGTCCAGGTACTAACCAGGCCCGACCCTGCTTAGCTTCTGAGATCTGATGGGATCGGATGCCACAGGGTTACAGCTGCAGGCCCAGACTTTGCTAGGACATGCCTTATTCCTTTGAAGAGTAAATGTTTTGAGTCAGGCACGGTATTGCACACTGGTAATCCCAGCTGCTTGGTAGGGCCGAGGCAGGAAGATAGCGAGTTTAGACAAGCCTGGTTTACATAGTGATTTCAAGGTCAGCCTTAGCAACTTAGTGAGACCTTGTCTCAAGAAAAAAGAAAGAGCCCGGCTTGGTGGCACACGCCTGTAATCCCAGCGGCTCAGGAGGCAGAGGCAGGAAGATCGCAAGTTCGAGACCAGAGGCAGTCTGCGTAATTTAGTGAGACCCTGTCTCAAAAAGGAAAAAAAGAATGGGCTGGGGTGCAGCTCAGTGGTCCAGCACTTGCAGAGCATGCAGGTGCGAGGCCCTGGGTTCAACCCCCAGTAACGCAAAAAAAAAGTAAATATGTTTTGAATTTATAATGATATTTTCTATTCAGATTAAGGATTGTGGGCCTTTTCCTAAAATAGTTAGGTTTTATAGTTTTACCCCTTTTTTAAGGGGAAAAACTTGGTTTCTACAAATATTTGTTGTATATCACCTTATTTTAATATATATAAACAATTTAGTGTGTTTGAGATGCGTATTAGTACTGCTATGATTACTAACTATATGGTCATTCCTTGGTGTTCACTGGGAACTGGTGCCAGTACCCCCCACAGATACCAAAATCTGAGGATACTCAAGTCCCTTATGTACAGTGGCATGGTATTTGCATATAACCTGTTACTTTAAATCATCTATTGTTGTTGTTAGGTGCCGTTGTTAGTATCCGACTCATAGCGACCCTCTGTACAACAGGTGAAACACTACTGTCAGTGCTTCTCTGCTGTTCATAGGGTTTTCAATGGCAGATTGATTTTTGGGAGTGGGTTGCTGGGTCCTTCTCCCAAGCCTACAGCCCCTGGTGTTCCCAGATGGTCTTCCATCCAAGGACTAACCAGGTCTGACCCTGCTTAGCTTCTGAGATCTGATGGAATCTGATGCCACAGGGCTACGACTGCAGGCTAAATCATCTCTAGACGATTTATAATGCCTAATACAATACAAATGCTGGTAAATAGTCTTATGCTGTATTGTGTAGGGAATAAGGACAAGGAAAAATGTCTGTACCTGTTCTGTACAGACATAATTTTTTTGAAATATCTTCAATCAGCAGTTTATTGAATCCGTGGATACAGAACCACAGATTCAGAGGGAAAACTGTGTATGATTCCTGAGACACTGTAAGAGTGCTTTGTACTTTGTTAATCTTTAGAATACCTGCCATCAGGGTAACAAACTAGTGTTTGAAAATCAAATCTCAAAGCCAAATGCCTTCAGATGGTTGTCTAGCTTTATCCCTGTCCCCTTCAACTCCTTTTGACCCTACTTCATGGGTAACTTATTAGCTTTAAGTTTTGCTTCCTCTGTGTGTGTGTGTGTGTGTGTGTGTGTGTGTGTGTGTGTGTGTATAATTTATATATATATATATAAGGGTCGCTATGAGTCGGATACTGACTCGAGGGCACCTAACAACAATAACAACAAGAGATTACTCTATTGCAGAATACAGAGATAGCTCTCATTCTTATTGATAGCTGCATAATATTTCATTGTGTGGCTCTACTCTAGATTATTCAGTTTTCCCCATTCAAAGGGCATTTGGATTATTGGCAAAGAGAGCTGCAAAGGGTAGCTTCGTGTATACAGTGCATCTTCTAGAGAGAATCCTAGAAGTAGTGATGCTGCTCGAAAGCCATCCTGTCTGGCTGGATATTACCAAACCCCCCTCCATGGAGGCAGCAGCAGGTGGGGTTCATGCCAGCAGTGTGTGGGTGTGCCCGTTTCCTGACAGCCTCACCAACGGAAAAGTTATAATTTGTACTTCTCAGATTACCACCCAAGTTGAGGTTTCAGACCCTCTTTGCTGTGGCTTTGCAGAGCACTTTCGGTCTAGATGTGAAGTTCTGTTTGTTCTCACGGGGGATCCCGGCCTCATGCGATAGCTTACAGTCCAGTGAGCAGGCACGTAATACTCTGATACTTCAGATCCTGGGGAGTGACAGAAACTACAGTTTTACTCAGGGTGCCTTTTGGGGAGTGGGGTAGAATACTTCTGCTTTTCCCCCATCTCACCACAGACGGATCTTCCACGTCCTTTAAGGCTCAGCTCAGCTGTCACTCCACCCTTCTGTCACCCGGCTCTGCCTGAGTGTCCCCACTTCCATAGCACCTTCACCTTGACCTTTCTGCTGCCCTTGCCATTCTCCCCACACAGGCTCCTCTCTACACCGCTGTCTGTCCCCCACTGGCACGAGCACCTGTGAGCAGTGTCCATCCTCTGCCTCCTCGGATGTCCTCGAGCACTGGACACAAAGTGGGAGCTCACCCTTGCGGGGTTGGGGGGCACGCAGAGGCGTGGGAGGGCTGGAGGGTCATGGCACCTCCAGCGAGAGCATGTTCTGAGCAGGAAGAAGATCCTGTGTGGAGGCATATCTGTAACCTTCCAGAAAACCACCTCCAAAACCAGCCGCAAGCCAAGGCGCCTGCCGGGAATATCACACAGCCCGGGGGTGTTGAAGGCGTGGGTGTGGTCAGACTTGCTGCAGTCACAAATCTGGTCTATATGGAGAATAGCAGCTCATTAGCATGTGTCAAGTACAGCCCCGGAGGGGGCCTTGTCAACACTGCTGAGTGTCTGGCCGCTGCCAGGACGCCCCTCACTGTGCCTGCCTTGGTCCCCAGGCCAGGGCAGCTGTGCTCAGTCACCGCCTCTGAGCCTTCTGCCTTCCCTTTCCCTCTGCCTGGACTGTGAAATGGAGGGAACTTGGGTCGCCCCCCCCCTCGTCATCAGCTTCCTGGTCCTCCCAGAACACCCCTGGTTTTCACTGTTTTCTAAGCAGGCTTCCTTGTGGGGAAGGAGATTTGGCCACCCATTGGCATGAATTCAACGGTATACTTGGCAATTACACTTAGGTTCTTCAAAAATAGTGCTTATTTTTTCAATTATAAAAATAATGCATGCTTATAATAGAAAATTGAGAATATTAAAAGCTGAAAAGGAAGAAATAATTCTCCTTGATTTCACTGCCTAGAACACCCACTGTTAACATCTCAGTGGATTTCCTCGCAGTCCTTTCCTATGAATATTTATACGGTTGGATTCATTTTCTGGGTACACTTTGCACTTTTCACTTAAAGTTCTTACATGAGCATTGCATTCGTCCATTATGGACAACCGTAATAGATATTGACTGTCTGACTCTTTGCACAAACATTTCACAAATATCAGTAAAGTTATCAGCACATATAGAGGGTTGGGGGACAGCCCAGGGGTAGAGGGCTCACCTACTTGCCTAGCATGCATTAGGCCCCACGCTCCATTACCTGGACAGCAAAAATCTTATTTTGAATCATGCCACATCAGCTGGACTGGGATTTGGCTCAGTGGGTAGAGCGCTGCTCTGCAGTCTCTGACGTCCTGAGTTCAATTCCCAGCACCGCAAAAATGGGAGAAGGGCCTGGCAATCCACTCTCAAAGCAATCCCGAAACAGTCAGCCATTGAAAACCCTATGAGGGTCGCTGAGTCGGATACTGACTCGATGGCACCTAACAACAACAACAACAACATCAGCTAAATGAGGTCCCAGAAACTTTACTCCATTCCTGTCCTTAAGGTCAGCCCTTACTCTGAGGAGGCAACTCTTCCCCACTCATTTCTTGAATGACTCCCAGCCTGCAGGGCTTATTTTCCAGCGCTATCTCTGACAGTGCTTCTCTGCTATTCATAGGGCTTTCAATGGCTGATCGAGTGGGCTGCCAGGTCCTTCTCCCTAGTCTGTCTTAGTCTGGAAGCTCAACCTAAACCTCTCCACCGTGGGTGGCCCTGCACGGTTTAATTTTTGTTCCTTATTTGTTACCTTGTGAACCCACCAGAAGATTGGTAAGTGTGTTAAGTAAATTTTGGAAAGCTCCCTTCTTCCAAGCCTTAGCCCTGTTCCCTTCCCTGGAAGTACTGGAATGTAATGGACGTTCTCCAGATACTGCCAAAAGCTTTCACCTATGTCCTGGAAGTAAGAAGAGTTAAGGGTTTGCAGCGTATTCTAACAGATTCCATCCGATCCCCTATCTACGAATGAACACACTGTGTTTTGCGTGGCGAGCAGCTGATCTAGTACAGCTCTCAGAGCCGACGGCCCGCACCCCGGGTTTTACGCCTGTGAATACGCTCCATCGCACGTGGTAAAGGGGGAAATACCAAGCGGTCACACTCAAAGCAAAAGCAGGTTTTGTTGGGGAACAGCCGGGCACTGTAATGGGGCCCAGTGTGTCCTGGCAAACTGTGGGGACATCCATAGCGGGTGAGGTGCAGGGAGGTGTTCAAAGGCCAAAATGAGGAGGCTTGAACCAGATATTTGTAGACATTTACTGCCTGGCTTTTCTCAAGAAAAGTTTGCAGACCCTGTGCGGGGTTGACAAGGTATTTATACCGTAATTTTATTTATTTATTTATTTATTTAGCAGTTTTGCGGGGCTGGGCCTAGGGCCTTACACATACATTTCAAGTGCTTTACCACAAGGCTTCACCTCCAGCTCATTTTTTTAAAAAATATTTTTATCTTATTTTTTTTGTGTGTTTGTGTGGTACTGGGGGTTGAACCCAGGGCCTCGCGCCTGCATGCTCTGCAAGTGCTGGACCACTGAGCTGCACACTCAGCCCATTTTTTTACTTTTTTGAGACAGGGGCTCGCTAAGTTACGCAGACTGCCTCTGGTCTCGAACTTGGGATCCTCCTGCCTCCACCTCCCCAGCTGCTAGGATAACAGGTGTGCGCCACTGAGCCCGGCTGAAAAATTTTTTATCTTGAGACAGAGTCTCAGTAAGTTACACAGGCTGCCTCTGGCCTCAAACTTGCAATCCTCTTGCCTTTGCCACTGAGTCCCTGAGATTATAGGTGTGTGCCACCACCCTGGCTATACTGTAATTTGTGTGGCCAACAAAAGACAAGGTTTTCTCCCTTCTTCAAGCAATGCAACAATAATTTCCAAGAATCTGTGTGCATGGTTAAATACCTCCTCAGCTCTTCTTCCTCCTCCTCCCATCCTCCTCCTCCTCCTTCTCCTTCTTCTTTTATTTTTGGTTTGTATTTTGAAGCAGGGTTTCATTATGTAGCCCAGGCAGGCCTTGGACTTGCGATCCTCCCACGTCAGCCTCCTGAGTGCTGGGATCATGGGTGGGAGTTACTGTGCCCAGCTCTGTTGTCATTTCTATTCAGGATGTAAGGGAAGGTTCCACAACTCAGAATTCTCTGGAAGGCAGCAGAGTCCATGAACAAGGTTCTCTGATGGGGTCCCAGGGAGTTTGTCCCTGGGGGTCCCAGGGAGTTTGGATGTGAAGTCCCTTCTTCCGGCCTTCTAGCATCACTGAAGAGTCTGCTCCGTGTTCATAGCCAAAATATTAATGCTATTGGTGAAGTGCTGACCAGACACAGCCATTTCTCTTCATGGCAAGTCAGGGGTCCTCAGGGCCATCCTGTGAGGAAGGCATTGTCAGCCCTGTTTCAAGCGTGTTGCATTGCTAGAGATGAAACTCAGGGGGCCATGCATTTTAGGCAAGCGCTCTACCACTGAGCTGCACCCCAGCCCATCAGCTCTGTTTTAAATGCCAAGTGGATGTGACATGTCCCACAGTCTGTTCCTGAAGGTGGCCCAGGTGGGCTTTGGACCCAACCCCAAGCCTATCTTGCACCTCCTTCTGAAACGGTCTGCTTTTTAGCCGTGCCTGCCGGGTCACAACCTCACGTACCCTGTCATTCTTGCCGCTTTCTGGAGCAGGGCTGGAATCCTCTTATCTGAAGGTCTTTAGTTGTGCTGCCAGGGCTGCCTCGGTGTCCTGAATAGATTCAACATGTCCTCACGGTCATCTTGACTGTGGGGAAGAGCCAGAAGTCCCACAGTGTCGGGTCCAGTGAATGAGGTGGATGAGGACACACGTGAGACAGGGAGCGCTGTCACGATGGAGGCTGAAACTGAAGATGTGGGAGTGGGCTGCCGGGTCCTTCTCCCCAGTCTGTCTGAGTCTGGAAGCTCAGCTAAAATCTGTCCACCATGGGTGGCCTGGCAAGGTTTAATTTTTGTTCCTTGTTTGTTACCTTGCGAACCCATCAGAAGATTGGTATATGTGCTGAGCAAATTTTGGAAAGCTCCCTTTTTTCAAGCATCAACCCTATTCCCTTCCCTGGAAGTAAGAAGAGTTAAGGGTATTGCAGTATAGGAAGGAGGGCCGGGTGGGGAACAGTGGCTACATTTCTAAACTCTCCTCCACTGGAAGTGGACAGCATTGCTCTGTCACATTGAAACCACAGCAGCCCACCCCACCTGTGTTTTCAGTGACTTGTGTGTTACACGGCTTTCCATCTCTGAGACGCAATACCTGAGGTAGTTAGCTTGTAAGGACTGAGGGTTTATCTTGGCTCGCGGTCTCAGCCCATGGTTGTTTGGCTTGTGGTGACCAGAAACTCGAGGTGGGGGTGCGGAGGAGGGGCCTGAAGGAAGAGAATCAGGAAGGGGCCGGGACACCCCCCATGCCCTCCAACAACAAACACATCCCCAGTGACCTCACTTCCTCCCACTAGGCCACACCTCTAGAAGGTTCCGTCAGTTCCTAGTCCTGCCACCCAGTCTTCAGCACATGGGCCTTTGGAGAACACTTTACATCCAAATTATAGAATCCATGGTGAAGCAGGCACGGTGACGCACGCCTGTAATCCCAGCGACTTGGGAGGCGGAGGCAGGAGGATCTCAAGTTCGAGACCAGAGGCAGTCTGTGTAACTTAGCGAGACCCTGTCTCAATAAGTAAAATAAAAATGGGCTGGGGGTGCAGCTCAGTGGTCCAACACTTGCAAGGCATGCAGGCACAATGCCCTGGGTTCAACCCCCAGTACCGCCAAAATAAATAAATAAATAGATAGATAAATAAATAAAAGGCATGTATACTGCATTTCACACTCTACTCCACTATTTTAATTAATTAATTACTTAATTAATTAATTGGGCTGGGATTTAGCTCAGTTGGGAGAGCACTGCGCTGCAGTCTCTGAGGTCCCGAGTTCAATTCCCAGCACCCAAAAATGGGAGAAGGACCTGGCAATCCACTCCCAAGACAATCCCAAAACAATCAGCTATTGAAAACCCTATGAGGGTCGATATGAGTCGGATACCGACTTGATGGCATCTAACAACAATTAATTAATTAATTAATTAATTAATTAATTTTTGGTGATGAGGACGCTAAACCCAGCGCTCATGCATGCTAGGCAAGCACTCTACCCCTGGGCTGCACCCTGGCCACACTTTATTTTTTTATTTTAAGACAGGGTCTTGCTAAGTTGTGCAGGCTGTCTCTAGCCTCTAACTTGCAATCCTCCTGCCTCTGCCTCTGGAGTTGCTGGGGTTACAGGCGTGAGCAACTGCATCCAGCACAGTTTTAAAATTTAAATAGAAATAAAAAGCCCAAGTCACACATGAGAGAGCAACAGAGCTAGCCTCACCTGCAAAACCTCTGTATCCTTGTTTATTCTGAGTCTGTTGTTTAAATGCAGGGGCATGTAGTGCCCACACCACAGGCAGGCTGGAAATAGAGGCCCAAAGAGAGCTTGTGATTCCAGCCTTACAGGAACTCCGCCCTGGGCGAGCCACACAGCAGAGAATTCCCTGAGTGAATGTTTGCCTAGAACACGGCATGGACTGTGTGAGTCAGCTTTGTACTCCTGGGACAAAATGCCTGAGAGAAACGACTTAAGAAGGAATGCTGTGTTTTGGCCCAGGGTTTCAGAGGTTTTGGTCCATGGTCACTCTTGCTTTGGCCCTGTGGCGTGGGGCAGCACATCAACATGGGAGTGTGTGGGGAGGGGACCTGTTTACCTACCACAGCCAGGAAGCAAAAAGAAAGACAGGAAGGGGTGGATTCCACAATCCCCTTCAAGGTCACGCCCCAATGACCTAACTTCCTCCTCTGGGCCCTGCCTTCCAAAGGATTCCCTCTCCCCATATCATGTCAGGCTGGGACCAAGCTTCTAATACATGGGCCTCTGAGGAACATTTCTAAACCATAGCATTGATTTAGAAACTAAGTATAGTAGACATAGGCTGGGATTCAGCTCAGTTGGTAGAGCGCTGCGCTGCAGTCTCTGAGGTCCTGAGTTCAATTCCCAGCACCGCAAAAATGGGATAAGGACTTGGCAATCCACTCCCAAGGCAATCCAAACAGTCTGCCATTGAAAACCCTATGAGGGTCACTATGAGTCGGATACCGACTCGACTCGACGGCACCTAACAACAACAACATAGTAGACATGCTGTATATGTATGATTTGAAATATACATATGTACTTTTATTATACATTTACTTTATTGTATATTTATTTTATATATTTATTATACATTTGTATAAAGTTTTGAAGCTTCCGTTAACAATGCACTGCCCCATCCCCTGCATCAGGGACAAACTTTTCACTGCACTGCCTTTAGGACATACATCATATTCTGGAAGTTTCCTAAGTTATTTTTAATATAAAATGTGTTGTCTATCTAGCGTACTCCAGATACTGCCAGGAGCTTTTACCTATGTTGTCTTAATTGTTGTTGTTGTTAGCTGCAGTCGAGTTGTGTCTGACTCTTAGCAACCCTTATAAGGTTTTCAATGGCTGATTGTTTCAGGATTGCGTTGGGAGTGGATTGCCAGGTCCTTCTCCCATTTTTGCGGTGCTGGGAATCGAACTCAGGACCTCAGAGACTGCAGAGCGGTATTCTACCAACTGAGCTAAATCCCAGCCCCTGTCGTCTTAATACATATTTTTAATTGAGTCCTCTCCTGGGTCATTTTTAGCAATGTGCATTGCTACTTGGTCAGGCGATTCCGTATCAACTGTGCCTTCAGCTAAACATGGAAATTGGAGGTCCTCCTCTGATGAGGTTGAGGAGCGGGGCTACCCTCTAGGCCAGGTGCATGAGAGTAAATGATTTCTGCAGCTGCATGGGCAGTGGGAAGGGGTGAGGTAGGGATTCTCCGTTCCTTGGTTCTGCCAGCTCTTCCCACCTCCAGCAGTCAGAATCCTGGCTTGTTCATCTTGAACACCTGTCCTCAGGCTCAGCCTCGGTATCACAGCTTGGTGGCTTTTGATCTTGTTTTCTGAAGCTCATGTTTGTGTAGATGTATTTTACAAGACAGCTGCCGCCTTCCTCTTCTGCCTCAGGTTCTGAGTTGTATTTCCCACATTGTCTTTAGTGACAAAGCCAATGTCTTGGAGGGCAGGGGACGCTGGCTGTCCTGCAGTGGGTGGGCTCTTTTTCCACCCTGTTTCATTAGCTCTCCACCTGCAGGGTTCTCAGCAGGACCTGCCTGTTTTCTGTTGCTACAGCAAAAGACCTGAGGCTGGGTAACTTATAAAGGACAGAAGTTTATTCTGGCTCACAGTGCTGAAGTCCACACTACATGGGGCTGGCACCTGCTGGCTTCTGGTGAGGGCCGGGTGCTGCTCCATGCGTGGTGGAAAGGTGGAAAGGAGACGTGGCATGTGTGGAAGGAGCATGAGTTTAAGAGAGCCCGAGGGGAGGTGCTAGGCTTGCTCTATAACAACCCGCTCCCCAGGGAGCCACATTAATCTCTACATCAGGGTGGCACCCCCGTGACCTAATCAGCTCTGAACGGTGCCACCCCCTTTCCACACTGTTATGTTACAGTGAAATTTCAGCATAAGTTTGGTGTCATCTAACCATATGCAAACTACAGGAG
>VMDO01000571.1:46607-284153 GCA_007922755.1 Pedetes capensis | reverse complement strand
AGGGGAAGGGGAAGGGAAGGGAAGGGAAGGAAGGAAAGGAAGGAAAGGAGAGGGAGAGAACAAACATGGGAACAAAATCAGACAGAGAAATCATGGGACTGCTGGATGGAAGGACCTCTAGGAGCCTGCAATAGGACTAGGTGAAGAGAAATTTAGAGGAGGGCAAAGAAAGGAGGGCAAAAATGATAGATTTAAAAAAAAAAAAAACAGATGAAGGTTTCACAGGAGATTGCAACTGCCATGAATTTTTGAGCTTGTAGCATTCCTTACATGACATGGCCTTGATGCCTAATTTGCTTTATGAATTTAATTCTCCATAAATAATTAAATCATCAATTCTCAATTATAGGAGCAATTAAACAAGAATTATTCTAAACACAAAATAACAGAAAATAATCTAACAGTTATCCTAATTTGGTCAGGAGTTCTGCTGCCATAAAAAATTGGTGTATCTAATATTTAAGCTCTTCACAATCCCCTCAAATAAACAGAACTCACTAGAATTGGTTGGGGCTGAGGTTTAGTTCAGTTGGTAGAGAGCTACTTCACACTCTCTGAGGATCCAGCTTTGATCCCCAGCACTGCAAAAATGGAGAAGGATGTGGCAGTCCATTCCCAAAACAATCCTGAAACTATCAGCCACCAAAAACTCATGAGGGTCTCTGTGAATCAGACCCAACTCATTGGCACCTAACAACAACAAAGTATTGAGTCAATTTCACATGAGAACCCTTCAGTGAATTTGGCCCTGCTTCTTTTTCTGCAGGAGACAAAGAACACCTTCTGGAGTATGGGTGCCAAACATCAGCCCAAACTTGGCTATTCCTTTGAAATCTTCTCTGGAGACCTAGCATGGCAGCACATGCCTGTAATCCCAGCACTTGGGAGGCAGAAGCAGAATGACTGATGCAAGTTCAAGGCCAGCCTGACTACATAGCAATTTCAGGCCAGTGTGGGCTATACAGCAAGATCCTGTCTCAAAAATCTTCTCTGGCAGCTGGCCAGAAGTATTTCTGGCTTTCAGAGGCCTTCTCTTCCAGCTCCAATGCCAGGAATAGATAAAATGCTGTATTCAAAAGCATCATACAGAGCCAGCCACGGTGGCCCACACCTGTAATCCCAGCAATTTGGGAGGCAGAGACAGGAGGATCGCAAGTCTGCGTAATTTAGTGAGACCCTGTCTCAAAAAGTAAAAAACTGGACTGGGGGTGCAGCTCAGTGGTCCAGCACTTGCAAAGCATGCAAGGGTGAGGCCTTGGGTTCAACACCCAATACTGAAAAGAAAAAGAAAAAAAAAATCATACATCTTCAGGCAGTGACCATGTTTCTCCTTAATGACCTTTACCATCTAAGCACCTGGAAATTCAGTACTATGTTTGGAGGAGAGAAGAGCATTCACTCAACCCAAAATTTTCACTTACTCTCAGGGAAGATCTTTGCTTGGAATCCTTTGCCAAAGACGAGATTTTCCAGATTGTTGAAGGCCTAGGTTGAGAGAGTTACGGAAAAAGACATGCACCAGGGGTAGAGCAGTGTGGGGAACGGAAAGAGCACAAGCCTACGTGGCCCTCCATCTTTCCTGCTCTCAAACAGCCCTCCCCCTTCCAGCTCAGGGAGGATACAGTGAGAGAGAAGACGAAGAGGCCGGAGCCCAGCAGGCCTCCCTGGATGGTGAGCCACTCAGTGGACGCCAACTGGCGGCTGTACATCTGCATCCCAGCGAAGAGCAGCAGGGACAAGAGGGAGGACAGCGCCAGGGAGGTGCCAGTACCCACCACTGGAAGGGATGAGAGAAGGAAGAGTCAGGCTCGGCCCTCCCTACAGGCGCCGCTGGCTGAGTCGGTCGGTCCCGGAGCTGGATGGGCCGACTACTTCGAAGCACTCCCAGGACTGCAGTCACACTCTCCAACTCCCCTCATCCTGTGGCAACCCCCACGAATTCCCCAGCCTTGGACTTCCCGATCCCTCGTTGTCCCGTGTAAATTCCCGCTCCCTGGAACCCAGGACACGTCATCTTTGCTGAAAGAGTACCAGGAAAGTTGGCCCGCTCTAACTCCGACCCCCACTACCCTGGTCCCGGGACCCCACTGGTCCCTTTACCCATCATGCCCCGCCCGTGGGTCCAATAGGCGGCTCTGGCCCAGAAAGTGTGGAGCCGAACCGGGCGCAGTGGGCCCTGCGCATGCGTCACTGCACAGCGTGGACTTGCTTCACCTACCTCTTCTTCTTTCTCCCTCTTGACGTCTGTTCACAGCGCCCTCTACCAGCAAGGAGGAAATAATACGTCGAAGAGCATCCTCGGCCACCGCCCTGGTCCCCTGCCTTCCCCTCTACCGGGTCCTTCTGCTGCTTCTCAATACAAGTTGCATTTATGCCTTCCAGTCATTGGGCCCATGGTGTGTCGTCTCTAGCCCACTTCTCTCTTCTTTGCCATTTATATCATCTCCGGTACATGTTCCTAAAACTTCAATGCCCCATGCCCATTGCCTCAACATCTCCCGTGGTCTTGCCCAATCCAAAATATAGTGCTCCCACCTGGAGCTTACCTTCCTCTGAAACTAGCCTCTCGCTTTATATGAGTAAGATTAGGGGCCAATGAAGAATTCTAATATAAGAAAGGCACCCCCATACTTTTCTATGTTACCCACCCCCAGACCGCCTTTTGAGAACCACGTGGAGAGAACTATTTCCCACCCCCTACCCCGACGGGCGCTGTTTGAGGCTGGTCCCTGGAGCATGCGCAGTGACATCTCACCCCCACCCCTCCCCACACCCCCACTAGGCTCCTGCATTAAACCCCGGGTTCGCAGCAGCAGCCAGGATCGGGCACCCGGGGGCGGGCGGGCACCGTAGGGCCATGGCTGAGGGTGAGGATATGCAGACCTTCACTTCCATCATGGATGCACTGGTCCGCATCAGTGTGAGTTAAGGTGGGGTCAGGGGGAAGGGAGGGGGCGTACAGGGGTCTTGGGCAAGCCAGAACCTTGAACAGGTGGGGATCAAGGAAAAGGCTGGGATGTAGACAGTGAAGGCAGAAAAGACTGGGAGGGCCGGGATGAAGGTACGAGGGTAATCCTGGGAGCAGCTGGGACGTGAGTGCCGTAAAGGCTCCCGTAGGCTGAGGTGTGAGCAGCGAGGAGCTGCCGGGACGCAGCGGGTGCGCTGGGGTAGCCGCCAGCAGTGCACCAGGGCTGGGGCTTCAGGGGAAAGAAGCTGTGCTATGAGAAGGGGGCATGTGTGAGCTTGGATATTCTCCAGGAAAACTCAGGACAGGTGAGGGGCGATCAAGGATACGCCCTAGGGTGCAGTTCCCAATTTGGACCCCTCCCCAAGACCCCACTCCACCGCACCCCACTCAGGGCTGCCTCCGAGCCTGCGGTTGTCATGGCAACCCGTGCCCGGCTCTCCCAGGGGCGGTGCCAACCCTGCTCCCCCCCACCACTTCCTTCCCCCTCCCTCCCTGTCCCTCCCTCCTTTGTGTCAGCTGAGCCCCTGACCGGGATGGCTGCGAAGAGAGGGACGAAGGTGAGGTGTGGGGGTGGGGCATAGTCTGAGGAGCCCCCAGCCACCACAAGGGGGAGGGATACTTCCGGTGGGGAGGGGGCTAATGGGAGGGGCTCTTGTTCCCCCCACAGCTTGGGCAAGGGATGCGGCCTGTGGGGTTGCACTGGGAGAAGGGGTGGGAGGGCCGGAGGGTAGGGGGTGAAGGGCAATAAGTTGATATCGAAAGACTAGAGGTGGATGGGGAAGTGAAGGATGGAGGGTGGGGGTTGGGGCGGCAGCAGGCCTGAGCCGAGGCAGAAGGATGGAGAGCTTGGCTATGGGGCGGAGTCACGCGTTGCTAGAGAAGGGGGAAGGGGCTCACTCCGAGCTGCGGAATGGGCGGTGCCCTCGAGGTAAATACCAGGGGTCTGCGGGCGCTGCTGCTGCCGGCGGCAGAGTAATGGGGGTGGGGCTTGAAGCTGGGGGATGCAAGATCTCCAACCATTGCTTCTGGGTGTACCTTTAGCTCTCCAAGAGGGAAACAGAGGCAAAAGAAGGAGGACTGGGAAGGTGTATGAACCAGACCAAGGCTGCAGATAGCTTGTCTTGCCCCTTCCTGAAACTCCTGGGGTCTCTAAAAGCAGCTGAAGGGGTTGCCAAGATAGACCCAGGTGTCCATGCTCTGACCCAGCTTCCTGGTCCCTCCACAGACGAGCATGAAGAACATGGAGAAAGAACTTCTGTGCCCAGTGTGTCAAGAAATGTACAAGCAGCCACTGGTGCTGCCCTGTACCCACAACGTGTGCCAGGCCTGTGCCCGCGAAGTGTTGGGCCAACAGGGCTACATAGGCCACGGTGGGGACCCCAGCTCTGAGCCCACCTCTCCTGCCTCCACCCCTTCCACCCGCAGCCCCCGCCTCTCTCGCAGAACTCTGCCAAAGCCAGATCGCTTGGACCGGCTGCTTAAGTCAGGTGGGGCTAGGGCCTTTCGGATGGGGGGTGGAATGCAGGGTTGTCCATCAGGAAGATGGAAGGGGTCCATCTCTGGTCAGGGACATCTGTCTTTCTGGGAGTAGAGATACTGCTTCTCTGGGCTCTAATGAGAACTGAGCTCTGGCACAATAAAAATCTAATATTTTAATGGAACAGCCTTCCCCCATCACCAGCCAGCTGTAACTCTCACCTCTTCTACCTCTCGGGTCCATCCATAGGCTTTGGGACATACCCCGGGCGGAAGCGAGGTGCCTTGCACCCCCAGGTGATCATGTTCCCGTGCCCGGCCTGCCAGGGTGATGTGGAGCTGGGGGAGCGTGGCCTGGCAGGGCTTTTCCGGAACCTGACCCTAGAACGTGTGGTGGAGCGGTACCGCCAGAGTGTGAGTGTGGGAGGTGCCATCCTGTGCCAGCTGTGCAAGCCCCCACCACTAGAGGCCACCAAGGGCTGCACAGAATGTCGTGCCACCTTCTGCAACGAATGCTTCAAGCTCTTCCATCCCTGGGGCACTCAGAAGGCCCAGCATGAGCCCACCCTGCCCACTCTCTCCTTCCGCCCCAAGGTGAGCCAGCCCTTGCAGGGCCTGGGGAGGGAGGGACGTGGTGGTGCTGAGCAGATGGGGGTTCCTGGCATTTGGGCTTTCAAGAGGAGGTGGGCAGGAGTTTGTTGCTTCCAAGCCCCTTCCTTTCTCCTTCTCTCTGTCTCTCTGTCTCTTTCTTTGTTGTTTTGAGATAGGGTCCACAGTGGCCTCAAACTCCTGCCTCAGCCTCCCAAGTCCTGATAGTACAGGCATGAGCCACCATGTCTGGCTACCAAGCAATGCTGGGCCTCCATCTCATCTGCTGCATGGAGATGATGATATCTGCCCCACAGTGGCCATACCTGCAACATGTTGATAGGATCTCAAGAGATAATATTTGTTCACTAAAAAATGTTATCTAGCTGGGAGTGGTGGCACACACTTGTAAATCCCAGCACTCAGGAGCCAGAGGCAGGAGGATCTTGAATTCAAGGCAAGCGTGGGCTACATAGTGAGACACTGTTTAAAAAAAAAAAAGTTATCTATACATTAAAAAGATTTGTATGCATTCACTCACTGAACAAATATGTCTTGAACATCTATGAGCATGATGCTATTCTAGGCATTGGGGACACAGCACTGAACATGAGGGACAATGTTAATTATGCACCACAAGGCTTGGATTAATTATCATCATTATTATCATTATTATCACACTTCCCCCTGAAGTAGATGAAGGGAGGAGCAATGCTGATAAAATGGACACTGCTTGAAGACTGCAGGAGAGGCTCCTTGATACCAATGTGCACCACCAGGTGGCACTGTGGAGCACTACCAGCCGATCTGACTCGTGGAGGGAGGACACTCAACTGATCTTGTGGTGGTGGGTCAGCACCCCTACACACACCATTAGCTATTTCATTGTCCATTGTGTCCCTAGGGCCTGATGTGCCCAGATCACAAGGAAGAGGTGACCCACTACTGCAAGACGTGTCAACGGCTGGTATGCCAACTCTGTCGGGTACGGCGCACCCATAGCGGGCACAAGATCACCCCAGTGCTCAGCGCCTACCAGGCCCTCAAGGTGAGACTCCCTACTCACTCAGCCCCAGTGCTGACTCCCATCCTCACACACTCTCCCTACCTGCTGGCTTCTGCAGAGTCAGGCATGGTGCCCACCTCTCTCTTCCCCCTCAGGACAAGCTGACAAAGAGCCTGACATACATCCTGGGAAACCAGGACACCGTACAGACCCAGATCTGCGAGCTGGAGGAGACTGTCAGGCACACTGAGGTGAGGGAGGGCCTCGAGGTAGGCCCTGAGCCCTGGTCCCTGCCTTAGGATGGAGGCAGGAAGGGTATATGGATAGCCATGCCATCACCTTGCTGCCAGCTCAGGAGATCTGCAGCGGGTACATGTGTGTGGAGGTGGAGGCTGTGGTTAAACTTGGTTAGCAGAAGCACCAATGCCCCAGGCGAGGCTGTACCTAGGGCTGCAGTAGGGTGGGGTGGCTGTATTTCAGGAGGAGAGAACTCAGAGGCCCTCCGGCTCAGCTGCCTACTGAACATAGGACACATCCCTGGAGTTAGGGTGAAGTGATGACTCTGACAGATTCCATCAGGTTGTTCTCATTAGCTAACACGGGTAGAAAAAATGATGGCCTAGCCACTGGTGGAGATTAGTTAGTGTAGTCTAAGTGGACTTGAGTGAAATCATGCCCTCTCATTTGGGTGAGTCCTTAAGGGGTTAGGATTATGAAGGAATTGAGGCCAAATGTAACAAATTGGTATATTGACTATTTCAAGCTGAAATCATCTGAGGAACTGTAACTGCAGAAAGGGCCATTTGGCCAGGCACGGTGGCACACACCTGTGATCCCAGAGGCTCGGGAGGCGGAGGCAGAAGGATCACAAGTTTGAGACCAGAGGCAGTCTGCATAACTTAGCAAGACCCTGTCTCAAAAAGTAAAAAAAAAAAAAATGGGCTGGGGCGCAGCTCAGTGGTCCAGCACATGCAAAGCATGCAGGCATGAGGCCCTGGGTTCAACCCCCAGTACCGTGCAAAAAAAAAAAAAAAAAAGAAAGGGCCATTTGGCCTGTGTTTCCCTACATGCAAAACCCATAAGGATTCTTTTGGGAGGGCTATCTATTGCATACTAAGGCCTGAAAATAGCCTTGATCACCAGAGACTGGTCATTGAGGCTACAGTGAATGTTAATAACAAATTCTTTGGAGTTTTTGCTGTTGTCTTTTGGGTTTTGTTTTGTTTTGTTTTTTGCAGTACTAGAGGAGTTGAACCCAGGGCCTCACATATATGCTAGGCAAGTTCTCTACCTTTCAGCTCCACCCACAGCCCCTTTTTCATTCTTTATTTTTGAGACAGGGTCTCAATAAGTTTTCCAGGCTGCCTCTGGCCTGGAACTTGCAATCTTTGCTGGGATTACAGATGTATACCATGGTGCCTAGCTAAACAAACTCTTTGAAATAACCCTTATCTTCTGCTAGCTTCTATCATCCTTCCCCATTTATCTCCTAGCAACATCTCTAGAATTTACCATCCTAGTCCAGATAGATATCCGGTTGTTTCCTCATTCCTTCACAGATGTAGTGCTCTAGGGAATGTAGGTCAGTGGTAGAGCATATGTATAGCAGGTACAAGGCCCTCGGTTCTGTCCCTAGCATTCTGCCCCCCACTAAAAAGTCAAATGTATTATTAGTCTAAAAAGTTTTAAAGCTTCATGCTTTGATCAGTTCTTTGGATTTCACTCTCTTGTAAAGATCTCCAAGTATGTGTAAAATTAATAAAACTTTATGCTGTTCTCCTATAAAAACTGGGTTCCTAGATACACCCAAAAGGGAGGAAATTCACAGGATCCCTCTCCTCTATAGTAACAATGTGGGCATCCATGAGGGTTAGCACAAATGTTCAGGAGTTGAGCCCATCTAGGTCACAGGTACCCTGGCAGCCATGAGTCTGGCCCTGTTGACATTGCTGTGTTGCTGTTAGGTGCCATCAAGTCGTGTCCAACTCATAGCAACCCTCATAGGGTTTTCAATGGCTGACTGCTTTGGGATTGCCTCAGGAGTGGATTGCCACATCCTTCTCCCAGTTTAGTGGTGCTAGGGTTCAAACTCAGGACCTCAGAGACTGCAGAGCAGCGCTCTACCAACTGAGCTAAATCCCAGCACCTACTGACATTAGTAGGTAGGATTTCCCCAGGTCCCCTGTGATCCTAGCCAGGACGTGGTGCCCTAGGAGGCTGGCATAGGTACTGCCTCTAAGAGGAAGACAGTAAGTCATGCATCATTTGGGTGTTGCTCCTTGGGCAGGTGAGTGGTCAGCAGGCGAAAGAGGAGGTGTCACAGCTGGTACGAGGGCTGGGAGCTGTGTTGGAGGAGAAGCGGGCCTCGCTGCTTCAGGCCATCGAAGAGTGCCAGCAGGAGAGGCTGGCCCGACTCAGCGCCCAGATCCAGGAGCACCGGAGCCTGCTGGACGGCTCAGGTCTGGTGGGTTATGCCCAGGAAGTACTTAAGGAAACAGACCAGCCTTGCTTTGTGCAAGCAGCCAAGCAGTTGCATAACAGGTACTCAGGGGTATGGTGCAGGGACACAGGCTTCTGGGAGGCATTGTGGGTATAGCCAATGCCTAAGACAATGTCTAGAGTACTGCCAGGTGAAGAGCTGTGCCTCTGAGGATTTTCATAAGGCCAAACTGATGCTTGTTCCAAGGAACAAGGAAGAGACACAAAGTGGCTGTCAAGGTTCTAGGGGCAGGCAAGGTAGAATCAGAGGGAAGGTGGCTGCCCACATGGCAGTGCCTGACCCTTTCCTGCCCCCATCCCAGGATTGCCCGAGCAACTGAAGCCCTCCAGACGTTCCGGCCAGCTGCCAGCTCCTCCTTCCGCCATTGCCAGCTGGACGTAGGGCGTGAGATGAAGCTGCTGACAGAACTTAACTTCCTGCGAGGTAAGGAGGTGGCCAGGCCCCTATCCAACCAAAGCCTTCTTCCCTTCCTTCCCAGCAGCGGGCCCGGGGGGCAGTGCCCACCAGGGACCTCCCGGCCTCCTGCCCGGCCTGGCCAGCCACTCCTCCCACCCAGCCTACCCTGCCACACCGTCCTACCGCGCTCAGCGCTGCTTCTCCCTCTCTTTGTTTGTAGGCTGTGGCCACCGCGGACTCTGCTCCGGAGCACCCCAGGCAAGTCAGCGGCCCTGCCCCGGGGGCCCTGCCCCCCGCCGGGCCCCCCTCCCCACCCTGTGCTTCCACGTAGCTCGGCCAGTCACTCATTGCTTCCTTCTTTCCGGCCCTAACCTGACCTCTGACCTCTTGGTCCTCCCCCTTGACCAGTGCCCCATCTCTCTTCTGCCTTCTTTAGATTCTTGCTTAATCCTGTCCCTTCTGGCCTTTTGTCCTTATGATCCTTGCCCTGGACTTTCATTCTCCCTCCCTTGATGTCCACACTCTACGCTGCTGGCAAGCTTATTCTCCCTCCATTGCCTCCTCAGTCTCTATCTATGCTCAGGCACCTCCCTCCCAATCCTCCTTCCCGTTCTTCTGCTCAGGGCCCTCTTGCCTGGGTTCTAGTGGCCTTTGCCTGCCTCACCCTGTGGCTCCTCTTTAACTCATAGAATCTAAGCTGGAAGGACCCTCAGAACTTATCCGGTCTGATACCCTCATTTGATGAAGAAGGGAACTGAGGCCCAGAAAGGGGAAGTGACTTCCTCAGGCCAGAGTAAAGTAGTGGCAGGCCAGAACCAAAGTGTGGGCCCTCTGACTCCCTACCCAGCACTCTCCCACCTCTTTCTCCTTTGGGCCCTGCCCTACCTCTCTGTGCCCAGTACCCAGAAGGGCCCTTTCCTCAGCTCCCTCACCCACACTCACCCCCCCGGCTCCCGCTGCTTCCCCTTCCTGCCTGCCCTGCCCTCCATGCCAGCCCAGTGGCCAGGCCCTGACTGACCCCTGCCATCTCTTCCAACAGTGCCAGAGGCACCCGTCATTGACACTCAGCGTACCTTTGCCTACGATCAGATCTTCCTGTGCTGGCGGCTGCCCCCTCACTCACCACCTGCCTGGCACTACACTGTCGAGTTCCGGCGCACAGATGTGCCTGCCCAGGCAGGCCCTACCCGCTGGCAGCGGCGGGAGGAGGTGAGGGGTACCAGCGCCTTGCTTGAGAACCCTGACACTGGCTCCGTCTATGTGCTACGTGTTCGAGGCTGCAACAAGGCTGGCTATGGCGAGTACAGTGAAGATGTGCACCTGCA
Organism: Pedetes capensis; assembly: GCA_007922755.1. Taxonomy (NCBI): domain Eukaryota; kingdom Metazoa; phylum Chordata; class Mammalia; order Rodentia; family Pedetidae; genus Pedetes; species Pedetes capensis. Next base: position 273,894 of record VMDO01000571.1, on the reverse strand, counting down.
CACACCCCCAGCACCAGGTGAGTGTCCTGGGAGGTGGGTACCATGTGCAGGCACAGGTGCTCATGCAGAGGGCACAGAGATGCTAGGCCTAGTGAGGTTCAAGTGGGCACTGAAGGAGTGGTTTAATACTGTGGACCACAGGCACTGGCTCTGGAGCTAGACTGCCTAGGTTCAAATCCCCACTCTGCCTCCTGCCAACTGGGTGTATTTGGCCAACTTTTTCACCCTCTCTGAACCTCAGAGTCATCTTCTACAGGAATAATAATAAAACTTCATCAAATTGTTGTCAGAATTAAACTGTTGTGAGATGATACACATAAAGACTTAGCAGAAGCTGGGCATGGTGATGCATGCCTATAATCCCAGGAGGATCTTAATTCAAGCCCAGTCTGGTCTACATTAAAAAAAAGAAAACAAAAAACAAACAAACAACAGCAACAACAAAAGCCAGTTTCTGGTTCATAGTAAAACAAAGTGATTCTCTAGAAAATACTTTGCACACTGGGGCTGGTGAGGAAATACGGAGGAAGTAGCAGGAACAGGGAAGCAGGCTAGGAACCCTATGACCAGGAGAGAGGGGGATTCATGGAGAAGATTCATGGGCATGGAAAAGATGCTCACAACTTAAGAAAGGGGAAGAGGTAGGAGTGGGGTATAGGAACCAAGTGTGAGCAACAGAGTATGGGCTGGAAGACATAGGTAGATGGTGGTGGAACATCACCATGTGGAACAGAACAATGGTGGAGACTGTTCCAGGGTCAACCACAGAAAAGGGACTGGAGGAAGCATGATGAGTCAACCAGGTACAAGACACTGGTCTCTATGCTCACTGTTGTATCACTAAAATTCTTCCTGAGGTCCCGTGCCCATTTGAGATATCCCTGCTCTTCTTCTCATATGCCACCCATTTCAGTTCCCCAGGTCCTATTTCCCTGAGCCCCTTGCTTGTTCCTGCTGACTGAATCCCATGACAACTTGTCTGTTCTCAAAATCTCCCAGTGTCTTATGCTAATGCGTCTCAGTCCCCAGTGCCAGTGTTTGTCCCTGAAGTCCTCCCTTCTGTCTCAACCCTCCTCCTGCTTCCAGTCCTGCACTTCTTCCTCGATGGGCGCTGGGGAGCCAGCCGAGAGAGGCTGGCCATCAGCAAGGACCAGCGAGCAGTGCGGAGTGTTCCAGGGCTGCCCCTGCTGCTGGCTGCTGAGCGGCTGCTGACTGGCTGCCACCTGAGTGTGGATGTGGTCCTAGGCGATGTGGCTGTGACCCAGGGCCGCAGCTACTGGGCCTGTGCCGTAGACCCTGCCTCCTACTTGGTCAAGGTGGGCGTCGGGCTGGAGAGCAAGCTTCAGGAAAGCTTCCAGGGTGCCCCTGATGTGATCAGCCCCAGGTCAGGCCCCACTGGAAAAGATGCGGTATGGGGACCCTGCATGGGAGCTGGGGGCATAGTAGGGGTGGCAAGGGGAACACAGACTTGCTGGGGTGGGCTGGGGAGGGGATAAAAAAGAAGTAGCAGGATCAGCGAAGCAGACTGGGAGCCCTGTGACCAGGAGAGATGACAGAAGGGTTTTTGAGGATTGATTTTCAGAATGTGTGGTTGGGAAAAGGGATGGCAGAAGGCAGAGCCATTACCACTTCCTTCCATCTGTCACTCAGAACCAGTACACCGCCTCTTCAAACCCCCACATCCTCTCTCCCTAATACTACATTTCCAACCTCCTTTCTCCACAAAACTTTTTCTTTCCAAGATCTCCTTCGCCTACATCTTTACTCAACATCCCAAAATTCGTCCCTTAAACACCTCACCTCCACAACCTTCCTTGCCTCTGCATCCTATTTAATACCTCTCACACATGCTTCTTTCCCTGAATCCTTTCTCCCCAGCATTCCATCCCCCAATACACCATTTCTTCAAAATGCTTTCTCCTCAACACCAACTCCCTTCTGAATCCCATTGTCCCCAGCCCTGCATCCCAGAAATCCCTAACACCAATCCACTCCTGTCTCATTCCCAACATGAACCTCTCTCCAATTCCCAAAGTCAATTCTTTCAACCTCTTGCCCCTCAACATTCCATCCTTCCAACATCTCAGCCCCCTAGTTTCCCATCCCCCATTCCCTTATTCCATCCCCCAACATCCTCCTACCCAACGCCCACTCCTACAGGTACGATCCGGACAGTGGGCATGACAGCGGTGCCGAGGATGCCACAGTGGAGGCGTCGCCACCTTTTGCTTTCCTAACCATCGGCATGGGCAAGATCCTGCTGGGATCAGGAGCGAGCTCAAATGCAGGGCTGACAGGGAGGGATGGCCCAGCAGCCAGCTGCACAGTTCCCCTGCCACCCCGCCTGGGCATCTGTTTGGACTATGAGAGGGGCCGGGTTTCTTTCCTGGATGCTGTGTCCTTTCGCGGGCTCCTGGAGTGCCCGCTGGACTGCTCAGGGCCTGTGTGCCCTGCTTTCTGTTTCATCGGGGGTGGCGCAGTACAGCTCCAGGAGCCTGTGGGCACTAAGCCTGAGAGGAAAGTCACCATTGGGGGCTTCGCCAAGCTGGACTGATTCTTTCAGTCCCCTCTTCCAGACCTGGGGTCTCACTGGGCCCTACCCCCTCAAGCCTCCTGGCACCAGTTGTTCCCCCAGTGGCTTTTCCCCCAAACTCTTCCAAACATGTGGTCCTGCTCCTCACCGTCTGTGTCTTCCTATGGCTTTCTCTTGACCTAGGAGACTCTTCTCTGCTCACCTCTGGATGTCCTCCGTTCTCTCTGTTGCCTGCTAGCCAGGCTCCCATGCCCACCAAGTCTCTGCTTCATGCCCTGCTCTTGGCATCTTACCCAAATCATAGAGCCCCTTCCCTATCCCTCTCCTGTGCCCTCGAGGCTGACTGAGGGGGAGGACATCTAGAACACTGGGCATGCTCAACAACTCTGTCCTTCGCCTTGCCAAGCTCCCTGCCCCAGCTATGCTGAACTACAGCCTTGGGGCAGGCAGGCTTTGGGCCTCCCTAGTGAAGGGGAGGGGACCCTGCCCTCCTTTATTTATTTGGGTCCCCATACCTCCCAGCCGCATGCCCCTTATGTCCCTCTTCTCCCTCTTGCATGCTTTTCCTGTCCTGCACCCATGCCAATGTGCCAAATCTCCCTTAGGGACCCAGCTGAGACCAAGTGTCCTCATTGGGTTGGGCCAGGCAAGGCCTCTGTTGCCTGCTGCTGCCTCCCTGTGGCAGACACTGCTAGGCCTGTGCCAAGCAACAGCTGTAATTTTCATGGTTTATAAACAATAAACTGTGACGCCAGGCACATTTCTGCCTTCCCTTAGCGTGACCATTCCTTGTAGTTTCTGTGCCGCGTGTGAGTGTGGAAGGGTTTCAGAATGCTCTGCTGTTGGTCAGGGCAGAGGTGTCAGGTGAATTTGGAGCCTGAAGGAAGGAGGTCCCCCAGCCAGGTGTTCCCCAACTTCTGCCACACGTACATCAGACCCAGCCCCCAAATGATCATAACCACCAGGGGGCGCCTGGCTGCTGGCGTCGGGCCCTAGACAGGGGCGACAGGATGGCAGCACCAAGCCCTGGGGGAATATGGTTGAGGACACGGGCACATTGCCTGGCCCCAAAGGGCTCAGGGAACCAGAACCACTTCCCCATTCCCAGGGTGCCAGGAAGCCCACCCCAGAGGCAGCTGGCGGGTGGGGGCAGGGAGTGGGCAAAGCCTGGCGCCAGTGCCCGGATATGACCCAGCCCCCTGCTTACCGAGGCAGTGTTGACTCTGCCACTGTTATCTGTTGTCCAAGGATTTACCTCACACTTGGGCAGCTAAGAATAGAGCCTCCTGGGGGCACCGTGCCAGGAAGAGGAGGGCACAGGCTGGCCTGAGAGAAACCCAGTCTTGGGGACAGGGGAGAGCCACCCGCACACAGGTGGAGCCAAGCCACGCTGATCCACTGGAGCCTGCCTAGGTTTCGTTTCCTTCTTCCTCCTGTGCCACCAGGGAAGGGGGAGAGATGACTCCTGAACTCTTCCACCCCTGTGGCAAAATGTCACCTCTTCCCCACATCTCCTGCTTCTCCTCGCCTCCTTTCCTCCAGGAGTCTTCTCCCAAAAGGCCCATTCCAGACCCCTCACAGACATGTTCTGACCACCCCTCTTATCCACACATCACAGACAAAGGGTCGTAAGTTGGCACAAAGGTGGACCATGTTTTATTCAGCCATGTTGAGGTTCCCACCCTCATCTCCAGACTTTCTAGGCCAGTCCTCCTGGTAGCCAGCACTGCCTCGGCATATCCCCCAAGACAGGGCTGGGCTTCACCAGGCTAAGGTGGGTGGAGCCACCCAAATTCCCCGCTTGCCTGCCCAGATTAGAGTGGAGGGGGCTCTGACAGTGAAGAAGGTGAGGAAGGGGACTGGTACTGCTGGCCCCAGAGCAGGCAACCTGCCCCTACAAGTTAGAAGAAGTTGCTGCCACTGCCGAGTTGGTATACGACAGGCTGCTCCCGCCATTACCCGCAGAAACCTGAGAGGAAAAAGGGATCACAAGTGAGGAGCAGAGGCTACCTTCTTACCTGCTAGGGTCCCTGGGTGGCACCCCATGCTGGGGTAACAAGTCCAAATCAGCTCTCAAGGGGTTAATTCAGAAAGCACCTGCAGGGCCCCAGAGCAGCCAGGTGACTGTAAACAGGCAGCTCCTCCAAGGCCACCCCCAACCCCTCCCCTTGGCTCTACTCACCCCCCTTGCCCGCCTGCCCCTCCTGCCACTTTATCTCTCCATTCTCTGTTCCACCGACCCAAGAGGTGTGTGTGTTTGTGTGTGTGTGTGTAAAACTGGGAGGAGAGATCCCCAGGAGGAAAATGGGGACAAGAGACAAAAATTCTTGTTCCCTCCCCCACCCAAATGGCTTTCCAGTCCAGGTGGCCACAGTAATTATTTACTAGGTGCTGTAGAGAAAGGCCAGGAGAAGGAAGGAGAGGTCCTTGCTTCCCTGAATCCCCCAGAACCCCTTCATCACCTGATGAAGGCTCAAGTGAGCCTGATCTGGTGAGGCTTCTTCCTCTCCAGTAGAGCCCCTACCCCCAGCCTTCCCTATTTATTCTCCATTTATTCTCGCCTAGGAGGTAAAGGAGGCCAATGTAGTGACTCCTGTGATTCCTGCAGGAATGGCTCCTTTGGGCACAGCATTCTGCCAGTTTCACCTGTGGGACTCATGGTGAGCACTGTGCCGGTGCCAGTTCAGCCAGCAGTGAATGTGGTCAGGCCAAGCTCCTTTGGGAATGCTGGTAGTAGGGACATTCCCTCCTGGGGACCCCTTTCTTCTGTGGTCCCTCTCCAAGCCAGTCCCTTAGAACTCCTCTGACCTCGTCTTCCCTCCTTGCCAGGCCCTCCACTGCTCATGTCTTCCAAGCTGTTAGGGTTTTTCAAGTACCCCTCCAGGACCCCTGCCCAGCCAGAATCCCTGTCCCCAGCCTGTATCTGTGGGGCCCAGCCTCACCTCCTCATAGACAGTAGGTTTGCTATTGCTAGGGGGCACATAGCGCCCATGGGTGTGGTAGGTGGGGTATTCACTCATAGGATGGTAGGTGTCCCGGGTCGGAAATATGTCCAGATGTCCATAGTTCTTTCGGCGGCACTGAAAAACAGCCTGGGAAAACAGGAGGTTATTGTGGGCCATGGAGTTCCTTCTACCTGGGGCACTCTGGTCCAGACTGAGCACTTACCAGGGCAATGGCATAGATGATGACCAATGTGACCAGAACACAGACTAGCACTAGCAGAGCGATGCCCCAGCTTGGTACTCCAGACCCAGACTGGGCAGAGGAAGGAAATGGCATCTCATTCACTAAAAGGAAGAGCAGTGGTCAGGAAAGTCTCCCAAAGGAGGTAGACCACTCCCTGCTAGCACCAAAGGGAAGAGCAGGAATCCAGGGCTGGAAGGAGGGGGCCCTGTATGGTACTGGGATGCAGCTGGGGACACAGCCTCACCTGTAATTTTTGAGATGACCAGATTATAGTTGGCTGCTTCCTTTTCAAGCTGAGTCAACTGTGCCTTCACCTCAGTGTCATTGGTACCCTCCCGGAAGATCAGAGTTGATTCTACCACCACCGATCCTGGCCTGGTCACAGGAAATAGATAACTTAGCCAGGGGTCCCATCTTCTCGCTTACTATTTCCCACAACCACAAATGTACCAGTCCCTCCCCACAGTCATGAACCACTCCCCCAACAAAGTTCTACCCAGAACTATACCTGAACTTGATATTAGAGAGGCCCAGAAAATCTTGGTTAAAAATCTGCAACAACTGGGGTGAGAGGGAAAGGACTCAGGCTTGAGGCAAAGGATTCAAACAGTTCTGAAGGCTACTTTAAGGGAGTGTGGAAAGGCAGATACCCACCAATCCAGAAATGTTCCTCTTCAGCTCTTGATAGTAGTTGGTGTTGGGGTCTTCCAGGGAAGAATTAAACTGGTGGTTCAAAATGTAAAAAGACAGCAGGAAAAAAGAGACCCCAACAGATAACTGGGGAGAATTATGATTGGGGGAGGTGGGAGGAGGTCCTGTGCTATGGCTATTGGCAATAGTGCTGTTGCTGGAGCTGGCCAGGGTGGTAGGAATATCAGGGTGCTGGCTGGGAACTGTGGATTGAGTACTCTTGTCAATCAGAGTTGTAGTAGCTACAGCAGAGGTGCCATTATGGACTAGAGTGGCCTCTGAGCCTGAGGTGGGGCTGATGGTTGGGGCCGAGGTGCCACTATGGGCTGGAGTGGTGGATGAGCTTAATGCAGAGCTGGTGGTTGGAACTGAGGTACCCCCATGGGCTGAAGTGGCCGCTGAGCCCGAAGTGGAGCTGATGGTTGGGGCCGAGGTACCCCCATGGGCTGGAGTGGCCACTGAGCCTGAAGTGGAGCTGGTGGTTGGGGCTGAGGTACCCCCATGGGCTGGAGTGGCCACTGAGCCTGAAGTGGAGCTGGTGGTTGGGGCTGAGGTACCCCCGTGGGCTGGAGTGGCCACTGAGCCTGAAGTGGAGATGGTGGTTGGGGCTGAGGTACCCCCATGGGCTGGAGTGGCCACTGAGCCTGAAGTGGAGCTGGTGGTTGGAACTGAGGTACCCCCATGGGCTGGAGTGGCCGCTGAGCCCGAAGTGGAGCTGGTGGTTGGGGCCGAGGTACCCCCATGGGCTGAAGTGGTGGACGAGCTTGATGCAGAGGTAGTGGTTGGAACTGAGGTACCCCCATGGGCTGAAGTGGCCACTGAGCCCGAAGTAGAGCTGGTGGTTGAGGCTGATGTACCACCATGGGCTGAAGTGGATGCTGAGCCTGAAGTAGAGCTGGTGGTTGGGGCTGAGGTAACACCATGGGCTGGAGTGGCTGCTGAGCCTGAAATGGAGCTAGTGGTTGGGGCTGAGGTAACACCATGGGCTGGAGTGGTGGACGAGCTTGATGCAGAGCTGGTGGTTGGAACTGAGGTACCCCCATGGGCTGGAGTGGCCGCTGAGCCCGAAGTGGAGCTGGTGGTTGGGGCCCAGGTACTCCCATGGGCTGGAGTGGCCGCTGAGCCCGAAGTGGAGCTGGTGGTTGGGACCGAGGTACCCCCATGGGCTGGAGTGGCCGCTGAGTCCGTAGTGGAGCTGGTGGTTGGGGCCGAGGTACCCCCATGGGCTGGAGTGGCCACTGAACCTGAAGTGGAGCTGGTGATTGGGGCCGACGTACCACCATGGGCTGGAGTGGCAGACAAGGCTGATGAAGAGCTAGAGGTTGGGGCTGAGGTGCCACCGTGGGCTGGAGTGGCAGCTGAGGTGGAGCTGATGTTTGGGGCTGAGGTGCTATGGTGGATTGGAGTGGTAGCCGAGGCTGATGTGGAGCTGGTGGTTGGCAATGAGGTGCTTCCATGGGCTGTCATGTTAGCTACGCTTGGGATAACACTGGTGGTCTGAGATGAGATGTTATCATTCGTCTCACCTGGAATGGCAGCAGAGCCTTAACCAGGGCTGAAGCTAGAGAGTAAACTGCTGGTCATGCTCACAGCACTTCTCTCAATGGGATTCAACAATGGATTGCTTTGACTCGCCCAAGTCTGTTTTTCTGTTCTGGCTGGGCCAGAAGTTCTAAGAACTATTGGGTTAGAGGGCAAATCGAAGTAAGGAGAAAATATAACCTTTGGTAACTAGAGAAATAACACCAGGAGAAATGGGGACTGGGCAGCATCAGGCAGCTCATGAGTCCACATTCTACCTCCTTCCCTGCTTGCATGCAGCCTCCCTCTCCCCATGCCTCAGCCACGTACTTTGTTTCTGCCTGGTCCATTTCTCCACTACTAACACCTCAACTAGGTGGATTGACAGTGTCTGCAACAATGGGCTTAATCATAAAAAAGATCATGTGCCTGGTACAGAATCAAGGAGTGTTTCTGTTGTACATAGGGTCCCTATGAGTTGGACTGACTGGACGGCACCTAACAACAACAACAACACTCACCTCTCCTCACTCCCTTCCCCCTAGATTTCTCTTCAGGGCATTTGCCTACCCTGGCTCCCACTCTCCCAGGGTGTGCCTCTTCTCAGCCTGTCCCTAACTTCTCTCCTTCATTCTGGCACAGACCATGCTATCCTTGTCTGCAATTTCTGACTCTCAAGGTGCCATCTGCCAGGAAGCAAAACCCACAGAAAGGCCAGGATGCCACAAGCAAGGCAACCCCCTCCCCACCTTATGCCCCTCACCTGTTGTAAGCACTAGGAGAAGCAGCAGGCAGAAAGGGGCCTGGATGCCTGGTGTCATGGTGGTGGTAAAGTGGTGGGAAGGGGGCAGAGGCGACTCAAGCAGGCGCTGCGTATGAGGTGAAGCGGCACTGGTGCCTGCTGCTTTATACCGGTCCCCCTCCCGCCCTAGGCACAGCCTGAGCAGGTGACAGGTGACAAAACTCCGCCCCCTCCCCTTCCCTACCTCCTACCTTTTCCTCCTCCTCCCCAACCATTCCTGGGTAGGGTACATGGGCTCCAATCATTCAACCTTATGACAACCTGTTTGTTCTCCAAGTGGCCTCCCCCTTTCACCAGCCACTCCCTGACTCCAGGAGGTGGAGGAGGGGAGTCTAGGACTTAAGGCCCCCAGGCTCTAGTTTTAGCCCCAGGGCAACAAGTAAAGTGAGACAAGGGAACAGAGAAAGTGGGCTGGGTCAAGGCCCTGAACTGCAGAGCTAGGAAGCTTGCTCCTAGATCCCCCATACCACTTCCCTACACTCCCTAGGTCCTTTGAAGCTCCACTCGGTGGCGGGCTAAGAAGAAATAAAAGGGCCTGTTAATGAGTGGACTAGGCGCTAGTTTTGGATTCCCTCCCCCCACCATTTCCCGGAACAGCCCCACCCTTCTGACCGCTCCCTGTCCCGTTCTACACGCAGTTCTACCCCGAAACCCACAGTCCCCGCCCAAGCTGGACTTTCCAGCAGCCTGGGTTCCCTCCTTGGCTTTCTCCTGAGAAGGGGCTACTGGAGAGGGGAAATTTCCACTTAAAGAAGGACGAAGCCTGGGCTCCGCGGAACCCTAAGGTCCTTCCTTCCCAGTGGCAGCCAGGCAGCATCGATGGCCAGGAGTTCCTGCCCTCTAGTGGTCACCAGCAGCCTGGCGGGGGTGACCTGCAAGGGCGGTTGTGGGGAGGGGGGGGCTGCACCTACCCGGTAGAGAGGAGGTTGGGTTGGGCGATGCAGCCTAAATAACGACAGAGCTCATAGGGAGGTTGGGCACTGGCGAGAAGAATCATTGCCTTGGACAGAGAGGGAGGAACGCGAAGTACGATGGAGGGGTTGGGAGCAGTAAATGGGGCACTCGGCGCGTGATGGTGGGATCGGGAGGAAATAGTGCTAAGTGGGTGGGGTCCTGAAGTATGTGGAAGGGGCATTGAAGTATGTGGGAGAGGACATAGGAATGTGGGAGGGGGGACAGGACAGGTTATATGAGGGCAGTTGGATATTTAGGAGGCAGAGAGTAGGTGAGGCAACAGAATGGAATTTGGGGGCACAGAACTTCCTTTTACGGATAAGAATGGTAATTGGGGCAGGTATGCACGTGGAGAAGAGCAAAACCATATGTGAGGGTGAGTAATTCGGCAGAGAGAGTGATTTTTTTGTTTTGTCATTTTGAGACAAGATCTTTCTCTGCAGTCCTGACTAGACTGGCATGGAACTGGCTATATAAACCAAGCTGGCCTCAAATGGGCATCTCCCTGCCCCAGCCTTCCGAGCGCTGGGATTACAGGGGTGGGTCACCAAGCCTGGCTCTCCTGGAGGTATTTTGAATGGCAGAAACATCATTGGCAGGGAGGAGTCTGGGGCCACAACATGTGGACTGAGAGTATCAAGCCATATCCGGCGGTCGCAGATTGCAGTCTAGGCCAACAGAAGCAGTCACGACTGTATTGGGAAAACAATTCTTAGTCCCAACGAATACAAATTGGTAGGTAATATCTTTAAAAAAAAAAAAAAAATCGATGCGGAGCGGGAATAGAAGGAATCTCAGTCAGTAGGCGTAGGACCACTTTTCCCGCTCCGCGCTGCTTGTCCTCCAAGGTGAGGCTTTGTGCGGCTGCAGGTCTCTGAAGGCGCGCTCGGGGCAGAGCGGGGGCGCCATACGTTGGGGCGCCATACGTCAGCGCGCCGAAGCTCACAGGCTGGAGACTGGGAAGGCTCCGCTACCGCGGGCTTGAGAAAATAGTGTCTAGGTGGGCGGCTCCAAACCTCAACTCCCGGAGTTGCCAGGCAACAGCCATTCAGTTCGGTTGCTGGGACACGCGTCACCATGGCGACGACTCCGCGCTGCTCAGTCTGAGTATTTAAAGAGCAAGCGCGCGCAACGCCCGGGCGTCGGAAAACGGCTTCCCGGACCACCGCACTCTCTTCTTCTCCCTGTACCCCTCCCCTTTTACTATCCCTTTCACCCTTCTGGCCATCAAGTCTCTGCCCTGCCTCTAAGGTGAACCTAACTCCCCAGCGCGCTCTGGTCCTTGAGCCCCGCCGACTTCAGGCGGTGGGAAGCGGGAACCCGGGAACCCGGGCCCCGGGCGGGCGGGAGGGACGGGACGCGGTGCAGTGTTGTTTTTTCCCCTGCCAATATTGCACTCGTCCCGGCCTCCGGCCCCTTCGGCCCCCCGGCCTTCCCCTCACCCCGAGCTGGGCAGCCCCCGCCCTCCTGGCTTTCGATCCTGGCTAAAATAGACTGGAGTGTCGCCGCTGCCACCGTGAGTAAGTAGGGCTGGAAGGACTTTAGCCATCCTCCGACCAGCACCCCATCCTTCACTTAACCCTGACACCTTTCCCACCCGAACCCCAAACTCGGCCAAACTTTCCCTAGATGTCTAACTTCCAGCCTACCAGCCTCTCTCTCTCATCCTCTCAGATTCCTTCCTGTTCCCCACCTTATCCTGGAAAAATCCCTAAAATAAGCAATTGCACTGGCTTAGAAAACAACTGGAACTTTATGGCAATGTGCTGTTATCTTTCCTGGGGTTAGTACCTGAGTAATACCCCTTGAAAATTTCCCAACCCCTGAACAGTGGGGTGACTACCCCTCTGGGGCTGAACTCCTATTGGGTGCTAGAGGAGGATCTGTTTGGCTGAGGGGCTGTAGTTTAGGTCCCAGGGTCTCCAGAATGGACCTGAAGGCCAAAGCATCTCAAATCAGGATTCTGAATCCAGTGGGCATCTCCTCACACTCTTCCTTGGAGCAGCTGCCTCCGGAGTGGCTCAAAATCCTCCGGCACTGTGTCTGAAGGGGAAATAAGTAAGGTCAGAGGATGTGGCTTTCCCGGGACTTGAGGGGTCAGGTCGATCTTGGTCTAAAGCCTCACCATTGCATCGATACTGGAGATTGGACCAAATGATGTTTTCTTGGGAGAAGCAGAATACACCAAGACGCCCTCCTCTCATGGATGTGTCAATGATCACCCCAGAATCTGCCACTAGCTCGAAACCCTCATAGAGCTTCACCCTGTCCAGGATAGGAGTGCCCATTGGTGCTAAGGTGCCACTGGGCACTGTGCCATCATGCCCTGGGCCTTGCTCATCCCTAACCCCCCCTTGAGCTCACTGGGCTTGAGAGAGAAGGGAGGGAAGGAAAGGAAGGGAGGAAAGGGGAGGGAAAGAGGGTGCTTTTCTCAGGCCTGGGGCCCCTAGCTCTTTGTCTGGCTCCTTTTGCATCTCAAAGCACCAGCCGCATTCCAAGCGAGGATTGGGTTGCCATGACGATAAGCACAATAGGCTGGGGGGTGAAGTCACCCACTTCCCAGGCTCTAGTCCACCCCCCTTTATCCCTTGCCCTGGCTCCCCACAGCCCCAAGCACCTTAAAGGGGAACCAACCCAGTCCCCTGGACTTTAGGCTCTTGGCCATGGAAAGTCCAGCCTCTAAGCAAACCCATTTCCCCTCCCTTCCCAAGTGATCCCTACCAACACCTTGTGGAAGGAAAGGCAAAGTTATGGACAAAGTGCTGAACTGAGAGGCCTGTAAGGTCTGGGCCTCAGATTGCTCTTCTGTAAATGATGATCCCTTCTAAGTCAGATGCTGATGGAGCAGGTCCTGGGCTGTACCACTTTAGACACTGGAGGTGATGGGCCCCTCCACAGACTGTCTGGAGTTTCCCAGAAGTGGAAAAGGCATGTAGCTCAACATTCTTGTTTTACAGAGCGGAAATAGAGCACAGAGGAGAAATGATGTGCCCAACACCACCTACAGTTCTCATGTCTCTGATGAGAAGGGAGATGAAGGGAAGTAGCCATATTCTCCAACCATGACACCAAGGAATTGAGCAGAGGGAAGGTCACTGGTGAGTCCCAGCTAGGGGAAGGAAAGGACTGAGCCTCCTCCCACTCCCAGGGCTCAACCCCTCTCCTCACCGAATGTAGCCAACTTGGGGCCTGTGTAGCAGCTGCCACCGATAGGAAGTCTTGTCACGCCAGCCCACATTTCGTGGATCAGTCCACAGCAGTCGTACCTGATCAGGGGTGTGGCCAGTATGCCACAGGGCATTCCGGAGGTGCTCCCCTGGGCCAGATGCTGATGTCACTGCCTGGGGGTCAACCACAGGACCAGAGTGAAGGGAGACAAGAGATCAGTAAGTGCAGGTGGGAAAGGGAGTCAAGGGTGGTCAGGAGAATTCTCTGGAGTCCTACAAAACCAAACTCCAGGCCAGAACTCTGGGTAAGACGGCTCCCAGTCAGGCAATGGGGGAATTAGACAGAGGGAGCTTTGGGGAAAGGGCCCTGGGTTGGGGAAATGGAGCAGCTCCTGGTACCTTAAGCTGCAACCCTGGCTGGGCAACAGCCCGGAAAGGTGTGGCTTGCCAATAGGTCTGTTCTGTCTGCTTCCACATGACCACATAGAAGCGGCCACTGTCCTGGTAACTGAAGAGAAAACCTGCGTAGTCATCATCAGTTACTGTGTTCACATGGAAGGTGCCTTCAAAGTCCACACCATTGAAAGCTGTGTATCCTAAAATGGGGGCAGGATAAAGGTCAGGGGCAGCAAAGCTCCGGGTGGCCCACTGTAGGGTAGAGGTGGAAAGGGATGCCTGCTATAGGTGGGGCCAGCTTGCCTCACAGCCTTCTCTCCTGCCTTTGCCCATCCTCCCCCACTCTGCCTCTGTGGGATTTTTTCATTTGGAAATTATTGAAATTATTGAACTGGGTTTCCTTACATACCAACTGCCAAGCCAGGGTCACTGTTCATGGTCTGCACGATTTCCATGCCCTGGGGTTGTTGAGTAACAAAAAAAGAGAAAGTCCTGATCTAGGTGCACTGCCCCACCTAGGCCCCCAGTGGTGGTCTGGTCTGACAGCACCTGCCCAGCCCTGAGTACCTGATTTAGCACGACCCAGTTTGGGTCAATCTGAGCATCACCCTCAGGATCCAGGACGACGGTCTGATAGGCCCGAAAATCCGTGAGGGTTACTTCTGCACTTTCTGGACACACATCCAGGGGGTCGACTACCGCATCATTGTCAAAGTCATCCTCACATACATCACCAACACCATTGCCTAGATGGAGTGAGGCTTTGTGCTCAGGAAGGCCCTGGCCAACTACCACTGGCCAACACTGTCCCCTCTTGGATCTCACATTCCTGACCTCTCCCTACCCTGCCCTTGCTCATTCTTTTGCAGGGCCTGATGCCTCCCCGTGAGCAAAGCCCATACCACCTTAACCCTCTATGGGGTCCCAGCCTTACCATCTGAATCCTTCTGATTGGGATTGGGTACCAGGCGACAGTTATCAGGACCAGGAGGCACATAATCTGGGACACCATCATTGTCATCATCCCCATCACACTCGTCTCCAAGTCCATCATTGTCTGAGTCCAGTTGGGAGCTATTTGGCAACTGAGGGCAATTGTCCTTGCTGTCCTGATGCCCGTCCCCATCACTGCTCAGAAGAACAGGCAACAATACAAGCTCTAAATATATACAACCCCGAATCTTTCCTTATCTTCTGTGTAGGAACCCTTTGGGGCCTTCCCTCCATCCAACCTTTCAGTTGGCCAGATGAGGTGAAGATCCATCAGCAGAAGCGGAGAGTAGACTATGAGATTGACTTCTTGCTTAAGAGTAGTGCGGAATTAAGGCTAAATCATCGAGGCAATTGACAATGTACTAGTAGATGACAGAGTACTTGCCAAGTAGGTGTGAGGCCCTGGGTTCAGCCCCCAAGACCGAAAAAGAAAGGGGAGGGCGAGAGTACTAGAGGAAAGTAAAATGTCCCCTGGAAGACCTTGCAACTCTCTCTCCAGACCGTACCTGTCTTCATTGGTGTCACAGACATCCCCCACCAGATCACTGTCTGCATCTGTCTGAGAGAGGGGGGCCTGATCTCACCATTTCCTCTTGATAACTCTGAAGAGGGTGATCCACTTCCCATCCAAAGAGCCAGAGCCTCACCCACCAGCTCTTCTACTCCTCCCCTGCCCCTGCCTTCCCCTGTACCTGGGTAGGATTGCTTATCTCAGGGCAGCTGTCACAAGCATCTCCCACCCCATCTTCATCCCTGTCTGTCTGTAGTGGGTTGGGTACTTTAGGGCAATTGTCCAGTCCATTAGGGATACCTAAAAGACAGCGGGGAAGCACAAGGTTGTCACTTGCATGTGGTGGTCTCCTTCTGTCTGCTAGGTTGGTGAAAGCTTGAGCTTTGTCTCCTCACCCAGAAGACAGCTGGTCAGGAAATCTGTCTGTACCTTGTCTAACCCTCTAGCCCACACCCTGCCTCACCCTAATCCCCATCTCACATGTCTGTCACCAGCTGCTACAGGTAATCCCCCTTACCAGGCCGACTCCCACAGGCAGACTTCCCTAATTCTCACTGACTTCCCAGCATCCCTGCTTCACCCCTTCCTCTATCCAAATCCTTACAGGTCTCCCAGTCACCCCCTCAGTCCCTGGCCTGTACCATCCCCATCCACGTCATTGTCGCAGGCATCTCCTTCTCCATTGCCATCTGTGTCCTTCTGGTCATTGTTGGGAACATTGGGACAGTTGTCACAGGCATCACCAAAGGAATCTGTATCTGAGTTCTGCTGGTCCTTGTTGGGGAAGAGTCGGCAGTTGTCCTGGGCCAAAGGGTCAAAGAGGAAGGGTCAGGGGTCCCCCAAGGCCTACCTTATCCCTGTGTCCTTATCTAAGATCACCACCTGTGACAGTCCTCCCCCTGGGTATAGTCTCACCCAACCAGCCTCCCTGTAGCCCACCTTGTCCTGGACACCAGAATTATGCCTCCCTAGTTGGAGTCTTAGGACCCTTTCTAGAGCACAGCCATGGGCCAAGGAGAGGCAGGATTATGAGATGCAGCAAGAGAGACTCAGAACATGAGGAGAGCAGAGGAGCTGAAAAGTGCAGGATGGTCTAGGAGCCACCTCAACATTCTTGATTCCGTCCCCATCGGCATCATCATCACATTGGTCTCCCACACCATCATTATCAGCATCTTCCTGCCCAGAATTGGGTGTCAAAAGACAGTTGTCCTAAAGTTCAAGGGAAGGAAGAAGAGGATGAATTCTGGACTGGCCCAGCCTGGGGCTTCCCACCACCTGCTGACCCCCGATCTCCTGCACCTGCTTGCAGTGTTTGTTGTTATCCATGCAGGGCAGTGCCTGGTCTGGGTAGCCATCGATGTCCGTGTCAAGTCCACACACGTTCCCGTTCCCTGCCCAGCCCACGTTACACTAGGGCAACAAATGGTAGGAGGTAGCAGTTTGGCTCCACATATGACACTACTCGTCCTGCTCTGGGCTCTCTTCTCCCCACTTAGCAGTTCCTGTGCCCAGGCCCACCTCTTTCCCATGAAGAGCCTCAGCCCAGTCCCTAAACATGTTCATTAGCCTTCCACCTTCCCCAGTTCCCATTCCCCCTGCCCCCAAACTGATCACTGTTCCTTCCAGCCCCCGGCCTAACTCACTTGGCAGGACACTGCACCATTGCGTTCAAAGAGACAGTGAGCATGGACATGGCAGGGGCTGTGGGCTGGGCTGTGGCAGGTCCTCGCTGGGAGGCAGCCCTGGCTCTGGTTGCCCAGGAAACCCAGGCGGCAGGGACCACATTTGAAAGACCCCTAAAAGTGGGGAAGTGGAGTCAGGAAAGGAAGACAAGCCCACCAGATGCCTTGGCATGTAAGATGAGCACAGCCATGCCAGGCACACCAGTATCTATTTTTAAGTTCTCAGGACAACCTTTCAAGGTAAGTAATGACCCCATTTCTTTCTTTACTATTTGTTTTTCAGTAGGCCTCGTGCATGATTCCAGGTGAGCGCTTTACCACTGAGCTGCACCTCCAGCCCCCTTTTATATTTTTTATCTTGAGAGAGGGTATTAGTAAGTTGCACAGGCCGCCTCTTGCCTTGAGCTCTCCATCCTTCTGCCTCAGTCCCTGAGCTGCTGGGATTGCAAGCATGCACCACTGTACCCAGCTCCCATTTTTCAAATGAGGAGGCTAAGGAGGCTAAGGTTAGGAGAAGGACTCAGCAACCCACTCCCCAAAAACAATCAGCCATTGAAAACCCTATGAATAGCAGAGAAGCACTGCCAATATTATTTCACCAGTTGTACGTAGGGTCACTAGGAGTTGGCCACCGATTCGATGGCACCTAACAACAACAAGAAGGCCTAAAAAGTTAAAAAATTTGCTAAAGCTAACTAGAGGCAGAAAACAGAATTCCCAGCCAGGTCCATGTGAACATTTACTCTGAGTAATGCCCTCGGGAAAGAGGAAGGGTCATAGGAAATTTAAAGGTGGGGGGTGGGGGGCACTATACACTCCTGCCTCCCCAGACATTTGCAAGGTGTTCAGCTCACCATAGTGTTGGTGCAGATAGAGTTTGGGTCACAGCCACCATTGTTACCATCATTGCATTCATCAATGTCATTGCAGACCTGAAAGGGGAGAGTTTGGGTGGAACTGGACCTATCATGGGTCTTGCATATATAAAAGAGGGCAATGATGGGTCTTTATCTGTGACCACTGATACACCCCAAATACAAGGCCAATGCAAAGCCAGCCTCATCTCATTAATCACAAGAGTCCATGCCCAGCCCAGAAGCTCCTGGCCTCTACAAGGCCAAGATCCCTTGTCCATACAGATGACCCAACCTGACCTGTTTGCTGGCCCTGGCATAGTCGATGCCCACACCAGACACCTGGATGCCTTTGTACCCTTGAGGACAGGCCTCACAGTGGAAGCCAGGCATGGTGTTGATGCAGCTAGAGCCCGGGAAACAGGGATCGGCATGAGCACACTGGGGACCAGATGAGAAGGCAAAGATTAGACCTCTCCTCAGGAAACTGAGGCCCCTACCTGTGATCCTAGAACCTGGTCTCTCTTTTGCAGCTTTCCCCTCCCAACTTCATGGTGCTCCTGATCCCCACCCCAGCCTTGGTTCCTCCCCATTCCCCTGGCTGGCTATCCTCAAACTCCCCTGCCACTTCCCCAGCTCCTTCCCTGGGTGGCCCTCCAGTCTTTGCCCCAGGACTTCTGCCTCCCTCTTGCTGCTTTGCTGGTCTCTGACCTTTCCTAAGCCCAACTTCTCTGCTTCTGACCAACATTTACCCCATCCTCTTAGGCCTCTCCTGAAGCCCTCACCCCAGCTCTGTGCACCCTTGTGGGCTCTGCTCTTTCCCACCTCATTGATGTCAGTGCAGTGGGTGCCATTTCCCTGCAGGCCTGGGGGGCAGGGCCCACAGCGGTAGCCCGGGTACTCGTACACCTCCATGCAGTCCACTCCTCGGAAGCAAGGGTTGGGGCTGCAGTGGGAACGTTGCTCGTGGAAGCCTGGGAGGTGCGCACAGTCAGAGCCACCCAGGAGTCACCATTCAAGTTGCCAGAAGGGGAAACTGGAGCCACGGGGTAGGGGGCACAGCAGTGCCATCCAGAGCCCTCCCCTACTCTCCCACTCACCGCACACCTGACACTCCATGATGGTGTTTCGGATGAGGGACATTTCCTTCACCTGAAGGACGAGGAGTAGTCAGCTCTTCACATCTGCCACCCCACCCCAGAATCAATAGGACCTTTGGCTGGCCCACCCAAACCTGGTCTCGGATGTCATCTCGCAGTTCCACCAGGATCTGGTTGAAGAGGGTGAGTTGGGTGACCAACGCCTTGGTCTGCTCCCCTGTCAGGGCCCAGGGTGTGGAGAGGCTCAGAACTGGGGCATCATCCCTAGCCCCCTTTTGGGCAATAAGCTAGCTCCTGCCACTGATGCCCACCATCTACCTTTAAACCCCACCCAAGCCTGACTGACGAGGACTTAGTTCCAGGCAGCTGTGAAAGCCTGGGACCTCCTCCCCACCCTCGCCCCTTCCACCCCTTGTGGCCTACTCACCTAGAATGGATTGCAGTGCATTGGTCACTAGAGAGGAAAAGGAAACATGGTCAGGGGGGTGGATTTTAAGGAGGAAGGGAGAGGCTCAGGGACAGGGCTGGAATCTCAATAAAGACAGAGATGTTTACACAGTAGGAGTGCAGAGTGACAAGCAAGCACTGCCTGTTTTTGTTTCTGGTTTTGTTTGTTTGTTTGTTTCTTTCTTTTTTTTTTTTTACAATGCTGGGGATGGAACCCAGGGATTCATGCATGCCAGGCAAGTGCTACACCACTAGTCATGTTCCCAGTTAGCACCAGTTCTTTCCACTGGGTAAGAGATATGCTAAGGGAGTTGCTTCATAGAAAGCCAAAACTCAAATCCTCTTGGTTCCCAGGCATGGTTCTAGCAGAAGATGGCCAAGAAAGAAACCACCCCAAGCAGGACATTCCATTTTTTCTTTCTCCCAAGCTTCTACTTCAAGAGGTTTTCCTTTGAACTATCTGGGAGAAGTGGGTATTTACTTGGATAAGAGCCTCCAAGCATCCCTGTCAAACCAGGCAGATGAGCACTTTGAGACACTGCTAGTAGGTGATACCTGCCAAGAGGAGCCGCAAACCTGAAACCAGCACTTCAGCTAAGACCAACCAGTTACTTCCCCATCCCCTAGACTTCCTCAAAATTATAGTCCTCTTGGGCCATTTTATTTTTCTGGCCACCCTGCTAGGCTGGGTGAACTGAACAGGGAGAATTTTTTGACCTATACCTCTCATGTAAGAGATCATGAGCTGGGTGTGGTGGCACACCCTGTAATCCCAGTACTCGGGAGGCAGAGGCAGGAAGATCACTGTGCATTAAAGCCCCAACCTGACCTTCATAGTGAGTTCCAGACCAGCCTGGGCTACACAATGAGACCCTGTCTCAAAAAAACAAAAAAAGAAAAGAGAAAAAACGGGGGGGGGGGGGGGGGGGGGGGGGGGGGGGGGGAGGAAGGAGAGGTAATGGAGTCAGGAGTAAAAGATTTGAGGTTAAAAAGTCAGAGGCCCCAGCAATGGGTAAACCAAAGGAATGGATGTTAAAAGGGAAGAAGGTTAAAAGGATATGAGTCACCAAAGACCACAAGGCCCATGGTCCAATGTCAGATAACAGGAGTTTCCATGTTACCTGCACTGTGAATGGACTCGTCCCCTTGGAATGGACACTCACTCAGTGCTCCTACCCGGGCCATGGACCCGCCCAGAATAATTTTCATTGATTCCACAAAGCCCTGGGGGGGACAGCAAGTAAGGTGGAAGAATCTTCCAACTCCTACCACACTGGTACACACTGTTTCTATAAAAGTCTGAGGGGCTTTCCTGCTCACCTGCATCCTCAGATAAGCCTTCTGTCCAGTCCTTATCTCCAGCCCATTGACCTCTGCTGGAGGAATAGGGGCCAGTGCTGGAAGGCTCGTATGTTGGTCACCCAGTTTGCAGTCCACGTAGAGCTGCAGGCCAAGGCTGGGTCGGGATGGTCCTTGGAGCCGCAGGAGAGCCGTATGTGTGCGCCCGTCAGCCAAGCCTGCTTGCTGTAGGTTCACTGCATGGACTTTGCCATCCTCCCGCTGGTACCGCACCAGTACTGCCCAGGAGCAGAGGTCAGTATGGGCACTGTCTCCCAACCCCTGTGTCCCAGTGAGCCTTGGATCAACTCTTCCAGATACCACATCTCAAAGGCTACCATCCCTATTTCAGCTGTTATCTCTCAACATCTTATACATAATAGGTACACAATAAACATTTTTCAAATTGATTTAGAGACTAGGACTTTTTTATTCTTCAGTGCAACAGATCACTATCTTCTCACAGCATGCCAGCTAGTTTTGTACCCACTAAACGGTCCCAGGAATCCAAGAGATTCTATCACTACTGAGACAAAGAGATTCCTCTCCTTCCCTCTGGGCATCCCCAAGTACAACCTCCCATCCCTCTAAATACCAGGCATCACCCTACTTTTTTGGTACCCCTGAAGAACCCCATACCAGGTGTCTTGGCGCATGGGTACAGCCTGCTGGGACCATGGTCCCTGGTGGAGGTCAGAGTATTAGGCATGTGGGAGTGGGGATGAAGTACAGTACTCAGGAGGGTCATAGTGCAGGAAAGGAGGTGCCCACCAGTCACCTTTGTTGATCTTGCCCACAACAGAGGCCTCCAACCATCGAGTGTTGTCTTGGCGAGAGTAGAGGCCAAAGAGGACCCCACCCTGCTTAGTGGGCAGGCGGAAGGTTGACAAGAGGTAGATGTCTCCAGCAGTGAGCAGGGCTGTCCGGATCTTCTCTGCCACAGCTACCATCTGCCGGGACTCGCCCAAAGTCAGCAGGTCAATTACTGGCCAGGCAGGGGTTATCAAGGTCAGAGAAAGGAATCAGTGCAAATGCCTGTTCTCTCCCTTGAGCCCTCAGGGGTGGAGCATTTCTAATCACCAACCCCACCTCTCACATGCTAGGCAAGTGCTCTACCACTGAGCTGCACCTCCATTTTGTAAAAATTTTGAGACAGGCTCTCCCTAAATTGTACAAGCTCTCTTCTTGAATTCATGCTCTTCCTGCCTCAGCCTATTGAACGGCTGAAATTATAGACATGTGCTGCAGCACCTGGCAAAAGCCAACCCTTTTTACTATCAGAGAATAAGTAGGGGTTCTTCTCTTCCCTCATCACCTACTACCTCCAGATCTCTGGGAACCTGCAGGCCTAAGGCACACTTGGAATACTGAAACACCCACAAACTTGAGATGCCCCCACCAGGTGGCGCAAGGGAGACACTGCTGATCAGAGGCAGGAGTGGCACCTGGTGCCCTCGGCCCAGAAATGGGAGGCAGCTTCTCTTTCCACTGCTGGGTTTGGCTCATTCCATACCCTGGTGTCCCGCCTCCCATCCTGGGGGCTTAGCACACTCATCTGGATAGGAACAGATGCCCACTAAGGGCTCTGACCCTCCCACCGTCTGGGCTCTCCCTCCGGGAAATGTAGGACCCAGTTATTCTGCCTCCTGTGTTCTGGCCAATCTGTGGTTTCCCCTCCAGCCAGTAAAGAATCTGCCTGTCTCATCTGCTCCAGCTACCTCTCCCACACCCATGGGCCCATCCCACCACTAGACCTCCGGGAGAGCCCAGATCTCTCAGGCTCCACCTCCTGGCCCTGTCTTTCCGCAGCCAGGAGCCAGGGGAAAAGGAGATGAATCCCAGGGACCCACACAGGGCACCCACTTTTCAGGCTGTTCTTCTAAGGTTCCAGAGTGCCTGTGGAGGCTCTGACACTAACAGAGCCAGGGAACCCTAGCATCCAACCTCTGATTCCTTCACCCTGGCCTCATGCCTGACCCTGGCTATTCCCACTCACCCACTACTCTGGTGCCCACTCCTCCCACCAAGCCATAATTTCGCCAGTTCTAGTCAGTGTAACTCATCCTGCTTAATTTCAGGACTTTTCCTCTCTCTTCTTGCCTACATGTTCCCTGCTACCTGGGCTGAGGGTAAAAGGGAAGAGACAGAGAGGGGTCTAAGGATGGAGACAGGCTTACCCTGCAGGTCTTGACTGGCAGATGCGAAAGAGCAAAGGAGAAGAAGAGCCAGGGCCCCCCGAAGTTCCTGCGTCTCCATGCCGCTCAGCCGGCTCACTACCCCTGGCAGGCAGGCGGCTGGGAGGGGAAAAGGCTAGGCGGAGAGCAGGAGCAGGGGGGCGGAGGGACGGAGGGGGGAGGTTGGGGGGGGGGCCAGCAGGCGGGTGGGGGGGGGGCTAAACAAAGAGCTGCCAATCACCCTGGAGACATCACTAGCTCCGGGAACCAAGGGCACTGGGAAAAAGTACTGGAGGCCTCCCAGCCTCCAGCTGTTCTGTAATGGCCGTCTACCCCAGGTGCCTCCCTCTCCCGTCATCCCATTGTTGGGGGTCCTCAACATACAGCACTATCAAACACTGCTACTGTTTTCTGGAAGCCACAGTTGGAGAAGGTAGTAACTCCTGGCCTGGGCAGTGCCAGGCATTATTCCACAGTTAGCAGAACAGGATGCCAAGGGAGTGGCATCTAGCTTGCTATAGGGCCCAACAGGATGCCCACATGGCATGAAGCTTGCTGCTCTGGCGAGCAAGTGCTCTTTAATAGGGTGGGAGGTGGATCCCTGACATGTGCCTTTTCCTCCATTTTCCCTCATTCCTAGGAAAATTTGGAGTCTGGAAGCGTCCAATGGGAACTCAAAGGAGAGGCTAAAACTGGTCAGTGAGATCGAAGCAAAGAAATCAGGAAAAAGGAAAAGTACACTACAGACTGGAGTAGAAAACCAGGGGACAGGCCAGAAGCCGAGGACCAGACTGGGAAGCACTGTGGGTACTGGCGGACCGACCGTGACCCGGATGAAGCGGAGAGGCGCCCGGAGTTCCCGTCACTAAGGCAACAGCCAGTGAGGCCCACTTCCCCTGCCCCCACCCAGGGCCCAGGCCGGCTTCCACTCCGGCCGTCGCCACCGCCCCTGTTTTGTTTCCATGGCTACAGGAGGCGCGGGGCCTGCTCCAAACATAACGCGCTGTGGAAAACATGCGGCCCGGGGGACCCCCCCCGCAGCCCCCACTCGGGGCTCAGCCCCGTGGGGCCCCGGAGCAGTCTAGGCCACGTGCAGTTTGGCAAGTGCCCCCAGAGCCGGGCCAAGTGCACAAGACCCCACTCTCCTCGGCCCTGCGAGCGTTCGGGGGTCCTGGGCTCCGCTCCGCCACGGCGATGTGACTCTCCGAGGCGCGCCGGGCCGGCAGCCCTCCCCCACTGCGGGGGCCGCTTTGGAATGGGCCAGTGGCCGCCCTCCCCAGAAGGCGTCGGCCCCGCCTTCCACTGTCCCGCTGCCTCTCGGGCAAAGAACAGCAGCGCCTCTCCAGGGCCCTTGTCAGGCAGCCCACCCCCAGCCACCAGAGGGGCGGTGGTGAGAGGCGGGTACTTGCTGGGGAGAGTAGACGCACGCAAGGAGGTGCTTCCGGGACAGAGGGTGCGCAAGATGGCGGCGCCCATGGAGCTGTTCTGCTGGTCAGGGGGCTGGGGGCTTCCGTCAGTGGACCTGGACAGCCTGGCCGTGTTGGTGAGGGGTGGCGCAGCGCCCTCTGCTGCGCCCTAGAGGACTGGGGTGGGGGCCTGGATTAGCCAAGTATCTGAACTTTGCCAGGCGCCCCAGCACGGGCGCATTGGGAGAAACTGAGGCAATCAAAGAGCGTGTCTGGCGTATATGGGTTCAGTCTCCTATGGCGTGGTTTCCTAGGATTTGTGTAAGAGTGGAAATAGACTTGATCGGGGGCTCAGGAGATGAGTTCTAGTTCTTGCTTATCCATTTGGTGGTTGTGTGACCTTGGGACATGGCTTTTGGGCCATCTCAGGGATAGGCATTCCTGTCTTCTCAACCCCCCTTTCCTCCTGCTTTTCACTAAACAGCATTTACTGAACCTATTTTTCTTTTTTGGGCCAAACAGCCCACAGCCAGACTGTAGAAACAACTTTGGAACGAGAGCTAGTTCGCTTCATTCATTCACTCTGTCTGTAATCTGTTTAAAAGCATGCATTAGGTTTCTTCCAAATACCAAACATTACTCTGCAAAGATAAATAAGACCTGGTCCTTCCACTCAAGGTTTTTACAGAAAGCCAGATATATAAGCAAATAAATCTAATAAATGTTCAGGTGTAAAATATAAATGTAGGAACAGATCACAGAGACTGCCAACGAAGGGCATGATCAGTGCTTCTGAAGAGAGAGAAAACTAATTAGGGAAAAGCTTCTGGGAATAGGTGTTCACCAAGTAGACAGCAGGAGAAGAGATAAAGGGAAGGATTTTCCTAGCTGATTTGTAGTCATGAATGTGTCTGTAATCTCTGAGACTTGTTCTGACAATTTTACAAATGACTACTTATTTATTTATTTAATTTATTTATTTATTGGTACAAAGACGCTAAAGATAGGGCATGGCACTTAAGGTATTCATTATATATTTCCTCTTCTTGGTTCCTCTGTGGGGCTATGCTCTGGCCTCTCTGCCTTCTGCTTCCTTCCCTGCAGACCTATGCCAGATTTACTGGTGCTCCACTCAAAGTACACAAGATCACCAACCCCTGGCGGAGCCCTTCAGGTATCCAGTGTCTCTGGGGGTTAAGGAAGGGAGTGTGTAAGGGGAGGAGCAGGAAATAGGTAGGAATGTGGTTCAAATATGCGTGAATAGGCAGGCAAGGATTTGGTGAGCATACTTATTTCTCAATGCCAGGAACTCTGCCTGCCCTTCTGACCAGTCATGGAGAGGTCATTTCGGTACCACACAAGATCATCACTCACCTTCGAAAAGAGGTAGGTGGCTTGGATACAGGGGCTGCCAGTAAAAGAAATTCAGTCAGTTCAGTGCAACACACATTTATTGAGCACCAAACATATGCCAAGGTGATGCAGAGCATCAAGGAATACACATTCTGATGAGGAAACACAGTGTCACTGGGATTCAGTAAAGAAGTTGGCTAGGGATTAAACTCAAGGCATTATGGGGGCATCCAGAGACATAGTGCCTTCTGCATGCTGCACAGAGAGGGAGAGAGGCACAGGCTGATGACACATGGAAGAGAAAGAAGAGTGGAGGACAGAAATTGGCTCTGATGTGGCTCTCAAAAGTAGGACTGAAAAAGGACTTCTAAGGGTCACTTCTCTGTTTTCAAGGACCAGGGAGAGTTGGATTATTGTTGTTGGTTGGTAGGTGCCTTCGTGTCAGTATCCAACTCATAGCGACCCTCATAGGGTTTTTAATGGCTGACTGTTTCGGGATTGCCTTGGGAGTGGATTGCCAGGCCCTTCTCCCATTTTTGCGGTGCTGGGAATTGAACTCGGGACCTCAGAGACTGCAGAGCAGTGCTCTACCAACTGAGCTAAATCCCAACCCAGGTAGAGTTGGATATGGGACTCAAAATGAATAAGACTTCGAGCCAGGTGGAGAATTTGAATGAGTATTACAAGAAGAGAGGGGAGGCCTAGGCTATGCTCTTCACTCTGTCATTGTGTGATCTTGGGCAAGTTGCTTACCCTCCCTTTACCTACGATCCTCCCAGTAAGCTCCTTATTATTATAAAACCAGGGGGCTGAGCTAGTGTAGTTTCCAAGGGTTCTAGCGTTCACAGTATGCTTCCAAGATGGAACACATTGTCTAAAATGGGATCTTCCTCATTTCTGCTTTCCCAAAGGTTAAGAAGCTGGGGAATTAATAGATGCTTAAGAGGCCTGGATAAATAGGATCCAGATAAAAGCCAAAGTTCGTGGCAAGGGTTGGACCGTTGCCTTCATTCCTTATGTATAAACAGAGCTTTTCCAGTTTCCACAGTGTTTTCTTCTAAATTATTTCCAAGATAGCCATAATGAGTGAAAGACATTATCACCCACCTACAGGGGAGAAACTGAGGTTCAGAGACATTTAAGAATTATACTGAAGAGGTTATGTGGGGACAAAGCTTCCTCAGGATGTGGAGGGGAATGCTGAGGAGCAGACTGAAGCCTGGGAAAGTAGGGCAGCCTAACAGCTTGGGTTATGGGTGGAATGTGTGTGCAGTGGTGGCACTAGGCTATGAAGTAAAAGAAACAGCCAAGAGGTGAGCCATGAGGGAACAAGCCAGGGGGTCCTGGACATGAGTCCCCTGGGTTCAGGGGGTGGGAAGATGGCATCCCCTAGTTCCTGAGGCATGGGCTGAGGCCCAACCTGAAGCTGAGCTCCGCTCTGCCAGCGTTGTGGTGTCTGGATTGGGAAATTTCTGTTAGAAAGTTGCTGTCAGCAGGCATGCTGCCAGCTTTCCGTGGAAACTCTGGGAGCTGCTCCTAGTTTGTGGCCAGGCCTTCTTTCCTCCCTGCAATGGGCACAGGACCTTGATGGTCAGCGGGCTCCAAGGCCGGGGCTTTCTGCCAACAGCAACAGGCTACTGACTGGGCTGAGGCAAGGGGGCCTCAGTGGGAAAAGCTCCTTGCTCTACCTCCACTATACTCAGAGGCTAGTAAGAGGAGTACCATTCTTTCCCACTGGGGAAATGCCCTTACCGTCATGGATATTTCTTCCACAGAAATACAATGCCGATTATGATCTGTCAGCACGGCAAGGAGCAGATACCCTGGCCTTCATGTCTTTACTGGAGGAAAAACTGCTTCCTGTGTTGGTGAGCGTCCAGACCTCCCAGCATTCACAGTCAGGAGGGGAGGGCTCAGGCACACCACCCACACAGCAATGTGGGAGTCCAAAGCCTACTCTGTATTGGTAGGTACACTTGCTTAGACTTCCTCTTCCTTCTTGCCTACCCAATCCAGATACATACTTTTTGGATAGACGCCAAGAACTATGTGGAAGTGACCCGGAAGTGGTATGCAGAAGCTATGCCCTTTCCCCTCAACTTCTTCCTGCCTGGCCGCATGCAGCGGCAGTACATGGAGCGGCTGCAACTGCTGTGTGGGGAGCACAAGCCTGAGAATGAGGAAGAACTGGAGAAAGAGGTAGCCCTGGGACAGAGGCTGTTAAGTCCCAAGGATAATGGCCAGGAATCCCAGGAGGGGAGGTGGCCCTGTTTCCACACCCGCAAGCCTACCTGCGTCCTCCCTACAGCTGTATCAAGAGGCTCGGGAGTGCCTGACCCTTCTCTCTCAGCGCCTGGGCTCTCAGAAGTTCTTCTTTGGAGATGCGTGAGTCTGACTTCAAGGGGTAATGGGTGGTTGGAAGAAGATACAGGCTCAGATGTACGTAGGGACTGGTGCTGGGGTAAGCTCAGGCTTTGGACAAGCGGTCCTCAGGACAGACACTGGCTCTGGTGACAGTAGGGCTGTGTGTGGGGCCGAAGCCTCCTTGGTGGTACAGAAGGGTGGGGTGGGAGGGCAGCCAGGCGCAGGAGGGGCCTTCAGGACTGTGGGGCGCTCAATGTGTCCTTTATGCAGCCCTGGGATAGAGCTCCATTCAGGGCCAGGCTGGCACCATCTAGGGAACCTTCCCCATAGTACATGAAGAACCTTGTGTCCTGTGCCTTGTCTGGTGGCCCCCTGCTGCCCAGAGCCTCCCCTCCCTCACGGGCTCTTCCTTCAGCTCCATTTTGACCTGTGCCCATCTGTCCTCCTCTGTCCCACCCTTCTCTCTCTCCAGTCCTGCCTCCCTGGACGCCTTTGTCTTTAGCTACTTGGCCCTGCTGCTGCAGGCAAAGCTGCCCAGTGGAAAGCTTCAGGTCCACCTGAAGGGGCTGCACAACCTCTGTGCCTATTGTACCCACATCCTTAGCCTCTACTTCCCCTGGGATAGAGGTAAGGAGCAGATGGAAGGCAAGGATGGCCCTGGGGAGAGTGGACTGAGATCCAGGAACTGGCTGCCCTGCTCACTTTACTTCCTTGCCCCTTAGCTGAGGTGCCACCCCCACGCCAGACACCAGCAGGCCCGGAGACTGAAGAGGAGCCATACGGACGCCGGAACCAGATCCTATCTGTGCTGGCAGGGCTGGCAGCCATGGTGGGCTATGCCTTGCTGAGTGGCATTGTATCTATCCAGCGGGCAACCCCTGCCCGGACCCCAGGCACCCGGACCCTGGGCATGGCTGAGGAGGATGAAGAAGAATGATTTGTCCTCATGCTACCAGGACTGATTTTTCTACTGTGATGCATTCCAGGGTGGCCTTTGCCTCCCCACTGTTGGTACAGCCAGAAATGGGTGCTGCCCCTCAGAATAAAGCTGCTCACATTGACTGGGATCAAGCATTCTCTCCATTAAGGGACTGCCATTTTCCTAGCTGGTGCCACAGGAGTAGCTGAGTGCCTGAGCTTATCCACTGGCATTTGGCTTCTGTAACCGCTTCAGACCTGATGCTGACATGGCTGCTGCATGGGTCCAGCTCTGCATCTCCAGGAAAGACAAACAGTCCCTAGTTTTGGGTCCAGCTTTCCTAGTCTCATCCTTTTCTTATACTCCCCCCATCCCCCATCTTGTGTTTATGTGAACAGTGAGCTCACCCTGGGCCTAGGCCCAGTTTCCACAGGCAACAAGCACATAGCACACACTTATGCAAGCATGAGGGGTTGGGGGACACCAGGGCTTCCTGATCTTTTCTTAAGGGCCTCCAGCCCCTGGCACCTACTAGAAAGGAAAATGAATCATACAAACCATTGTCCCTGCGCCTATGTCATTATAAGTTTACCCTGGCCATTGTGTGCCCTCTTTAGCCACAGACAGCATGTGAGCTGACTCTGTCCATTTAATGCCCTTGCTGAGTCCAGGTGCTTGCTTGGGTGTCTGCTCAATCATGGGCGACGCCACAGGTAGGTGTGGATGGAATAGCCAGGTGAGATGGTCTCCAGGAAGCCCACAGCAGGATCACTGATAGTAAGAGGCACATCCTTCGAGGAGCTGAGGAGGTAAGAAGAAGCTAAGAGTCAGCCTGCCAAAGCCCACCACCCCATCTCAGCCAGGCCCAGACCTGCCCTTGCCCCTCACCGGTTTAGCACGACCACAACTGCAGAGCCATCAGGATGTATCAGTGCCACTGTATCCAAGTCATTCTTCTCACTTGCCACCAGCCCCACTCTCTGGGAGCCCTCCGGAATGAACTTGCTGAATGCGGGAACAGGCATCATCAGGAAGCCCAACCCAGCCCACCTGTGCCCCCCAGGGAATTGCCCATCAAATTTATCTCACCCCACCCCCACCCCTGCTCATTAGTCCTGCCAGAGCTGGACATGGTCTACAGTCAGCTTTTTGGGAGGCTGAGGCAGGAAAATAGGAAGTTTGAGGCCACCCTGGGCTACACAGTGAGACCCTGTCTCACAAAACAAAAACTACCTCGCACAAGGCTGGGTGTGGTAGCACATACTCTATAATCCCAGCTCTGCTCTAGCTCTAGGTCACAAGCTCCACTGCTGGGCCCTGCCCCTGCCCTCCCCCATCCAAGCTACAGCATCAGGCATCCAGGTTGCCTATGTCTTATACTACCTGGTTACTTCTTACCTATGTGGTGCAAGAGAGGAGGGATGTGCCTCTCCCAGTTCCCATGTCACACCTTCCTGTCCCTCACAGTGGGGAGTGATATAAACCCAATTCAGGAAAAGATAGGCTAGGGGTAGTATAGGGGTGCCTACTCTCCACTCACCTGAAATGGCCAAGGTGGTAGAACATGGGCTGTTTATAAAATGTATCCTTGGAAATGTCTACAATGATAGGGCTGTCAACAAAGTTACGAACCCAGTTGGGTCCCCCTTCGGGGTTCAGGGCGAGGTTCCAGTCAGTCCAGCCAACCACATGGTAGAGGAGATTCTGGAGTAGGGACAAGGGCAAGGAGACAAAGGTTTAACACTGGGGGTCCCTAGAGAAGGAAACTAAGGGTCATGAGGGAGGTGGAGGCTGTGGGTGGCTCAGTGTTCTGAGGGTGGCATTCTATCTTAGAATATCTAAGACGAGGGGATGTGAAGATGGAGGCACCTTAAGAGGAGCTGAGAAATCAGACAGATGCAGCTGTGTGGACCCCAAATATGCAGAAGAGGGTAATAAGATGTGGAAGTCTGTGAAGTAAAGGCAAGGTAGAAGCCATGTACTGTGGTGGACACCTGTAGTCCCAGATACTTGGGAGGGGGCAGGAGGAGCACAAGGTCGAGGCCAGAGGGAGTATGCACAATTTAGCAAGCCCCCGTCTCAAAAAATAAAGAAAGGCTAGGGGTGCAGCTCAGTGGTGGAGTGCTTGCCTAGCATGGACCAGGACCTCGGTTCAACCCTCAGTACCACAAAAAAATAAAAATAAGATGAAAGCAATGAAAGAAAAAGGTGGGGAAAATCATAGTATCCCAAAGTTGTCCCAAAGAGGAAGCTGGGTACAAGGGTACAAGGAAAGGTCAAAGAAAAGAGGGTATAAGGGAAGAGTTGGGGATGAAGACCTGTCAGATTTGATGAGACTAGGAAGGGGGTGGTCTCTTTCGTGGGAAGGGAGACACATGGCTCACCGTGATGATGCTGTGGCTGTATTGCATCCCTCGATCCCAGGAGCCTAGCCGCACACTCTGCTCCCAGAACTTGGAACCCACACAGGCCTCTGAGGCAAAGAGCATGGTGTTGGGGAATAGGCGGTGAGTTTCTCCCAGGGTGGCTTTTGCTGGAGCCAGAAAGTCCAGGTACCAGTGTACAGCAATGCCATGAATGTACTTTGCTGCTTCTGGGTCTGCCAGCACCTGCACAGGGAAAGGGAAAGACCAGTGGGAAAGGAGAGCCACAGACCCTGAGCCCTGCACAGAGGCTTCTGGATGAGGAACTAGGAGTCCTGAGAAATGGATGATGCAACAAGATGGGGTTGACTGTAGCAAGAGGAGATTAAAGTGACAACCATGGAGATTCATGGGACCCTGGAGGTCTGGATGGGGTGATGACCTGGGCACTTACACCCAGCCCAGGGTGTTCTAAGAATCAAGAGTTGGGGCAGTGACTGGGTGGGGTGGCACACACCTATAATCCCAGCTCCTGGGAGGCCAGAGTAGGAGGATTGCAAGTTTGAGGCCAGCCTGGCTATATAGAGAGACCCTGTCTCAAAATACACAAAAATAAAATAATAAACCTCCAGAAACTCCAACAGAAAAGTCCACATTAAAAACAAAACAAACAGTTGGGGCAGGGAAGGCACTCTGGAGCTGATCACCTGGATGCTACATTTGGGAGTCACTGGGGCATCCATGGAGACACTGAGCCTTACCACCTGTGCCCAGCGGGGCAGCAGCAAACGTTGGTCATCCAGCATGAGCAGCTGGACATCACGGTGAGCACTATTGGCAAGGGCTGGACCCAGATCATGGGCAATGAAGTCTCGCTGGTGTTCAGCAGTGAACCCCAGGCACTGGAAAGGGTACCCACTAATCAGCCCTGCAGAAGGCTCATTCTCAGCTGTCACGGCCCAGAATTTTAACTTGTGTTCAGCATAGGCATCCAGGAACCTGGCAGGAGAAAGGGCATGAGTGGTCATGGCCAAGAGTGGAGTAAGACCCCAGCCAGTAGGAACCTTGATGGAATGGGTAAAATTTGATGTTCTTAAGTCTGAAGGTGCAAAAGGTAGAAAGGGGAGCTGAAGAGAGGCAGATCTGGAAGTAGAACCATGTCAAGGGGTGAGACATAGATCAAGGTGTCCAAAGGGGAGGCTGGTCCAGGCCCTATGGCCTCGCTGATCCCTTACTTGACAAAGTACTTGGCCCAGGTCTGGTGGTAGACATCTCCTGGCTGACCCTTGAGTGATCCCTTTCCATTCACTGCCCCATTGGTCTTGAGCCAAGTTGGTGATGTCCAGGGACTGGCGAACAGTGAGATGGGGCGCTGGGTCAACTGCAGAGCTCGTTGAATCAGGGGTATCTGGAGACAAATGTAGTGAGGAGAGAGACACCCAGAGTTGGAACACAGACTGACAAGTCCAACCAGTGGATCAGGTCCAGCCATCAGCCCCCACCCTCTCATACCCCCAGGATAAAATATGCAATAGAGGAAGGTTCTATGTCTCTCTGAAGATTTCCCTAGCTGGACCTTCTTGAACCCCAGACATCAACAAGTTCAGGGCCTGAGGCAGCCAGAATGCCCACCTTGAGCTTGGTATCTTCTTCTGGGAGGCTGAAGTTGTACAACTCAAAGTCATCAGGGCTGTCAGCATAGGTATAGATGCGAATGGAGAAGTCACAGCTGCCCATGGGTACCCGGATGATGTTATATTCGATGCCTGCAGAAAAGAATAACCAAGATATGGGAATCTGAATCAGCAGGAGAGTATGGAACTTAGGTTATCACTTACAGGTCCTCAATAGGGTCTCAATGCCAAAGGGAACCTGGGTCTCTAGGTTGGGGACTGTGGGAGTCCAGCACCCTGGTGAAGCACCTTGTGTCCTGTGCCTTCCTAACCCTAACCCTAAGAGTTTTTAAGCACTCAGCAGAATATTGACAGGACAATTTTGTTTCACTGGCATTAAGACAGGAATCAAATGGCCAGGCCTCGTGACACATGCCTGTAATTCTAGCACTCAGGAGTCAAAGGCAGGAAGATCCCAAGTTCAAGGCCAGCCAGGGCTACATAGTGAGTTCCAGGCTAATCTGTACTACATAGCAAGACCCTTTCTCAAAGAAAAGAAAAGAAAAGAAAAGAAAAGAGCCAGAGAGAGAGAGAGAGAGGAAGGAAGTGTCAGGGAAAGGTGAAAGGGTACAAGGAAAGGTCAAAGAACAGTGGCAGTTGCACTGTCATCTTGTTTCTAGCCTCACCTTCTTTGGAGAAGTATGATTTGAGTAGCAGATTCTGGGTAGAGGGTGACAGGGCAAGGATGTTGAGAGCAGCGGCATCTGTCATGGCCCCTCCAAATCCTTTCACTTTCTGGAACTTCTCTTCCGGCTGCAGTGTCAGTAGCAGCCCTAAGGACATGGGGAAGAAAGGGTGTCAGTTCACAGAGGAAAAACTTCACAGTGGTTACTGGCATGACTTAACTCTAGAGGGACACAGCCTGGCTTAGGGGCAGGGAGCGGCAACGTGGTTACCTGTGCCTGTGCGGTTGGCCTGCATGGTCCCTGTACTCAGCTCCATCCGACGTCCACTACGCGTACTCTCATAACGGCTGAAGGTACCAGGGGTAGGGAAGGTCAGAGGGTCAAGAGAGTCACAGTATGTGGCATTGCAGACACAGACCACAGAGCTGTAGCCAAAGTTTTTAGGGATGCAGGGGTGCGCACCTGGAAGAGAGGGGCACAAGAGGCAAGGGCTGAAGAGGGGGTTGAGGGGAACAGACATGCTGGTTAGGTGGCTAAACATTGGTTTCAAAAATTCCCTCACTGTACCTCCACCCCAAGGTTGGTCTCAGTCACTCAAAAAGATTTATCAAGCCAGGCATTGTGGCACATGCCAGTAAATACCCAACTCTGGAGGCTGAGGCAGGAGGATTGCGAGTTTGAAGCCAGAAGCAGCCCGAGCAACTTAGCAAAAGCCTGTCTCAAAATTTAAAAATTTAAAAAAGGGGCTGGGGTGTGGCTTAGTGATAGAGCACTTGCCTAGCATGTCGGAAGCCTTGAGTTCAACCACCCAAGTGCCACAAAAAAAGAAGGGAGTTATGGAGCACGTACTAAAAGTCTGATTCGGACCAGGCTTGACAGCACCTAATAACAAGGGCTGGGGTTTAGCTCAGTGGGTAGAGCACTGCTCCACATACTCTGAGGACCCAGGTTGGATCCCCAGCACCACAAAAATGGGAGAAGGATGCAGCAACCACTCTGACACAATCAGCCATTGAAAAACCCTACGAGTCAGACCTGACTCGATGGCACCTAAAATCACAACAAACTGAAAGTCTACCACCAGTGTACTGGAAGGTTACCAAAGAGCCATGAGGCAGAGGGAACCTCAGTGTGACCTTCCCCATCCTTGGTTCACTTACCTGATGCCCATGACACTGCCTGAATCAGGAGCAACCCCGTGAGGCTGGAAGCGATGATGCCTACCCTGCCCCGGTGGGTGGGACACTCCTAAGAACAGAATGAGGAGTGACCAGAAGGAAAGCCTCTCTCCACCCCTCAACTATTCTCCTGGCCAGGGTTTGGCTGCCTATGGATGCCCACAGCCTAGTCTCCCAACTTTAATATTAGGGATGGGACAAAGCCCACAGAAACCTGGGTGCAGCCCTCCTTGAAACCCTTGTGCTGGTGACAGCTTTCTGCCTACTCCAAGGAGGACTCTTCTCACCTCTCTTTCCACCGATTTCAACCTTGAGCCTTCCCACCCTCCTTCCATCTGTGACATTGCAGACCACTGAGACATAGCTGAAGCTTTTAGGGAGGAAGGAGAGGGCGCCGGAAGGAAGGAGCACAAGCAGAGGCAAAGGCCAAAGCAGGCAGATGAAAGGAACAAAGAGCCATGATGGCCTGGGTTCAAAGAGTCTGCCATTCATTGAATTCCAGAGCCTGGATGGCCAGCATTCCAAAAGCAGAGTGGCAAGGCCGACTGGGACCCCTGGCCTACTTACCTTTCGTGTAGGACTTGAAAACTCCATTGTCTCAAGATCGCCAAGCGAGAAGTCTGTGAGTTCTGATGTCTCAGAGGGATAGAGAGATCACAAAATAAAAACAAGAATGTCCATATATCTACGGTAGCGTAGGAACTGGGCCGGCCCTGCGAGTTAATTCCTGCTCTGTGAAATAGATGGGTCACGTGATGACTAAGGGAGAGTCACATGACACAGGAAATGAAGGAAATGCAGCCATATTTCTAATGGGCAAGTGGCTCCCTCCAAGCTGTTGATCATACATCCTATGATGGGATGGGACATATATCTATGACAACTTTGGGAAGACCCTAGAATAAAGATTTGAGTGGAGAATTGGGTAAAGGCTCCTAAATTCCAGAGAAGGGGGACCACAGGAGGGACATCTTGACAAAAATTTTAAAGTGGTACTAGTAAGGCCTGGGGATATAGCTCAGGGGTAGAGTGCTTGCCTCACATGTGAGACCCTGGAATTCCTCCTCAGCACTGGAAGGAAAAAAAGTGCTAATAATGAAGGCAATACTAATAAAAAGAGGTTCAGTATGCAAAATACTGAGGCCACAGAGATATTTAATACAGTCTTTGCCTTAAAGAGGCCCCTGGGGCACAGGAGTCAGACACACAGATATTTACAGATAAAGACAGCAATGGTAACAAATATGCTTGGAGCACTCCCTGGATGAAGAGGGACCCTACATGGAGGGGGCGGGAGGGTTCTCCAGAAAGCCTTCACAGAGGAGAAGGTGGGGCCAGTTATTAACCAGTGAAGGGGAGGAAAGGTAGGACAGGGCACTGGGGTGGCATGACTGAAAAAGGAAGCAACAGGCATTGAGCCTTTCCAAATTCCTTTGTTTCATCATCAGATGCTGATTATAATAACTGCTCTTCCTTCCTCACAGGACTGGGAGGTTGGCAAAGTAATTCAGAAACTAGAAAGTGCTGTACAAAGTTATATCCTCCATGGATGCAAGAAAGGGGTTTCCCATGATGTTGTCTCTTGGACCCCCATATCAAATAAGTTTTAGTGTGAGTGATGCACACACTATGACCCCACTAATTCCAGCTCTCTGAACCTGCTTACTTACCTGTGAAATGGAGGCAATATCAGAATCTCACAGGGTCATTACTGGAGTCCGTGAGATAAACACAATGTCTGGGGCTTAGTATGCACTGGGAACTATTTGTTTGTGGTATGAGTCTTTTGTTTTTTGAATTATCCCAGTGAAGTCTTTCCAAAACACATTCCATGAAAAACTGGTCATTTCTTCTGCAAGTTTACTATCATATTTAAATACAGTCTGGAGATGAGCTGGTTTGAATCCTGGCTCCACCATTTACTGGCTGTTTGACAGGCAGTAAATCATTTCATCTTTCTAAACTTGTTTCTCATCTATAAAAGGGGAGTGATAACCCCTACCTCATTGGATTACTGTGAGGTTTAAATGTGATGATGTATATCTAGTACACTGCTTGGTACCTAATGTTGCAACAAGGTAGGTCTGTGTTTATGGAGGGATCATGAGTGTCCTCAAGGAAATGTCTTACTCATTCTAGGTAGCCTCATATCCTTGTAGACATCCTGAGACAGCGATGGGTGACAAGTTGTTCAATGGACTTGAACTTCCTGCATGGCTATGCCAGTATCCACCTCTTTTAGATTTCCTGTTTTTCCAGGAAGTGTGTTACATAGGACTTATCTTGGCAGGGCAGGTACCTTACTTCCCTCTAGTTCATTCATTCCACAAATTTTTTGGTTTTGGTTTCGGTTTTTTATTTGTTTTGTTTTGTTTTGCTAGGGAAGTGCTCTACCATTGAACAATACCTCAGTCCAAGAGTATTTATGTTTAACTCCTTATATATTTGTTTGTTTATGCAATACTAGGGGATTAATCCTGGGGCTTCCTACATGCTAGGCAAGTACTCCACCACTGAGCTGCATCCCTATCTCCTCTTTTGTTTTTTACTTTCAGATAGGGTCTTGCCAAATTGCACAGGCTGTCTCTGGCCTCAAACTCGTAATCCTTCTGTCTCAGCCTCCTGAGTAGCCAGTATTACAGGCATGTGCCATCATGCCTAGGTTCCACAAATATTTATTGAGCACATTCTACATTTCCCTTTGCCTGTCCCACTGGGTTTAGAGTCCCCTCCTTTCCCTCTTTCCCTCTACAGGCTGAGTTTGAGACCTTTTTTTTTTTTTTTTTATCCTTCAACTTGTAACAATTTTGCAGGGTGATACCATCTGTCAAATTTGTCTCACATTGTGACCTGACCTTGAGTCTTCTATTTTATTTTCTAAGTAGTCAGTTATAATCAGAGCTATTAAACACAATTATAAGAGGCCATTGTTTTGGACTGAGCTGTTGCAGTAGGCC
Source organism: Pedetes capensis (assembly GCA_007922755.1). Classification (NCBI taxonomy): domain Eukaryota; kingdom Metazoa; phylum Chordata; class Mammalia; order Rodentia; family Pedetidae; genus Pedetes; species Pedetes capensis. The sequence goes on along the minus strand of VMDO01000571.1, from coordinate 236,701 downwards.
CCAACAGACCGGACCAAACCAAAATGGATTAATTCATGCTAAATGTCACATAATTAAGATGAAACTTTAAGGGAGATCAATCCCAAGATACACCAGTTTTTCCTGAAAACTGAGATTCTACTCTATAGTCAGTGAAATAAGGAAGCCCCTTCCACTTTAACCCTTACAAAAAAGTAAACTTAAGTAACTTGATGTTAATTAATCTGTTTATACTTTATTTTTTCTTTCTTCTTTCTTTTCCTTCCTTCCTTCCTTCCTTCTTTCCTTCCTTCCTTTTCTTCTCTTTTCTTTCCCTGTCTCTGTCTCTGTCTCTGTCTGTCTGTCTGTCTGTCTCTCTCTCTCTCTCTCTCTCTCTCTCTCTTTCTCTCTCTCTTTCTTTCTTTCTTTTTTCTGTACTAGAAAGTTGAACCCAGGACTTTCCACATGCTAGGCAAATGCTCTACCACTGAGCTGCACCCCCAGCCCCCTTTTTTATTTCTTATTTTGAGACAGGGTCTTAGTAAGTTGCACAGGCTGCCTCTAGCCTCAAACCTGTGATTCTCCTGCCTCTGCCTCCCAAATTTCTGGGATGACAGGTATGTGCCACCTTGCCTGGCTCCAATCTGTTTCTTTTCCTATCATTCTGTTTCCTTGTTCCCACCTCACAAAACTTACATTCTAGCTAGGCATGATGGTACACACCCAGCATTTAAGAGGTTGAGGCATAAATGTGAGGTCAGTCTGTGTTAGTTACATAGTGAGTTCCAGGCCAGCCTCAGCTTCAGAAAAACAAAAACAAAATAACTAACAACAACAACAAAAAGAGTTCTGCTACTGCCTAGTGGGAGCTCTCTGCTCTGTTTTGTAGACTGGAGGCTGCTATGATCATGAATCACAAATAAAAGCCAATTCCATCTATAAGTAAATTTGTTATATAATGCTGTCTTTTGACAAAAGCAGCATATTTTCTGTTTTCTTTAAGTTTCTTTCTCCATGATGATCTAAATGATCTGTCTTTTTCTTTAAAAAGTGCTTATAAAACTTTTCTACAAAAGTTTCTACAAAAGTTATATTTGATTTTATGTTTGTATATATTGTTGAACAGAACATTCCAAGTTCAAGTGAAATGAAGGACAATTCTTGCTTCTGCAGGAATGTTCTTCACCTCAAAGAATACCTGCCTTTCCTGGCCCCCACTAAATTCTCAAAGGGCCTCCTAATCATTGCCTCAAATAAGATGCCCCCACAAACTTCTAAAATGTTCCCTATGGGGTGACTGAAAACCATCTTCCTGGGGCCTCACTTCAAACATTAAGGCTTCCCTGCAGTGGCCACTAGGGGCATACTAGGTGACCACAGACATACATTCGTGTTTCCTGTTTCTTTTTTCTTTTGAGACATGGTCTTGCTGTGTAGCCCAGGCTGGCCTCAAACTAGTGATTCCCCTGCCTCCCACATGTCCTTTGTACAACACTTTTAAAAGAAAGCTAGGGCCAGGCATGGTGGTGTACACCTGTAATCCCAGCACTCAGAGGCTAAGGCAGAATTGATGTGAATCTGAGGCCAGCCTGGTCTACACAGCAAGTTCCAGGCCAGCCTGGGCTACACACCAAGACACTGTCTCAACACAACAACGACAACGACAACAACAAAAAAGACAACAGGGGAACTGGGTGTGGTGGTGAGGCTACCTCTGAACATAGCCAAAGTGAGGCCTAATGGAGGAATTTGGTTGAAGAAATAGGAAATAGGAATTCAAATACTGAATGACCTCCATTTGCACTCTTAACAATGCTAAGCATCCCAGGCAGGGCTGTGAGGAGGCTCATAAAGAATAACGGCGTCTGGAAAGGTGCTTTGTAAACTGTAAGGCTTCATATGGACGGCAGAAATTATTACTGTCCTTGTTATTCAGCAGTTCTTTCTTCCCCGTGAGTCCAGTCAAAGGAGCCTTCTGTCCAAAACTTCCACTTCCACTCTTGCTGCAATATGGAAGAGTGTTTTAGTGGGGACACAGGAGTGACTAAATATAGGATTTAAATCCTTGCTCCATTACTCACTAAATATGAGATGTTGGGAAGTTACTTAACTTCTCAGAACCTCAGTTTCCTCATCTCCAAGGCTCATACCCCAAAGGTTGTACAGAGATCAGGGTGGAGCCTGGGGTGGTGGCACACGCCTGTAATCCCAGGCACTGGTGAGGCGGAGGCAGAGGCAGCCTCCATATAATTTAGCAAGACCCTATCTCAAAATTAAAAATAAAAACTGGGGCTAGGAGTGCAGCTCAGTGGTAGACCACTTGCAAAGTATGTGCAAAGCCCTGGGTTCAACCCCTTCGGTACCACCAAAGGGGAAAAAAAAAAAAAAAAAGATCAGGCTGTGGCCTAATTCAAGTTACTCTAGATTGTATAAATTAATAGCTTTCAGGCTGTACCTTGCCCTGAGTGACTCCATTTTACAAAACAACAGTCTGCTTCATTTTGAGTATAAATGCTGAGGCAGGATGATTCTATGTCTTCTTTGTGCATGTAAACAACTACCATCTGCCCGGAATAAACCATAAGACACAGCCTGATAATAATTTATTTATGTGAATAAACTATTAGCACCAATGAATTTGTTGGCTTGGGATTTAGCCTGAGGCCCTGGATTTGATCCCTAGCACCACAAAAATGGGAGAAGGATTTGGCAATCCACTTCCGAAGCAATCTTAAAACAATCAGCCATTGAAAACCCCATGAAGGTCGCTAAGAGTCAGACCTGACTCAACAGCACCTAACAACAACAAAATGAACTTGTTGAATGAAATCAGAAACACATAGATACATGGGCATTTTAAAAGCTTATCAGAAGAACCAGGTTGTGAACTTATTGAACACGCCAGACCAAGAAGGGAGGCAACCACCTCACCTGGACCATATAAAAGGAGGGACACCTCACACTGGGACACGGTGGCATCCACCTATGTCATCAGACCACCTGGTGCATGAGTCTCAGATCACAGATGATGAATTTCCAACTCTGCCCTTTGGTCTTCAGCTCAGCTTGATACTGTTCACCTCAACCCTAATCCTCCACACCTCATCCCCTGCTTGACACAGCCCACTCCAATTCCCCTTTGTCTGGACATAGCTTTGTGCCTTTGCACAGCCTCACGGCCCCCTCATCTTGCCTCATACCAGCCCTGTGGTTCCCTGGTTCCCTGGCTCCTCCTTGGTTTGGTTCCTCTGAGCCTCAAATATCTCCGTTAATATCATATCTAACCACCTGCAGTGACTCTCTTTGCTTCTGAATCAGCTACCTGCTCTTCCCTTTCAGTAAGCCCTCTGTGAATTCTGTATTCTCTTTAACCCTTTAGTTGCTATTCTCTGCCAGGATGCCAAAAAATATATGCACGTTTTAAGAGATGTTACCTATGTATTATTTTTTGAAGTTGAATTGAATTCCACGGTAACTACTTTGCACACCTCTTGTAATTGCAAAAGTCAAGCGACTTGTATTGATTTTTTGTTATCATTATATATTACTACAATTTTAATACTTAAAATGTGTATACTTTTTTGGCACTCTCTCTCTGTGTATACATATGCATATATAAATAGAAAGACAGCTAGATATAAACATAATTGTGTATAGTGTAATGTGTGATCTAAGAATTAGCAGTAGCAATTAAGATTGGAATAAAAGACCCTGTGATTGCTGATGGGCATTGACTATCAAGTGAAATCAGGAATACTTGATAAAGTAATGCCAACAAAACTTAAGTAGCTTGTGAATTTATTGTTATTCAATAAATTCTGCCAGGTGCTGTGGTACATACCCGTGATCCCAGCAACTCAGGAGGTGGAGGCAGGAAGATAGCCAGTTTGAGGCTAGAGGCAGCCTGTGTAATTTAGTGAGACCCTATTTCAAGATATAAAATAAAAAGTGGGCTAGACGTGCAGCTCAGAGGTACAGCACTTGCAAAGTATGCATAAGGCCCTGGGGTCAGCCTTCCAGTACTGCAAATAACAATTAATTCTGATATTATGTAAATACACAAACATGTTAGTCCTTTTTGACATAGCACACCTGCAACCCCACAACTCCCTGTGATGAGGATCAAATGAAACAATGTAGGCAATAATATTATTTATAGCCAAATGTCTCCAAAGAGTTGTTACACTGGATTTGTTCTCTCTCTCATTTCCTAAACTCCATAGCCAACTTTCTGGATTCCCTCCACTCCAGAATTAATCTTGCCAAGGTCACCAAGTATCTCTTTCTTGCTTGTGTTCAGCCTTTATTTTTCTTGGCTTTTTAACTCAGTTGACACTTGACCCCTTCCTTCTTGAAGCACTATGGTTTTCTTGACTCTACTCTCTGTGGGTTTGGATTTCCTCCCACTTCTCCAGCTGTTCCTTCCTCTTCTAAGGCTTCACCTCCTCTTTCTGGCTGAGGGTTTTGTCCTTAGGTCTCCTCTTTTTCCCACTTCACACTCTCTCCAAAGAGATAATCCCAAAGCTTTGATTACCTTATAACTGCTTTTGGTCCCAAAATGTCTACTTTCAACCCCAGCCTTTCTCTTGGGATTGACTCTGTATATAGGAATCTGCCTCTAGCCTCTGCTCTAGGGATTACCCAGACACTTCAGTATGAGCATCATAAGATCATCAGCTCCCTCAGCCAAACCCGCTCTTCGTGTGTTCGCTTCCTCCATGAATGGAACTCTTCTTCCCAAAAGAACCTGGGACTCATCCCTGATTCTATCTTCTCTCCACATCCTTCTCTTATTATTTCTCTCGTAGAATACTGAAGCATCTCTTATCTTTTTTTTTTTTTTTTTCTTTTCTTATTGTGGTGCTGGGGCTGGGATTTGGCTCAGTGGGTAGAGCGCTGCGCTGCAGTCTCTGAGGTCCCGAGTTCAATTCCCAGCACCGCAAAAATGGGAGAAGGGCCTGGCAATCCACTCCCAAGGCAATCCCGAAACAGTCAGCCATTGAAAACCCTATGAGGGTCGCTATGAGTTGGATGCCGACTCGACGGCACCTAACAACAACAACAACATTGTGGTGCTAGGGAGGAAACGCAGGCCTATACGCATACTAAACAAGCAGTCTACCATATAGCTACATCACTAGCATTTTATTTTTTTGAGACAGGATCTCATTGTGTAGCTCCCACTATAGGAGTGTACCACCATGCCTAGCTGACTTGGTCCCCTGACCTCTACTTTTCCCTTGCAATCTGTTCTTAAGAACTGGATTGGCTGGGTATGTAACCCAATGGGTGAGGCCCTGGGTTCCATCCTTAGCACCAAAACAAGAAAGAACTGCAAAATCTAACTAAAACACAAATCCAGAAGCTACTACTTTCTTTTCTAAAACCCTTCACTCCCTGCTGCCTCTAAGAGAGCTTATGGACTGAGTATAGTGGCTCACTATGTCTGTAACCCCAGCTACTCAGGAGGCTGAGGCAGGAGGATTGAAAGTTTGAGGCCAGCCTGGGCAAGTTAGTGAGATCCTATCTAAAAATAAAAAATGAGGAGCTGGGCACAGTGGCGCATGCTTGTAATCCCAGCGGCTCCGGAGGCAGAGGTGGGAGGATCGTAAGTTCCAGACGAGAGGCAGTCTGTGTAATTTAGCAAGACCCTGTCTCAAAAGGCAAAAAAAAAAAGGGGGGGGGGGCTAGGGGCGCAGCTCAGTGGTCCAGCACTTGCAAAGCATGCAGGCGTGAGGCCCTGGGTTCAACTCCCAATACCACAAAGAAAAATTAAAAGTAAATAAGAAAGAAAGAAAGAAAGAAAGACCGACCCTGGGGATGTAGCTCTGTGGTAGAGTGCTGGCCTACTATGTGCCAAGCTCTGGGTTCAAATATAGCAAAAAAATAAAAAAGAGCTTATGGGAACTGGCATCCTTACCCCACCCTTATTTCTCACCTCTCGATTTGTACTTGCACCATATGCTCTAATCACCTCCTCTAAGAGACCATATGCCATATTGTCTCTGCTGGCCCCTCTGCCCTGTACATATTCTTGCATTTTTGTTTTTGTTGTTTGTTTTGTGCTGGGGATTGAACCCAGGGGCTTACATATGTTAAGCACATACTGTGCTACTGAGCTATACTTCAACAGTTCTTCCTCCCTATTGGACAAAACAAATGATTATTCTTTACCATTAAGGCCTCAGCCTTACTATCACTGCCATCAATTCCATTTCCTGATCTCTCTGACTGGGTTAGGTACTCTTGATATGAGCTCTCCAATTCACACATTGACCAAATATTAATCAGGCATCTACTATGTGCTAGGGGGCTGGGATTTAGCTCAGTTGGTAGAGCGCCACCCTGCAGTCTCTGAGGTCCCGAGTTCGATTCCCAGCACAACAAAAATGGGAAAAGGATGTGGCAATCCACTCCCAAGGCAATCCCGAAACAATCAGCCATTGAAAACCCTATAAGGGTTGCTATGAGTTGGACACAACTTGATGGCACCTAACAACAACAACAACACTATGTGCCAGGCACTGTTCTAGATCCTGAGGCTACAGCAATGACCAAGATGATAAAGTCCCTGGCATTATGGAGCATTATGTTCTAGTAGGGGCGATACACGAAAAGGGGATAATTTTAGGTGGTAATAGCTATAAAGAAAAATAAAGTGAAGGGGTAGAGAGTACTGAAGTGACATGAGAGGGAGATAGTGGTAAAAAATAAGTTTGATCTGAATCCTATAGATTTTCCCATCTTGTTATAGCCACCCTGATATAACCCCAATGTATTTTGTAGACACATTGGTTCATGTGCCTTTCTTTTCTATGCCTACAGTTCATGCAACATTTTCCCTGGTGTCACTTAGAGCAAGTAGAATCTGTTTCCCAGGCCAAGGTCACTTATGTCATGTTTGGCTCAGAATAAACTATTTTCTTATTTCCTTAATAAAAGAGCCTGGCTCGGTGGCGTACACCTGTAAGCCCAGTGGCTAGGGAGGTGGAGGCAGGAGAATCGCAAGTTCGAGACCAGAGGTAGTCTGCATAACTTAGTGAGACCCTGTCTCAAAAAGTAAAAAAAATGGGCTGGGGGCACAGCTCAATGGTCCACCACTTGCAAAGCATGCAGGCTCGAGGCCCTGGGTTCAACCCCCAGTACCAATAAATAAATAAATAAATAAATAAATAAATAAATAAAAATAAAAGAAAAAAGTGAGTTTCAAGAAGGTGAGAGGCTAGATTCTGTAGGGTCTTGGTGACCACGAAAGGAGTCTGAATTCTATTCTATGACGGAAATTCACTGGAGAGTTTGGTGCAGAGAAGTGACAGATCAGATTTATATTTTGATCACTTTGCAGCCGGGTGCAGTGGCACACACTTTTAATCCCAGCAACTAGGGAGCTGAGGCTCCTTGCTAGGAGGTGCAAGGCCCTGGGTTCAACCATCAGGTGTGGAAAAAAAAAAACAAGCAAACAAGCAATAAAAAATAAACAAACCACAAAAAAGAACTCACACTAGCTGCTGTGTAGAAATCAGACTGTGGAGAGCAAATGCAGAGGGAGACCAACATCAAATTGCAGCCTGCCACGTACTTGCCCCTGGTTCTCCATCCTTTCTGCTTCAAGTTCTGGGGAAGGCTGTCTCTTCCTTCAGCATGTACCACTCTGGCCTTCCACGTAGCCTCCTTAATGCTTGTTCTTTCAGAACTCAGTTTATATGTCACTTTCTCCAAGAAATTCTTCTCCCTCTCTACATAGACACACACACACACACACACACACACACACACACACGAACACACACACAAACTCTGGCCCTCACATCTCCTTTGTAGTTCTTATAGCAATTGTGATCAATTGTACAAATGATTTAATGTCAATTATAGAGCTTAGCTCATAAAAGACAGGGCCTAATTTCCTTTGCCTACTGATCTGTTCGTGTGTAAGCAGGGAAGGGTAAGGACCACTTTGTTTTCGCTCCCCGATGTATCCCCAGTGTGTACCCCAGAGCGTGGCGCTGGTCCCGCGCTTGTGAATGCTTCCTGAATGACTGAAGAATGCATTAATTATATAACTTTCTTCCCATTCTACACCTCAGAAGGAAAGTGGACAGAGGATTTCAAGATTTTATCACCTTTTATTAATAAAATATGATTATCCCTGCAATTAATAACAATGATAATGATAAGGGTAAGTGCAAACACAAGGAGGGGAAGAGCTAAGTTCCCCATACCGCAACCTCAATTCGGTCTACCTTCCACGAAGCCAAACAGCAGCCCTAACCCGAGGCAAGGCAAAACCCCACCTCAGCCTTCAAAGTAGAGGGGTAGTGGGGCGGGAGACTGTGCCCTGCCAGGCGGGTGCAGGACAAGCGGCTGCACCAAGACGCGCAGGAGCGAGACTAGAGGAAGGGACGGGGCGGGGCTTCGCTCAGAAAAGTGGACAGATACTATTCTAGAGGTGGGACTCAGGACTGTCTCATACTTCTCATTGGTTCTTCTGGGAACGGACAACTCTCGCTTACCTGCTGTATCCCATGTGGAGCTCAAGCGTATTTGTGGTCTACGCGGCTGGGAGAAAATTGCGCGTGTGGGGAGCCGGGGGAGCGGGGGAGCGGGGGTAGCGGGGGGAGGAGCGGGGTGGGGTGAGCGGAGGAGGAGAGGGCTGGGGAAGCCATGCGTCCTCCTCGGCGACTACAAGCCAAGTCACTCATGATCGGTGGGTGGGAAGAGGTTGAATTCACGCAGTGAGTCCACCCCACGGAATCTGAGCCGGTTTTCTCAGCTTACTCCTTATTGAGCCTCAGGGTATGAGACATCCAGTGTCCAGAAGCTGCCCTGGTGGGAGCTCCAGCGTCCACCTCCTACCTCATTTTGTCCTCCTGGCCGCGCCCCAACCCTTCCTGAGGCTATATTGTTATGATTGTGAATTATTCAAGAAGCCCTGCAGCCTGACGCCATCTCTGGGCCGTGCCCCTTCCTCCCTTTCCTAGAGGGCACCACGTTGCTACCACAATGATAGGGTCCTGAAACTGTTAGAAGTCCCCCGATGTGCCACTTTAGTAACTTGAAGAGTGTTGAGGACTTAACTTCGTGTTAGCTTATGTGCAATGGGCAACTCCCTGCCCTTGGGACCTTATATTCAATGGGAGGACACAAACACATAAACAAAAAGATAATTTATTATTATTTTTTAAATTTTATTTATTATTTAGACAACGTTCACTGTTGTAATCCAGGCTGGCCTTGAATTTAAGATTCTCCAGCCTCAGGCTTGAGTACTACGATTATAGGTGGCTGACACCACACGCAACTTATTTATTTTAAGACATCTGAATTGGTTTCATTTTCAATTCTAGAATCCAGCAAGACTTCATTCCATTAAATAGAATAAAAATGTTCCTGCAAGATAATTTTAGATAGTGGTAAGTGCTCAAGATAACTTGGTAGGGCCAGGGGTGTTGTTTGGTGGCTTACTGCATATGCCTGAGGCTCTGGGTTCCATCCCTAGTACTGCAAAGCCACAACATGGTGAAACAACATGATGTGATAGAACAACTGGGTTGAGGTTGGGGTGCTCACTGAGAAAGTGAGAGTGGAGTTAAGACCTGAATTAGGTGAACATATCAGCCACAGTGACAGAGCATTTCATGCTTGGGGAAGAGTAGGTGTAAAGGTCCTTGTGGTTCAAGGAAGTTTGGCTGGGCACAGAGAGTAAACCAGGAGTTTGGAGATTATTTTAAAAACCATAGGAAGAAGTTCCCCCATGTGTCTGTCAATTTGTGCTGTGGGCTTGCAAGTTGCTGTGATATTGAAAGCTATGACACCTGTCTGTATCTCAGATACCAGCAGAGCCACCCATGGTGGACAAGTTTGATCTGAGCTTCCAGACTAGGACAAAATAGGGAGAAGGATCCAGCAGCCCACTCCCAAAACAATTAGCTATATAAAACCCTATGAATAGCAGAGAAGCACTGTCAAATATACTGTTGAAAAATGAGCCCCCAGGGCTGGAAGGCATTCAAGAAACAACTGGGGAACAGTTACCTCCTCAAAGTAGAGTCAACCTTAGTAATAGGAATGGAGTAAAGCCCCTGGGACCTCCTTTTGCTGATTTGGTACGATTCAAAATGGGAAGAAACATAATGACTACAACAATGGGCTCAAGCATAAAAAGATCATGTGCATGGCACAGTGCTGGGTAATGCTTTGTTCTGCTGTACTCAGGGTCACTATGAGTCAGATTGGACTCAACAGCACCTAACAACAATACAACAGGAAGAAGCTAGGTGTGGTGGTGCACACCTGTAATCCCAGCACTCAGGGGCTGAGGCAGGAGGATGGCCACAAGTTTGAGGTCAGCCTGGTCTCCATAGTGAGATCCAGGCCAGCTTGGGCTACACAGCAAGACTGTCTCAAAAATAAATAAATAAATAAATAAAACCATAGGAAGGCAATATTTTATTTTTGTTTTCTTTTTGATATAAGATCTTCCAGTGTAGCACCCATGCTGGCTTGGAACTCACTATGTGGAGCAGGCTGGCCTTGAATTTGCATCAATTTTCCTGCCTCAGCCTCCTAAGTGCTAGGATTAAAGGCATGCATCACCATGCCTAGCAAGGCAATAGATGTAGACAGAGCCTTGATATGACATGATTTATCATCATGTTGCTGAGTGGAAAATGGATTGTTGGGAAGAGTGGAAATAGATCAATTCGGAGGTCGTGGAGAGAGGGTGATAGCCTAAACTAGATAGCTGGGGAGACATGGATGCTTTTGGGATAGGATTGGGGTGTCAGAAGAGGGAAGTCAAGATGACTCCCTACATTTTTGGAATGTGCAAATGGGTAATGGTGGTACTGTTTATTGAGATGAGATCCTTGGAAGAACAGGTGTGAAGGTGAGAATCAAGAATTCCATTGTGGCCATTTTGAATCTGAGATGCCCATGGGACATCCAAGCAGAAATGTTGAGTTGGAGGTTGGAGCTTGAAGAGAGGTCAGAGGTGGAGTTTCATCACAAAGATGGTATTTAAAGACATAAGCCAAGTATGGAGGCACACACCTGTAATCCCATTTACTCAGGCAGGTGAGGTAGGAGGATTGCAAAGTCTAAACTTGCTTGGGCTACACGGGCAAGTTCAAGGCCAGCCTGGGAAACTTAGCAAGATCTTGTGTCAAAATAAAAATTTCAGCCGGGCGTGGTGGCGCACGTCTGTAATCCCAGCCGCTCAGGAGGCAGAGGCAGGAGGATCACAAGTTCGAGACCAGAGGCAGTCTGTGTAATTTAGTGAGAACCTGTCTCAAAAAGTAAAAAAAAAAAAAAAAAAAGGCTCGGGCGCAGCTTAGTGGTCCAGCACTTGCAAAGCATGCAGGCACGAGGCCCTGGGTTCAACTCCCAGTAGTACAAAAAGCTGGTAAAGATACCCAGCAGGTATAGTAGAAGGAGAAATAGGAAAATACGATGTCTTCAAATACAAACAAGGGAGAAACTCAATAAGAAAAATGCTGATTATCTGGGTTAATTGCTGCTTTAGAGACCAATCAAGATGTAAGAAAAGAAATGATGGCTGAAAACTGTCAAAAGCAGTGGCTGGACTAAGTGCCACGGCACACACCTATAATCCTAGGAACTCAGGAGGCTACAGTAGGAGGGTCTTACATTTGAGGCCAGAGGAAGTTTGTGCAACTTGGTGAGACTCTGCCTCAAAATAAAAAATAAAAAAGGAGTTGGGGGTACAGCTCAGTGGTAGAGCACTTGTCTGGCATGAGTGAGGCCCTGGGTTCAACCCTCCAGTAATGGGGGAAAAAAAAAAAGGAAAGCAGTGGCTGGGGAAAGGTAGAAGTTGGAGCGTGATAGAAGTGGGAGAGGAGATAATGGATGTCCTAGAGTGGAAGGAAGAAAGAAAATCTTTTGCTATGAAAAGAAACAGAGATACACAGTGTGATTCCTGGAAATAGCGTCTTGAGTTTTCTATTACTTTTTTTTTCTTTTTTTTTGATACTTGGGGGTTGAACCCAGGGCCTCACACATACTTCACAAGTGCTCTACCACTGAGCTGCACCCCCAGACCATTTTTATTTTTTATCTTGAGACAGGATCTCACTAAGTTACACAGGCTGACTCTGGCCTTGAACTTGCAATCCTGCTTTAGCACAAATTTCATTGGGGCTAAAAAATGCTCCAAGAAAGAAGGGGAAAATTGAAATTTATTGAAGGCTTATTCATTGTGTTAAGAGCATTACAAACATTCATCTTCACAATGTTTTACGGATTAGGCAGTTGAGGTTAAATAACTTGCCCAAGTCATGCAGCTAGAGGTGGTGGAGCTGAAAGCCACCCAGATTTCTCTGACTCCGTATGCCTGCCTCCCCATCCCGTCACACAGGCACAATCCTCCTGTCCTTAAACACCCAAGATGTGCCTTTGCACTGACAGCAGTGCCCCTGAGAATCAGAACCCCTCTCATGCTGGAGGAAGTTTATTTTTTTTCTTCCTCCAATGCTGTGAGCAGGGGTATCTTTCCCCACAGCCTGAACACCCATGCAGCACAGGACAGAGGCTCCCCAAGTCCAGAAGGCAGAGGCAAGCAGCAGGAGCCCCCAAAGGTAGGAGGGAAAGGGACACTTTGAGGGGTACATAGCAGGTTTCTTTTTTGTGCCAGCCAGTGCAAGGGGCTGCGAGGGGCTGCTGGTCCCAACCAGCTGGTGCCTGTGGCCCCAGAATTCATCTGGATCTTTTCATTGTGATGAGAAGCCCAGGTCAAAGGCCAGTCTCACGGCTTCCCCCATTGAGGCTGAAGCTGTGTGGGCGGGTTCCACGCTCCAGCCTGCGGGCAGACAAGAGTCGCCGCAGGGATGAGCCAGAGCTCAGATCACCACAGCTGCGAAGGTGGAGGCTCTCCCGGCCTGGCCGGCCCCATGGGCTCCGGGGCACCTACAAGGGGACAGGAGAGGGCATTGGTATGGCCCAACCCAAAGCTCCAGGCTTTCTCAGGGATCTATCCTGGCTCCCCTAATGCTTACTTGCTTATGTCCATGGGTTCCAGTCCCAGTGGGGTCCAGGGACTTCCTGGACATCTGAAAGAAACGAGTGACCAGGCCCCGGCCTGGCCAGCTTCCTTTCAGGTCCCCTAGAGAGTGGGCAGGTGCAGGGCCTGAGGGTAGAGGAACCTTCTGGAAGGTGGGCACAGGGCGCCGTTTCTCAGCTGAGCGGGCACGTAGCAACTTGGGGGAAGGGCAGCGGGCTAGGCGGAAGAGGCAGGCTTCAGAGCAAAGCCCTGTGGTGAGAGAGAGGAGAGTGGAGTGTCAGGGTGCAGACAGGGCCAGGCCACACTCCCCCAACCCTTCACCCCATCGCTGTCAACCCCATGCCTGACCTGTATCTGCAGAGGAAACAGAGGCAGCTTCTTCCTCAAGCACTTTGGTATAAAGGTCCCTGAAGTCAGCTGGGGAGAAGAGAGATAGGGACTGAGTGAGAGCACTCTGTAGACTGTCCCATCATCCTATGGCTGACCTGTGAGAACTCAAACGCAGAGGAACTTGATGGCTCCCACAACCCATCTCCATTTAAGCAGCCATCATCTCTGCCCATGACTGTGAGCCACTAGATGGTTCAATGCACAAAGACAGGGATGATGGTGCTGTCAGTTCACTGCTGCAGCCTTTCCAGCTCCTGGCACATCATAGTAATGAAGAGCACTTTCTGTGTGAGACTGAAGGGTTCACGTGCATTATCTCCCCTCTGAGTATTAACCAGGGAGGTCCCTGTCTAGCGTCCCACATCAGGCACTTTCAATGGGGTACAGGTGCAGACTATTTGCACTCCTCTCATTTCTCAGTATCTCTATAGCACTTCTGGTTGAGGTGTTGTTATTACACGTTTTACAAGGTGAGAAACAGGCCTACAGAAGATGGGTAAGTAGCTGAAGCTTGGGTTGCTGTGGAACTGGTTTCAAAAACCAGTCTTTCTCTTGAGCCGGGGAGCTGCGGAGGCTGTGGGCCTGCGAGGTATGAACTCACCATTTCTTCCTCAGTGACTTCAAAAGGGTCCCAAATCCTTGTGGGCATTCACTGACCCTCAGCTCCATTGCCTGCCCTCCCCTGAATGGCAGGGGTGAGGGACGACTCACCCGTGTCGCTGGAGGTGGTGATGCCCGGGTCACTGTGGGACCGTGGCAGCAGCAACAGTGGCGGGGGAGCAGGATGAGGAGGCCGGTGCCCCGGTGGGGTGAGGGAACCTGAGCTATCACTGAAGCGTCGTGTGGGGGCTTGGGTAGGAGGGGCCGCTGCTGGGCGGCTGCCTGCCCCCAGGGGGACTCTCCGCCTCAGCTCGGGGAAGCAGGGTCCCACCCAGGGCGGCCAGCCCTCCAGTCGGTGGCAACTGCGGGCAGCTGCGGGGGTGCCCAGTGGGGGTGAGGCTTCAGGGGCAGAGCAGGAATAGGAGCGGGCAGCCCGCGGGGGCCGCCGTGGCAGGGGGCTGTCCTCAAAGGGGCCCCGCAGGCCACAGTCCAGGCTGAGGCAGTAGCCGGCACGGCTGCGCTGGATAGAGCGGAAGAGCACGTAGTCAACGGAGCGCACGGAGCCTTGCAGCTCCAGCAGGCACGAGTCCTCCGATGGGCTAGAGCCCCCGGGGAGGTCACCGATGGCTGACAGCACCAGAGACCCGCTGTCCATGGACACTGTGGGCGGCAGGGGGCGCTGGATAGAAGCAGCCGGCAGGGCCCAGCCAGGCAGTTCCTCTTTTCCCAAGCCCAGCCTCTCATGGGCCACTCTGCCTCCAGTTTTATCTCGGAGGAGACATAGGTCCGGGGTTTCAAGAAGCCACAGCCCTCGTTTGTGCCTAAATCTTTACCTTAGCCTTATCTTCCTCTCTTTTTGGCCCCACCCTGCCCTGCTGTTCCTTGGCAGCCCTGCCTTCATTCACTCTTCCCCACTCTCTGCTCACCATCTACAATGGAAGTCACTCGTTCACAGACGCAGGAGCCATCATGAAGCTGAGGATCAAACAAAGTGGCCTGTGGAAGACACAAGGTCAAGGGTCCAGCCCTTCACACTGGCATGACCACCAACATGCACATGCACTAGACAGAGCTCTGGAGACCTACATTCCAGACCAGCTTTGTCACTTTGTATGAGTCACTAAACTCATGGGCCTCAGTTTCCACATCTGTAATAATGAAATAATAGTTCATCTCCCACCCACCTTACCTGCCTCTAGGGAAAATCAAAGATGATAGTGGATATGCTAGTGCTATAAAGAATACTAAAATATTATCCTTCTCCAGCTTGTTCAGCTTTCCAGGCTCTAGCCCAGCTCCCCAGCCCACACAAGCCCTGCTCTCACCTGGCTGTCTCCTCGTAGCCCCATGACAGCCTCATAAGAAGGGGGGCAATCAGTAGGGTACAAGGGCACCGGGCTGTCCATGGAGCCATTGTATGTAATGCTAGCAGGATGAGAGAGAAGATCAAAGCCTAGAAAATAACTCCTACCCCACAAAAATCCCACCCCCCACCAATCCAGGCCCACCCCAGTCCCTTCCCTCATTTCCCCCAGCAGAACCCCACATGGTCTCACCTTTGGGCATCTGTTTCTGAGCTGCAGGTATACTCTGGGGGATAGTAGGGCGGAGGGGGCACAGGCGGAACAAATTCCTCCAAGTCCAGCATGGTGTGCAAGAGAGGGGCTGGAGGTGAGGATGTACAGGCCAGAGGCCCCAGAGGGCCTGAGACTGAGCGTTCAGGGGCCAACTGCTGTGGGGCAAACAGGTCAGCAAGCCTGGTTTCTGGGAATACAGCTCTTCTTGGCCCCCAGACGCCTTTTGTCCCCATTATATTTACAGCCCCGCCTCCTTGGAGAAGTTCCAGTTCTAGCCCCTCCTCACCTACAACCAGATCCTCCTTAGCCCTGCTCCCACCCAGAGCCTCTAGCTCTGGCCTGGCCCACTCAGAAATTCTTCCACTTTACGGCCTCATTTCTATCCAGAATTGCTACCTGTTCTCTGTCACCACAGGACTGTCCATCCTTTATCCCTACCTCCATCTAGGAACTTTTTGACTCCACCCCATCCCATTCTCCTCTCTAAAGCCCCTGCTCTTGCTCCTAACTGGTCCTTAACTCACTCTCTGTCATATCCCCTCCTCAATCTCCCTTTGACTCCCTAGACACCCCTCCAATATACATCCTCAGTAGGTGACCCAGAGTTCTGGGTGCTCAGAAGCCTGACCTGCAGCTACTGCCTCCTCAGGCCCAGTCCCAGCACACACCCCTACACCCCATTATACCTGCCTGGCCCTAGCCCTGACCCTGGCTCCCCTCTCACCGTATGCACAAGGTCCAGGGAGAAGATTTGGACACAGCAGACAATAGCAGAGAGGGTACAGATTATGGCGGCACAAATGGTGAGCCCACAGACGCTGAACAGCAGGTTCTGGGGAAGGGAAGAGAAGGGAGGAAAGGAGGGAAGGGCCTGGGAGGGGTAAATCCTACATATTCTGGGCCTTTGAGGATTCCAGGAGGGGAAACCCAGAGATGGGGGAAGAAGGAATGGGATTGGGGGAATGCTCACCTTGAGGGCCCCTCGGGCTTCATCACAGGTGGAGTTAAGGGCAACTTTCAGTTCCTGCCCTGACTCTGGACAGGGCCGGAACAGGGGAACAGGGGGACAGCACACACAGACTTTTCCATCCTGAGTGGGAGTGGAGAGGGTGAGGCAGCCTGGCTCAGAACAAATTCAGGGGTCCTGCACACCTCCCCCCAAGCAGTTCTTTCCAGTTCTCCTGCCTCACATCTTACCATGGAGCAATCTTGGAAGTCCCGAGCCAGTTGAGCATTCTTACAGGAGAGAACAGAGCCAGCCATGCTGAGCATGACACAGAGCACCGAAAGCAAGGAGAAGAAAGAGATCTGGAGGAAAGAGGGGGCCAACTCAGGACTGGAACCTGCATGGGTACACCTCCACCACAGATAGAGCCACCCTCCTTCACAGATGCTTTGTGCCTGTGTGGCACCAACTGGACAACCAGTTCCCTTCCTGAGGGTTTAAGGGGGCATCCCCTCTGGTGTTGGGCACCTGCCTCCCACTGGGCATTGGACCCTGGCACCTACCACTAGAGTGAATGGCCGCTTCCAGGACACAATGCCAACCACCCCGGAGAACGCCAGCTGGGGACAGAGTGGGAACAGACTCAGCCTGGCAGGGGAGACACCTGAGTGAGCCCCTCGCCACAGGATACACCCAGCCCTGCAAGGAGGGAGAGGACCAGGAGAAGGAGGAGAGGCAAGGATGTGGGCTTGCAGCTGGTAAGGAGGGGTGGGGCCGGAGAAGCCTCGCCCTCCCGACCACTGTGTACCCTGTGCACCCAACTCACCGAGAACCCAGCCCAAGACGGGCAGGACCTCTTGATGCTCTCGGTGGTGGTTACAGAGGAGGCCACCATGCTGAACGTTACCACCAAGATGCCCAGGAGCACCTGGGCCAGCCCCAGAGTGAGCAGAGCCTGCAGCCAGGGTCGGTGGAGGCGGAGGTGGGTAAGGCCCCGGGTACTGGGCCGGCTGGTCAGCGAGCGGCTGGAGTCACTAGGCGAGGGCATCATGCCTGCAGCTGGGTTGCCTACGCCTTGCTCGGCCCCCCCTGGCGCTTGGGAGCATCTCAGAGGCGCCCAAGGCCCCGTCCTTTCTCCTCTCCAACCCCCTCGCTCTAGAGCCCACCCCCTGGCTGGGTCCCCTGGGGCATAGCCCAGGGACGCCAGCTGGGGAGGGGCCCACGGGAGGGGCGTAACGGAGGGACCGCGGGGTGCTCCCTCCCCACCACGGGCACCGGATGAGCACCGTGCCCGGGCCGGCAATGAGGACGCAGGGGCACTGGCTCATCGCATCTCCCTAGGGAAGAGAAGCGCCGAGAAGGGCCGGTCTTAGAGTGAGGAAAGGGCGGCGATCCGGAACCCAGGGAAGGGTGGGAAGGGTAAAGGCGAGAGGGGTGGAAAGAAGTCTAGAAAAGAGGGGAGGGGTCGGCGCAGGGTGACTCTAGAGGCGCGATCGGGGTGCCCGTGAGGAGTCCAGTGGGATCCGGGGCTGCCTGGTGGGGAGAGGCCGTGGCGCCGGAGTCTCCTGGGTGGCCTGCCCGGCTCCCCTAGCTTAGGCTGCAGCAGGTCGAGAACTGGAGGTGGGGGGATGGGGATGGAGATGGTGTGGGAGGAGGGGCGTGGCAGCGCAGTGCATCCCGGGAGCTGTAGTCCGACATAAGAGACCCTGAGGGAGGTGGAGAGTTAGGGCCAGGCGGTCCCTTAGCTCCAGCCACGCCCTGGGCCTCCCCTGACCCTGGACAAGCTGCTAACAGTTCTTTCGGTGCCCACTTGGGCCCTAGCCAGCCTCTCAGGCTTTGGGGCCGCATCGTTCTCTGCAGAGGCAGCAGGCTCTTCCCTATTATTAACGAAGAGGGGTGGGGAGTGGGGCTTCTGGTGTCTCCGTTTCCATGTCCAGCCATGTACTTCCTGCTCTCTTCCGGAATCAGCTACCCAGGCACTACCAACTAGTCCCCCACTGCTCTGTTTACACTTCAGCCAGATCTGACCTTCCTGAGGAGCTCACATTCTGCTTCTACTCCAGTCCCGTCCACACTGTGCTTTCTTTCATAATGCCTAATTCCCAGTAAAAAATCAGGAAACAGGCAAATGAGTTCCAGTTACTTTCTTTTTATTTAAATAACAGAAGCGACAGCCTTGGCACAGCAGAGAGAAGCTGGGTTGGGGCATGTGAGAAGTGGCAGCAGTGTGCCCTGACGGGGGAAGGGCAAGCAGTGACTGGTCATAGTGGGCTCCTTGTGCCCAAGTCAGGCTCAGCTGTGATGGCCGTGGAATTGAGGGCACTATAGAGAAGCCATCAAGTAGTGCTGTCTCCCAAGTCCCAGAGACCTCTGGGATGGGGGCTATGTCTGCTCCCTCAAGTGGCAGGGCCAGGGCATCCCAGTTAAGGGTCACGAGGCCCGGAAGGCATTTTCAGCAGCTCCAGCAGCTGCATTGGCAGCTGCAGTTCGAACTGCAGGGTTGGAAAAGACACCAGCAGCAAATTCTTGCTGGGCCTTCTGAAAGCTGGCACCTGTGCGGCGATACAAGGAGTGGATCTGCAAGAAGAAGGCAAAGGCATTACAGCTCAAGCCAGCCCTGCTACGCCACCCCACCCTGACACCATCACCACTCACCAGCCTGCTGTTCTGCTTTTCCTTCTGGGCTCTGACCCTCCCTCCTAACACACACACACACACACACACACAGCCTAGAGGTCCATTAGCTAAGAGCCCGCCCCTCAGCCTGGCTCCTCCTGAATGTTCCATTCAGGTCCCTTGGGACCCATGATCTCACCCTCCAGGCCCCCCCTTCCACACAGCCCCTCACCCGCTTTAGCATCACAATTCCCAGCACTGCGATGCCAGTGAAGAGTAGGGCAACCAACAGCATGAGCACAGCAACAGCTGTGTTAGTCCTCAATACCACCACAGCAGAGATCCAGCCACTGCAAAGGAAGGCAAATGCCAGTGAGGGTAAGGAGGGGCTCTCAAGGCAAGATGTCTGTCCTCCCAGTATATCTGCTGTGTATGTTGAAAACATACCCTATTCCCACCCTTCCATTCAGCGGTCACTCCCCTGCTAATGTGGCAATCTTCCATGAACCACAATCCCTGCTATATCCACTCTCTTTACAGTTTACCTCCACTTTCTGAACCATTAACTCCTAGCTCTTCAAGTCGTTCTGGGCATCCTCATTCCAAACAGACTCTTCTCAGTTAAAGAAGCTCCCCACTCCTTTGACTATGGTGCCATAGCCTCCTCTAGGAAGCCTTCTCAGATCCACCACATGCAGCCTTCCTCCTCTCAACTGCTGCCTGTCTAGGGATGCCAGGGCTTTCTCTAGCTTAGGTATGTCCCAGCTCTCTTGTTAAACTAGCATCTCCCAAGAAAAAAAACATAGTTCCTTTTGCTGGACAACTCCTACCCTAGTACCCAGTGGTGGCTTATCTGGAAAAGGACAGAGGGGTCAGGGTAAACGGCAGCCTCACAGACCTGAACCCCCAACCTGGGATGCCAATGGCCTGGAGGACAAAGAATACATCCTGGACGAAGAAAATGAAGAAGAAAACGAAGAAATTGAATGAACTGTCACTCCTACAAAAAGATAAAAAATGGACAAAAAGATAAAAAATGTAGATGAATTAGGACAGGAGGAGCTGAGGGGCGGAGGCAGGGCATCCCAGGTCTCCTATTACCCCTCCCCCACTTACCGGAAAGCCTTATACATGGGGCGGTACCAGCAGACAAAGGAGCAGGGAGTAAAAAGAAGGACCCAGAGTAGAGAAAGCCCAAAGCCTGAGCCATTGCTGGTCTCAACACAGAAGCTGGCCAGGCAGGCGAGGAAGTTCAGGAGAAGAGCCAGAGTGCTGCCTAAGGAGCAGAGAGATGGGATAATGAGTCTTTCTGGACTGCAATGAAAGCTCCTTCACACATGCCCACTCCGCAACCTTCACCAAATGTGGCAGCCTAATGAAAGGCAGATCCTGCCTTGGTGAAATCAATCCCACAGGGAACACAAAACAAGAAAATGTCAATCATATCTGATCTCCTTGAAAGGACCTTTAAAGAATTCAAAATACATTTACTGATGGGGACAAAGGAAAGAGCCAGAGAAAAGCATACACTTATTAGCAGGCTAGTGAATAAGTTCAAATAAGTTCTAAATTTGATTTAACAAAAGAAATTCAGGAAAATTTCTGGGCAAATTGCCCTTATACTCAAATGTTAAGAAGCAAAACGTCTGGTTCTCAGTGAATGGGTTCCAGACCATTTAAGAGCTCTATCTGTAACTTCCTCCAAAAAAGCTTCTCACTACTCACACATCCAGAGGTAGTACATGGTGGATACAGTCTTCTGAAACTCTTGAGGGATCTCCATGGAGATGTCCTGGAAAAAGCAGGGCTGAACAGGGCAAAAAGAAGGTAGAGGGGGCCAATTGTTCTGTCGAGCTGTAAGGCACAAAGGGAGCAGGAAGACCCCAGAAGTGAGCCAGAGATCAACAAAGGAATCATTCCTTCTTACCCCCATCTCCAAGTCCTCTCAAATCCCAGGTCCAAGGAGACAAAAACAACAACAACAACAACAACAAAAAAAAACCCACAGGAAAAAAAATAACTGTAGCTGCAAATGTTTATTATTATTAACAACATTTAAGCATCTGCCAAACTTTGTATATGACTGTGTTTAAACCTCATAGTCCTGTCAAACAGATACAAATGTTATTCTTATTTAACAAATGAGGAAATTAAGTACCAAAAGGCCTGGGGTTTGTAGCTCAGTGTAGCACTTGCCTAGCATGTATGAGGCCCTGGGTTAGAGTCCCAGGATCATTTAAAAAAAAAAAAAAGAAAGAAAGAAAGAAAAGAAAAGGAAAAAGAAAAAGAAATTGCCCAAGACCTCATGGCTAACAAGCAATATATCCACAACTCAAACTCAGCAGTCTGACTGCAGTGCCCATGCCCTTAAGACATTTTTTCAGCTGGGCATAATGGTACACATCTGTAACCTCAGCATTCAGGAGGCTGAGATGGGAGAATTGATGAGAGTTTGAGGCCAGCGTGGGCTGCACAACAAAACCCTGTCTCCAAAACAATCCCCTCTCCACCTTTTTTTTGCTTCTTCCAAACCGTCAGATGATCTTCCTCATCCTACCAAGGACCCACTTACTGGCTGTGCCCCCCAGGGCAACATGCTGAAGCTCTCTCTCCCTTCGGTCCAACTCCTCCGCCTTCCGGTTGAGCTCCTCCTGTTTCTTTAGCAGCTCAGCTGTGGCTGCTGCAGCTGAGGCCTATTCAGCATGAGCAGAGGGAGGTGTGAGTCCCGGACCCCAGGACTGGCCCATCCCCCCACCCACATATACCCTCTTTACCTGAGTGCTGTAAGAGCCATAGTTTTTGGGTTCCGTGGGACTGAGCTTTCTTGAGGGCTGTAAGGAGGGAGCTGAGGGTGGAGGTAACAGTGCAGGGGCTGAAGCAGGAGGCTCAAAGGCTGGTGAGGGCTGTTGGGGAAAAGGTCTTAGAGAACATCTAGTTCCGCATAACACAAGTATCTAGAGCTGCATGAAAATCTTTAGAACCAGAATTCACTACCTAAAGTAGCAGACCTTTCCCCCAGTTGTTAAAAAGTTTAGAGGTTAGTTTGTTTCTTGAGACTCAAGAGTCTGGCCATGTAGCCCAGCCTGGCCTTGAACTCACTATATTGCACAGGCTGGCCTAGATCTCATGATCCTCCTCCCTCACCCTCCTGAGTGCTGGGATTACAGGCATGCACCACAATGCCAGGTTACGAAGCGAGTTCTTGTGTTCAATTTATGCTGGAGAACTCATTCATGACCTGTAGCAGCCCTGGTCTCTCCTCACATTCAATTACTTCACAAGAACTCAAAGCATTCAGCTATATATCCATCCCTGTAACTTCTAGTTCATCCCTGTAAATTCACTATTTTCGACCCCAGTGGGACAAACAGGTTAATCCTTCTCATTCCTTGCCTTCTAACTCACTTAACCACAGTTTTACTCAATTCCAACCAGCGTCAATCTTGTTTTACTTCAAGGAAGTCTTCCCAGACACAGCTTTGGTTCAGGTCCTGCAAGATTCTCCAGGACTGAATTTTTGTTGTTGTTTACTTTTTGAGACAAGGTCTCACTGTGTAGCCCTGGCTGGCCAGGAGCTACGGTACATAGCCCAGGCTGGCCGCCAACGGAAGGCAATCCCCCTGCCTCAGCCTCCTAAGTGCTGGGATGACAGGTGTATGCCAACACCCCCTGCTCCAGGACTTTTAGAGCTCAAACAGATGGGTCCTTGGCCCTGGAGTCCCTAGAAGGATTAGGCATCCCTTGGCAGACTGGTCTCAGGGACCTAAGACCACAGTGCTTCTTCCTTCCTCTGCATGCAGAAAAGTCCCCTGTACCCAGACAGACTGGGCTTATCTGCACTCTCCCTTTCCTTGCCCTCCTATGTTCTCCAGTAGCTCACCTCCCGGTTCTCAAAAGGGTTGTAGACATCAAGCGTGGCATACTGAGGGCTGGGTCGGTGCTGGATGACAGCTGGGTCCTGAGGGCAGAGACCGGGGCTCAGCTGGCACTCGGTGCTTCCAGGGGAACGCCTAGGAACCTCTCTTAAACTGCCCGTGGCTCCAAGTACTGCACCTTCGGAGCCATGCCGTTGTCCCAACATTTGCCTTCAGGTCCATCACCCCACATTTCCAGTACCAGCTCCTTACAGGGGCAGGCCCCGCCCCCCAGGTGCTCACTGGTCTGGAGTCACCGTCACCCCCACGTGGCCGCATTTCCCTGGATCAAATGTCAGGAGTGGAAATAGTAGTTAGCCCGACCCTACCGAACCGGGAAGAATCAACCCGACTGGCCAAAGAAAGCCAGCCCAAGTCACCTGAAAGGGGTTGTCAAGCTCGCTGGACTCGGAGAACGGGTTCCCGCCGTCTCTGTTCTGAGCCATGTTTGCAACTGAGGCCTTGGCCACCCCCTGCCCTCCACGCCCCTGCCGAGGCAGTGGCGGCAGCGGTGGGCCTCAGAGCTCCCTCCGCTCCTCTCCGTCCACCCTGCTTTTCTGTGCACCCATTGGTTGAACCGACCGGAAGGGCCGCACAGATCCCAGGCGGCGCATGCGCTCTGGACAAAAGCAAAGACGGACGTGCCTCGTGACACCTGCAGTTCAGTCCCGACAAACTCCGCACTTCCCCCACGTTACCTCCCTCCACCAACGAACTACATTTCCCAGGTAGCCTCGCGCCAGATCGGCCCCACCTCCAGTGGTGCCAGTCTCATAGGAAAGTAGCCTTATGTTTGGCTACACGGGCAAAGTTGAGCAAGTTTTGTAACCTGGGTTTCTGGCTATCTGGAGGGAACGGGACAGTCTAATGGCCATAGCCAGACCGCTTTCCCAACACACA
The DNA here is from genome assembly GCA_007922755.1 of Pedetes capensis. Taxonomy (NCBI): domain Eukaryota; kingdom Metazoa; phylum Chordata; class Mammalia; order Rodentia; family Pedetidae; genus Pedetes; species Pedetes capensis. Next base: position 212,785 of record VMDO01000571.1, on the reverse strand, counting down.
TTATTCTGATACAATCTTTCTTCACTTTAATCTGCAAGAATACTGTCCTACCACTCACTGCTCTGGTGGCCTGTTCTGCCTAGTTTTGGAAAAAGGTCTCCAACTCCAACTCAGAAAGGCTGCTTATCATCCCATCCCTCCACCCCAGCAGCCCCAAACCTCAAACTCCAAGGATGGGGGTCAGATGAAGCACGTCATTTTATTTCACAAAGACTGTACAAAATTCTTTATAAAACATTGGTAGATGCCACCTGGTTACCTCAGTCTGCCCCATCCAACTCCACGTGAGGGGGCAGTTGAGGGTGGGAAGCATGTGGATGAATGGCATTATGTACAAGGTAGGAGTTAAGTGATAGGTACAAGTTCTGTTGTATTTACACTATATTTACATATTCACAGATATATAGAAAGCCAGGAGGGAATGAGTTCCGGCTCTGTTTTCTTGTATAAAAAAGCACCAGTGTCCTGGACTGGACACCCACTGCTGTAAGAGATGCAGAGGGGCCCAGGGCCTGATTGTCACCGACTGATATCCCGACTGGAGTCCCACAACTTGGTGTTGGGTGGCTCAGTCCGAAGACGGGCGAAGAAAGGATGCTGAAGGCCTTCACCTAAGGTCAGCCGTTTAGCAGGTTCATACTCAAGCATACTTTCAATCAAATCGAAGAGCTGGTGGTGTTCCTCTGCCTCTGAGGTCAGATACCGCTGGTGGAGGAGGGCAGGAGTAAGGTGAGGTAGGATGCTTTAGAAACCCTGCCTCCTTCTTCAAAGCCCTACCTTTCAATCTTGGAGAAAGAACCAAGGCTCTGCTTACAATTATTTGGATGCTACCTTACCACGACCACACCATGACCACTTCTGATATTACAGCTCAACCTACCTTCCCACTAGTACAATTACTCCTTCATACTTTCAAAGTTCTTTCTACTTGTATATCCTTGTCAACTTCATGAATCTTCTTTAGCTCCTCATTAAAATGTAAGCTCTTCAAAGGTAGTTTATTCTTTTCTGTCTGACCTAAAGAATCCAGGACATTGCTTTGATCTCTGGTTGTCTCAAGGTTAAGCTATCTAACCTCCTTCCCTCCACAAAACCACTCCCTGTTATCTGTCCTTTATTGATCAAATGTCTCATTTCAGTTTTCCTCCCCTCTTTTCCTAACCGTCAGCTTGCAGAGTGCATTCCAGGGGCAAACCATCATAAGGAGGAAGTGACTTCTGGGTGGTGGGCACTATTTATCCCCAGCCCAGCTCACCCGCAGTGGTTTGCAGTTTTCACGAACGTAGCGCCCAGCTGATGTGTTCTCATCCCAATCCAGGCGACCCCGGTAAAAATATTTCTGCTTTCTAGAGGGGAAGGGGAGGTTGAAGAATGAGAAGGTTCCCCTTGTTATATTTCCCTTACTTCCCCATGTGAGAGTAACTAGGGACTGGTGAGGTGTCAAAGATGAAAATGATGTGAAATAGACCAATTCTGTGGAAAGAAAAGGAAAGGATTAAGTCCCTCCTACTCAAGGTTCACCTTGTCTTTCGGATCATCCGAGAAGGGATAGGACCCAGGATCCTTTCCATCATGGCTAGATGTTCTCTGTTGTCATGAGTCTGGGAAACAAAGACAGAACTAAGCCTGGGATGAGAGGAGGATGCTGAAGACTAGCTGCCAGATGGCCCATGTAGAGGCAGAAGCAGGTATGTCCTCAGCAGACAAAAAACAAATCAGGCAAATGCCAGGTGGTTGAGTAAGACCTCCGCACCACTTACCTGGAAGAGAGTGAAGCCAACGTAGTACTCAAAGATGATGCAGCCTATGCTCCACACATCACAAGGCTGTGACCATCCCAATTCTGGGTGGGCATGAGAAGGAAAAGGGGTTAAGAGGCTTAGGGAGTGCCACTGTAACATCACCTCACACACTTGGACAGCCCTGCCCTCCCTTACCAAGGATAACCTCTGGTGCCCGATAATGTCGAGTGGAGACAATGGTGCTATGGTGCTCATGGTCAAAGGTGGCACTGCCGAAGTCTACCACCCGCACAGCTGTGCTCTTCACACTGCGCTCATCTCGCTTCTAGGAGCAAAGCAGGGAAGGAATGAACCTCTGCACTGTAGAATGAGATTCTACCACTATCCTCTAAAATGATGCTGAGGCTTAAAAAAGTAACTGTGACTTGGTCCACACACCTAGAAAAATCTCCTGGCTTATAGTAGTACTTTTAAGAGTAGGGAAAGAGGATTAAGAAATGATTATGGGTGCCAGGCATGGTGGCACATGCCTATAATCCCAGTGGCTCAGGAGGTGGAGGCAGGAGGATCGCAAGTTCGAGACCAGAGGTAGTCTGCATAATTTTTGCAAGACCCTGTCTCAAAAAAAAAAAAAAAAAAAAAGGTAAAAAAATGGGCTGAAGGTGCAGCTCAGTGGTCCAACACTTGCAGAGCATGCAAGCGCGAGGACCTGGGTTCAACCCCCAGTACCGCAAAAAAAAAAAAAAAAGAAAAAGAAAAAGAAAAAGAAAAGAAGTGATTATGGAAAAGAGTGCAAGTCTATCAAATATTGGAAAACTATGCAAGTGACAGGCATGCTGTTTTTCTGATATTATGTAATAAGTAACAAAGGGGTCAAGAGAGGGAGAGCATCTTTGGCTTCAAATCTCCATCTTCAGTTAGTCAAGAGGGCTAGGATTTCCTAAGTCACAGAAACATACTTCTTTAAAAAAGGAGAGGAAGATGAAGCAAGACAAAAAATAAGGCATTTTCACTCCATTAAAAAGTCCTTTCTCCAAATTCTCTTTCAATCTAAGTCTTCTTAAATCCTTCTCTTTCAAACTAGGCTACTACTTTGGTTTTACCCAGTTGGAGCCAGACAGGGAGCAAATGTGGGAGAAAGAAGTAGAAGGGAGGACAGAAAAGGCTAAGCAAAAGGCATATGGCCCAGCTACCTGCCCACATTGGCCATGAGGCAGAACCTGTCCACCTTACCTTCTCTAGGTTGTAGGTGAGCTCGTAGTCTGAATTCACAAATAGAATATTTTCAGGTTTGAGGTCCGTATGTGTCAATTTGTTATCATGGAGGACTGCAGGAGAGAAAGCCAGGTCAGGGTTGGTCTAGGTGGCCAAAGCTAACTGGTTCCAGGTTACCCAAGGCTGAGCACCCAGAGCTAAGCCAGTGAATAGGTAGGTCCAGCATCACTGGGGCTGCTTTCTACCCTACAATTAAATGAAATGCCTGGTCTAAGAAGCCCTGTCCTTACTAACGCAAGATACGTACGTATCTCAACTGATGGGGGAAAAAAAGTGTGCTGTTAAGTGGCAGGGTTGGGTTTATTTGTTTTGTGTTTATCTGACATTCTGCAAACTCAATTCTGTGAACTGCAATGGTGTGAAGGCACAGAGGAACTATGTACTTGTCTGGATTCCCTACCTGGCCCCTTAGTTGAACTACTCCATGTTCTGCCATCTCCTTTGTTGTGAACAGAGAACATCTCACCTCAGACAAATGTAAACTTCTACCAAGAGGAGTATTTTTGTCTCTTTGTGTTGGCTGTCTACAACTTTCCCATGGAAGAGGGGAGAAAGGAAAAAAAGGTAACCAAGTGCTTTGATTTCAATGGCTGTCTCTCCCATCTCCTGCTAGGCTGGGTGTGGAGTGAGAGGAATCAGTGATGGTGAAGACATCAGTCAAGGAGATATGTCAGAAGAGGAGATCCCAAGAACGACAGTGAATAAAAGAACTGTAGTAAGTTGACCAGTTAGGGGCTTGATCAGTGCACAAGCATACAGAAGAGGTCCAATGGAGAGAGGAGCTGCCCCAGAGTCCGCCTCAGCCCACCCCACTCACACTTGACAGCCTGGCACAGCTGGAAGGCCATGTGGCGCACTTGGTGGATGGGGTAGGGCAGGTAGTTGTTGTCTTTGAGGAAATCGAAGGTGCTAAGGCCCAGAAGCTCAAAGGAGATACACATGTGGCCATGGTAGTCAAACCAGTCAAACATCTGGACACAGAGGCTGGGGAGAGAGATGGGGGAAGGGAGATGTCTAATGAGCTCCCATCTGCCCACCACCCCTCCAAAAAGGATTGCAGATCTGTTGATTCGATATACTTGTGTAAAAACAAGCCAGCTACTAACTCATTTCGGCTAAAGAATGGCCTCTCAAACTTCCACTTTTCTCCAACATTTTAAATAATATAAAACCTATTCACCAAGCTGGGCATGGTGGCACACTCCTGTAATGCAAGCATACTGAGGCATGAGGATCATGAGTTTGAGGCCACTATGGGCTACACAGTGAGTTCAAGGCCAGACTGGGCTACGTAGAGACCCTATTTCAAAACAACAAAAATCCACAAGTATTTGGTTAAGAGCCAAGTACCAAGCTCCAAATGGTATGAACCCTAAATCACAAATGGTTACTTTACTTCTAAACCCTAGCCCCATCTTACTCACCATTAGCCACTATGTTGATCATGCTTGTAACTACTGTCTTATGTCTGTGTTTAATGCTCTTATTCTATTTTGGACCTGTGAATGTATGTGAACACAGTATTACTGTATAAATACCTATAACCTCAACAAAATAATTCTAGACATAAAAGCATAACTTTTTTCCTTAAAATGAAGTGGTGGGATTCTAACCTGGGGCCCCATGCACACCTATCAAGTGATTTATCACACTTTTTTTTTTTTTTTTTCCAGTACCAGGGGGTTGAACCTAGGGCCCTGTATACTGCGCAAGCACTCTAGCACTGAGCTGTACCCCAGGACCTATTTTTATTATTTTGCAGAACTTAGGGGAACTTGGGGGTTGAACCCAGGGCTTTGCACATATTTGCAAGTGTTCTTCCACTGGCCTGCACCCACAGCCCAGTATTTTGTTTTTTGATTTTTTATTCTTGAGTCAGGGTCTTGTTAAGTTATACAGGCTGCTGCTGGCCTCAAACTTGCAATCCTCTTGCCTGTGCCTCCCAAGTTGCTGGAATTATAGGTGTCTCTCACTGCACCGGGCTCCCTCTTTTACTTTTTGTCTTGACAGGGTCTTGCTAAGTTATGCAGGCTGCCTCTGTCCTCGAACTCCCAATCCTCCTACCTTTTCCTCTGAAGTTGCTCAGATTACAGGCAGGTGCCACTGCATCTGGCCAAATTTTTTTGCAATACTGAGGGGTTGAACCCAGGGCCTTGCACATACTTTACTAGTGCTCCACCAGTGGGTTGCACCTCCAGCCCACTTTTAAATTTTTTATCTTGAGACAGGGTATCACTAAGTTATGCAGGCCTCTGGCCTCCAAATTTCAATCCTCCTGTCTCTGCCTCCCATCTCATAATGCAGCCCGGGCTAGCCTTGAATTCATGATTCCCCTGCTTCCGATTCCTGGACACAATTCAGTTTTTGATAAAGATACTGATGACCAATTCCAGGGCCATTTCCTGGGCGTGTCTCTACAGAGGACATCCTGGACTAGAGCCAAACTGCACAGCCATCTAAACTGTCCTAACAACAACAGGAGTGGATTAGAGAATGTCAAGCCCCTCCATGCCTACTCTGATGTTCTATTACTACTCTAAGATAATCAACAAAAGATGAATGGATGAGAAGGTCTAGACTCCCCTGTCCACCTAACCCCAGTCTGGGAGTCTTCCTTGTTTAAGGGTGGAGCCTCTCCATCTTCCTGAATACTCCTTTGTTTGCTTACTTCTGGTTGTCAGGGTCCTTTTCGTTGATTTTCTCTAGCACATTGATTTCAAGTCGAGCTGCTTCCTTGTACTTCTCCACATTCTTAATGATCTTCAGGGCGACTCGAGCCCCACCTCTGTAGATTGGCAGGGGAGGCTTTTATTGGGTTCTCAAGAACATTTCAGATTGAATAGGCTGTGTGGGGACTAAGAAATCTTGCCTTTGGCTAATCAGTAACTAAGGCCCAGATACCCCGCCACATATTTATGCCTAGCAGGTATGGAATAGGAAGGGACTAGCAGTTACCTGCGATGGTCAACACACTGTACGACTCTGCCGAAGGTCCCCTCTCCTAAGGTGCTTACAATTTCATCTGAAATGAAAGACAGCAGGGTCGGGGAGAGGGAGGGAGAAAAGGCGGGGGATGAGCTGAATTGGAAGAAAAAAAGGGTACGGCAACCTGGGGTGAGATGAAGGAAGGGGAACAGATACAGATGGTCACAGGGGAAGAAAACCCCTGAGATTCCCACCACCTTTAACCCAGGGGCCATGAGAGCTGGGAGTGGACAACAGAGGTCAATTCTCAACAGCAACTCAAACCACCCAGATGAACAACACCACTGAGAAAAGGCAAAAGAGGCTGTGACTTGGGTTGGCTCGGGATGTTAGGATGGCTATGGGACCATTACAGGCTATAGGATTGTTACGATTTGGCTTGTACATCGCTCTTGTAGCCAGTCCCCGACGTGGTAGATGAGGTGGCCCTCAGCGTCGTCCTCTACACTCTTGGCTCTCCGGCTGCTGTGCTGCTGTCGGGGGGCGGGGGGGGTCGGAGCAAGCCAGGTGTCGGAGCGGGGGCCGGAGGGAGTCGGGGTGGGTGGTGGAGGGGTCACCGGTCACAGGCGCCCAGCCAGGGGGGACAGACGATGATGGGGGACAGTGGAAGGGAACACGTCAGATGCAGTAAGGCGGATCGGTGTGAGAAGAGAGAGCGGCGCATACTCCCAAGTCCCCAAACCCAAAACGGGAACGGAGAGAGGCTCGGGCAGAGCAGAGAAGTGATGTCGTTGCCAATGTCACCCACAACCCCATGCTCTACAATGCCCTTCCGGGTTGGCATGGCACAGGTCTCCCCTTGCCCCCACCCAAGCTCGTCTGCAGAAAGGGGCCACAGAGCCCTGGGCTTGTGGGAGACAGGCAGTTCGTAAGTAAGGTCCCCATCAGAAAGTGGAGGCCTCTGGAGCAGAGGAGCTGCTCCCAACACAATTAGCCCAGCATGCCAGGGAAGGCACAAAGGCTCCATGCCCATCCATCTCCAAAGCGGATTCCAGGGCTCTTCAAGAGTCGGAGAGCTTCCAAGAGGGTAGGCAGACTCACTGCCCACATCAATGTTCATGCCCCAGTGCAGCTGAGAACAAGGATATTTCTCACTTACCAGGGTCCTAAAAGGCCTGAAGAAGAGTGGGAAGAGGAAGAGCCTGTGCTGGCACTCACCGAAGATGAGCGGCTGAATGTCCGGCTGTGTCTCCGCCGCCGTCTGTGCTTTCTCCGGCTGCTGTGCTGGCTGCGGTAACTGCTGTTTTCCCGATGATACTCATAGGAATGCCGATAGTCTGTGTCATAGTAGGCTTCTCCCCGATCCCGGCTGTAGTCATTGCGCCTATAGCTGCCACAGTATCTCCGGTCATATACCCTCCGGTCGGATGAATGGTCTTCATAGCTGCTGTTGAATAAAAAACACTTATTAGGTGCATCTGTTCAAGCCACACTGCCTGCCATAGCATATGTCCAGTCCTGCTTTAGTGGAATGAATCACCTGAGGAGTACAGTGAGGAAGCCCAGAGGAAGATCTCCATATGTGTATGTCACCAAAACCTCTAAAAATGCACCTGCAGAACCACTACCTCTGGGGGCATCCACTTCCTCTCCCATGATACAAAGTAACAAAGAGCTAGTTCATTCTCAAGCATTCCCAAGCATCTTGAATCCAACCTTCCTCTCATCCATTCCTCCCACTAAACATGCCACCAAATTATAAAAACTACACAGATTTAACTCTCCCTTATTTGCTAGTTCATTATCTACCTCTAACTCCCAGTCTTTTGCACATAATTTTCCCTTTACCTCAAAACATTTTTCCCACTTAACTCTTATTTGTCCTCCAAACAAGCTTAGATGTCACTTTCTTGCAAAGTTTTCTGTGAATTAAATAACCTGTCCCACTCCAACCATGCCTGCTGGGTATACCCTCTGTCTTTCACTAAGCACTTCCTCTATGATAACACTCTTTTTTTTTTTTTTTTTTTTTTTTGGCGGTACTGGGAGTTGAGGCCAGGGCCTCGCACCTGCATGCTTTGCAAGTGCTGGACCACTGAGCTGTGCCCCCAGGCCATTTTTTTTTTTTTACTTTTTGAGACAGGCTCTCGCTAAGTTATGCAGACTGCATCTGGTCTCGAACTTGGGATCCTCCAGTCTCCACCTCCCGAGCTGCTGGGATTACAGGTGTGTGCCACTGCACCCTGCGTTATGATAACACTTTTAAGAATGAAGTACAAGTGGCAGTGGCTCATTCTGTTGTTGTTGTTGTTGTTATTATTATTATTTTTGCAAAGCTGGGGATTGAACCCAGGGTATCACACATTTCTAGGCACATGTTTAGCCCAATGTCCCTAGCATGTAACCAATAAATATTTGTTGAACAAATGGACCAGCGAGTGACCTAGAGTCAGTCTCTTTTTCTGAGGTCTCACCTCCGGGAACGAACATGGTAGCTGTCCTCCCTCCGGTGCCGCCGTGTCCGGTCACTGCTACTTGACCAAGAGCGACTTCTTCGTCGTTTATGCTTTCGGCTCCGATAGTGTTCATGGTAACTCCCCCGGCTGCCTCGTTCTGAGGAGTGGTACCTTCGGGGATGAGGCATCTGAAACGGAAGGAAAAGATGAAATGGTAGGGAAAGCTCTGACTGTTCAGAAGTCTCCACCAGGAGACTGGCTGCTCCAAAATTGCTAAGCTGCTTTCTGCTCTTTTATTTCTACCTCTTTTTACCATTCACAAGTTCCTCAGTCTTCTATTCTTACAATTTTTCCTTCTTGGACTACACAGTCACCTACTAATTTTGGGTGAAAACCCTAGAAAACCCCTTCAGTTTAACTGCTCTACTTTGATTTTCCTCAAACATGGCTCTGTGAAGACCTTTAGGACTGAACCACTGTTCATTACAAGTGGCTGATGGAGACTGGCACAGTGCATCCCTCCTGTGATCTAAGGCACACATCTGTTCTATCCCGAGTTCCTCACAAGTCAAGAGAAGAAAGCTTCAGTTTACACAATTATCATGTCTTATAATCATTAAGAGTGCCTCTTTTCTCCTCAACTAGACTATCAGTGCCCCAAGGGCAGGAATCTAGTTTCCCAGAATTCTGCATTAACAAATAAATACCAAAAGATAGCAAATTCTAGTGATCTGGGTGAGGGCCCTTAAACTATCATGGGTCACATCTCTGACAAAATCCCTGGTCAGAAGTTTTAATACAGTAGGCCCAAAGTACAATTAGTTTTCCACCTGGCCCCTCCCCTATTATGTTTGCTGCTGTTGTTGTTGTTAGGTGCTGTGGAGTAGGGTCCAACTCAGCAACCCTCACGGTTTTCAATGGCTGATTGCTTCAGGATTGCTTGGGTAGAAAATAACAGGCTTTTAATTAACATCAGCACTACTTATGTGAGAGGTTAACATTATGTGAGAGGTTAACATTCCAGTTAATGGAAATGAATAGTATGGTCCATAAACTCTTTTTTCCTTCAAAGGAAATAAAAATCAGAGAAAAATCACCGTTACAATCCAGGAGGAGAAAGGAGAAAGAATGAAAAAGGCCCAGGGAAAGAAGTCTAGGTGGGGGGCTGGAATGATCAGGTGTGCAAAAATTTAAAACTCCAACATCTGGCTCCCATTCTGGGCCACTTCTTCCTAACCTCCTCAAACTGAAGAAGGTGATATATGATGCATTCTTGGCCTAACAGGGTTGGCAGGAAACCAAGAAGATGGAAGCACAAGATTCTCTCAGGTAATCCAACCTTCATTAGCACAGCCACATAAATGCCAGTTCGCCCTGTAATACTGCCATCAAAATCCCTCACGGGCCTTTCTCCAAAAAGCATTCTAGCCTACCTTTCTCAACTTCTAAACCTTTATTCTGCTTTCTTAACTCAGAAAACTAAGTATTAAAGTCTACCGTCAAACTCTTCCTGCATGCGCCAAGTGACACTTCTCTGACTTGGACTGGACCCCTTGTCCAACTTTGATGTTGCGCTTTTCTGCATCTCTAGAACCTCTCCTATCCCTACCACGTCGTTGTGCCTTCTCCTACTTTGGGTCCTCCCAAGTTTCCTATAGGTTTTTCCAGGAACACATACTGGAGACTGACCTCCCGACTCCTCATATCCCTACTCTGTCGCTTCGCCAGGGCTCTCCACTTCTCCACTCCTAATCTCGCCCCCATCCCTTGACCCCAATCCAATCGTTCCCAGCCCGCCCCGCAGTCGCCATCTTTCCGCGCGGCCCCGTGGTCCGCCAGCCCGCGCGCTCACCGTTCTGGCGGCGAGGCCCGTGCGCTTGTCCCACAGGAAGTCCGTGATGGCGGCGGCACTGCGGCCGGAGTCCCGGCACCCCCGCGGCGACGAAGTGCGGCTCCACCCCCCCAACCCGGGACCCTGGGACCTCCCGCCCCGTTCCCGGGCTCCGCTCCAGTCCCGCCCGCCCCAGCTCCGTCCCTGCCCCCAAGATCTGCTTGGCGCCGCTCGCACCGCCCCCGCCCGGGGCCCGATCCCAGCTTGATCTCCGGCTCTGGCCTCTCCACTCCGCCGCCGCCACCGTGAGCGAGCACGTACGCACGCACGTACGTCCTGCGTCGCTTCCCAGCTATCATCGGGCTCCGCCCCCAGCACGCCGGGAGCCACCAAGTGCTCAGCTAGCTCTCAGGCGTGGGCCAATCAGAGCTCTAGAAGTGCTGAGGGCGGAAGTTCGTGAAGGCTAGAGCGGACCAGGGGCACGCCTGCCGTTTGCCAGATCTGTTATGGGCCGTCTTCCGTCCTTTCCTATCCCTCCTCCCTCTTGTCCTTTTTATTCAGACATCTGTGGCTTATTTAGTTTTGAAGATTTAAAAGGAAGAATTGTCATAGGGTGTCTCTCTTCCGCAAACTTGATTCTGGTGAGGCTTAGCGAGGTCTGGTTCTCCAAGCATAGCCTGAAAATATCTGTATCTTAAAAACTATTCGCCTACCTAACTTTAGCCAAGACAGGCTCCTATCTATTGTCCTGAACAAAAGTTATGCACGTGTGGGGCAGATGCATGGCTGGGGAGGAAAAGGGAGAATCACTTGAGAACTGTATCTTGTATGCCTTAAATAATGTGTAAGAATATGTTTACTGAATCTTTTTCGCGATACTGGAGGTGCTTCACCCATAGCCTCACGCATACTTTGAAACGCTCTACACTGACCTGCAGCCTCAGACCCTTTTTTATTTTTTGAGACAGGGTTTCGCTAAATTGTGTAGGCTGCCTCTGGCCTCGAACTTGCGATCCTTCTGCCTTCACTTCTCATGTCTCTAGGATTCCAGGTGTGTGTTACCGTGCCCAGCAGTTTACTGAATCTTAAGAATAGGAAGGAGAAAGAGTTTAAGGTAAACTGGACAGAGAGATGCTACAAAAAGAATTGAGAAGTGCCCAGAAGGAAAAATTGGAAGAATAACAAATAACCTGACGATAACTGTATTAAAATGAGGGAGTGTCAGAGTGGAGCTGGTTGGAGGAAGGACTAATGGAGATTAGATCAGTTAACCAGAAATAGTTTAGAAGACGTTCCCTGATACAGAAAATGAAGGGAAATAGCTGAATGCCATGGTGCATGCCTGGAATCCCAGCTACTCCAGAGGCTGAAGCAGGAGGATCCCAAGTTCAAGACCAGAAGAAGCCGGCACAATTTAGCGAGACCTTGTCTCAAAATAAAAATAAAATAAAATAGGAGTTGGGAGTGCAGCTCAGTGGTAGAGCCCTTGCCTAGCATGAGCAAGGACCTGGGTTCAGCCCACCAGTACAAAAAGAAAAGAAAAGAAAAGACAGAGAGGAAGAAAAAAACAAAGGAAAAGAGAAAAAGAAAAGAAGGGAAATGAAGGAGCTAGGAAGGAGTGAGGATTTTACTTCTTCCATGAATGTTCTCCCAGATCATTCCACAAGCATTTACTTCCTTCTTCATGAACACTTTCCTAGATCATTCATTCAGTAAGCATTTACTGAGTGTGCACTATGTGACCAGCATTGTACCAGGCACAAACTTCCTGTTCGTCAGTCTGAATCTAATAAGAAAGGGGACTGACCTATAAACAAATAATGGTAGCCCTGTGACAAGAGCTGTTATAAAGAGTGGTGCCCTAGCTGCTGCAAGAAAGCTCTAGACTAGCCAGGCATGGTGGCGCAGGCCTGTAATCCCAGCAGCTTGGGAGGCGGAGGCAGGAGGATCGCAAGTTTGAGACCAGAGGCAGTTTGCATAATTTAGAGAGACGCTGTCTCAAAAAAAGTAAAAAAAAAAAAAAAAAATGGGCTGAGGGTGCAGCTCAGTGGTCCAACACTTGCAAAGCAAGCAAGTGCAAGTCCTTGGGCTCAATCCCCAGTACTGCAAAGAAAAAAAGAAAAGAAAAGAAAGCTCTAGACAAATGCTATCTGGAGAAAAAGTACTTGGAAATGTGTTTCTAGGTTTCCTAGAGGGTGGGAGATCTGAACTAACTGTTGGAAAGTGAATTGGAGAATATAGAGCAGAGAAAAATATTTGCAAAGACCTGGAGGCAAGGAAGAACAGGGCATTTCAACATGATTGCCATTCTGGATTTCAAGAGAGAGACTGTCAGAAGAGAGATTGTCGAAATCTCTCTTATAGGCGTAGTGTCACACGCTTGTAATCCCAGCACTCAGGAGGCTGAGCAGGAGGATCATTGCAAGTTTGAGGCCAGCCTGTACTACAAAGCTAGTTCCAGTCCAGCCAGGTGTTACATAGCTAGACCCTGTCTCAGAGGGAAAAAAAAATCAGGTTCAAATTTTGCAGTGCCTGGTATGTCATGCTAAGGAACTTAAATGCAATCCTAAAATGGAGAAGTCTGCAGGACTTCAAGCGTTTGGATTTTAGAAAAGCAAATGGCAGAATGAGAAAAAACAACAACAACAACAACAACAACAAACAAAGACATGGGCTGGGGGAGTTTGAAGACTCTTAAAGGCTTCTAAATAATTTAGGTGAAAAATACTGAGTGCTTGAGATAAGGCAGTGAGAAATGGAAATGAAGGGAAGAAGTTCCAATCTTTACAAATTTAGAGCACTTGACATTACATACCACTGTAATTTTCCTCTTTGTTGTTCTGACCTTGGGCATAATGGACAGTTAGCTTAATGACTAAGACATTTGTACTCATCTTTGTGCCCTTAGTGTCCACTCATTGAGGGGCAGAGTTAAATTTAGTGAAGAGTGCAGGTATGAATTAGGAAATATACTAGAGACAGCAGCTTGGAAGAGCTCCGAAGGGAGGAGTGTGCCTAGGAGAGTGATGAGAGAAGATAGAATCAAGGCACAAAACCATGGACGAGGATGTGGAAGAAGAATCTCAAAAGCTGAGGCCAGCCTGGCCTAATAGTGAGACCCTGTCACGAAGAAGAAGAAAAAAAAAGCCGGGCATGGTGGCACACGCCTGTAATCTCAGCCAGTCGGGAGGCGAAAGCAGGAGAATCGCAAATTCCAGGGCAGACGCGGCCTACGTAATTTAGCGAGACCCTTTCTCAAAATTAAAAATTAAAAATGGGCTATAGGTGCAGCCCAGTGGTAGCTCACATGCAAAGTGTGTGTGAGGCCCTGGATTCAACCCCCAAGTACTGCAAAAGGGAGAGAGAGAGAGAATCTCCAATCTCCATTTCCCACTTCGTTCAACAGGCATCCAATCCCTCGTTCTCCGGAGTCCCACAAGCTGACCAAGTCGCGGCCGTTTTTCCCGCCACTTGCAGGCGACTTCCAGTTCCCAGGCTCTCAGTGGATAAAAGTCCATCAACTGTAGGCCACGCCCTCTCCTTGGCTCCGGCAGCGCTTCCTTCGCTGTCTCCTTCGCTAGGCCACACCCACCTCGGAGCCCCCTCCCACAGGATGCTGGCAGCGTCTGGCCAGCCCCGGTCCGCCCAGCCCAATCTTCGCATGGCCCACGCCAGGGGGCGCAGCGCCACCCACCCGCCGCCGCCAGCCCGCTGGTCTGTCGCACACACCCCCTCCGCCCCACGCGCTGGCAGCCCGAAGCCTACGACTTCTCTGCTCAAAGCCGGTGGGGCTGTGCCGGCTCCTCTCCCGGGTGGCTGGGGTCCCCGATGGCCGCGGAGGGGTCCTGGAGGCCAAGCGAGTAAACTGGCAGGCGTCATGGAGGCGGAGCGGCGGCCGGCGGCGGGGACTGGCGAAGGGAAGACCCCAGGGCTGGAAGCGGCACCTCCCGCGGCTCCCACTCCAGCAAACCCGGCCTCAGGTCCGATCCATGGGTCCGCACCCGAACCTAAGAGGAGGCAGCTCGGGACGCTCCTGCAGCCCACGGTCAACAAGTTTTCTCTTCGGGTGTTTGGCAGCCACAAAGCAGTGGAAATCGAGCAGGAGCGGGTGAAATCAGCGGGGGCCTGGATCATCCACCCCTACAGCGACTTCCGGTATTGGGGGCCGGCAGGGTGGGGGAGATCTATGCCACCCCGCGTGGATAGAGACGCGGGGGCCAAGCCCATCCTACCTTCCACGGCTATTTTATTTCCACCCCTGGGTTCCCCAGCTGGAGCAGAAGAGTCACCTCCCCCAACCCAGCCTGGGAATTCCTGGGCAGGGTATCCTCCGCTGGAGATCCTCCGTGACACGCCTGGCTGGGGGTGCTCCAGAAGGGGAAAACAGACATCAGGGAATCTCCAAAGACCTGGTTTTCCCATTGCAGGAACCCTGCACTCCATCTGGAGCAGAGACTACCCGAGTTTGTAACCCCTGTCTCAACCAATCCTATTTGCTGAGGATCTAGAAAATTATGTCATATCCCAAGGCTCGGGGTCAGCCCGAGGGAGAAGCCGAGCTCTGCTATTTCCCACCATCTTCCCCCACCCCCAGGACCTGCTTGGTTCAACAGGACAGGCTGCTAGGAAAGACAGGGACACTGGACGGGGCTGGGGTCCAGACCACAGCTCTGGTTGCTGTCCCTGGTGCTGAAGACAGGGTGCGGCGGGGCCGGGCGGGACCCGTACTCAGCGCGATTGAGGCAGCAAAGCAGGGACAAGACCACCGCCTAGGTGATTCCCAGAGAGAAGGGACAGAGGGTGGGGGTGGGGCCATTTCACAGTCTCCATCAGACTGTACCTCTACATCAAGGTCGCTAGGGGAGGAGAGCAGCCCTGTCCTTGGGGGAAATGAAGGACAGGTTTTGTATGAGGTGGAGATGTGTTCAAAGATGCTAAACTGGGGAACGAAAGAAACAGAAAAGATGTGTGAATCTGGAGCCTTGGAACACAATCAGAGACCCAGACACTCTCTCTCATTCACAGACATCCACACTCCCTAAATGTTCCTTTTGCTCCTATTGTTCCTTCCACTTCTCTCTTCCTTACTGCCTCACTCCTACCCCTCCGGTGCACATTTTCTAGTCTCCTGTGGATCTCCTTCCCCTCCCCCCAATTTACCCTCAGATGTATCCCCAGAAGACATAGCCCCTTTATGATTATGCTTCTTGTCCGTCCTCTCTACTGCATCACCTGCTGGGCTTGTGACCGCCTGTGAGTCAGGCTGTGAAGATGCTCTGATGGCTGGGCAAACCTTTCCCTCCCCTTTGCCAGTATCTCACAGTGCAGGATTTCTTCTCAGCAGCCCTTGAGGGAGAGGAAGAGGGGTCAAGTGTTTGTTGTTGGATGAAAGCACACAGTCTATGGGACTTCCTGCAGCCCTGGACTTGGGAATCACCAAGCTCCTATCAGGGGCTGAAAAGATTGATTTTGCAGTCGGAGCCAAAGGGGTGTATTTTGGATTTATGTGTTTAGGATTAGATATGTCATGGAATTAAAATCACCATAGATAATTAAGTCCCTCGGATTATCCAGTGAATTTCTCTGAATGAAGTCTTGCCCCGGCTCCCTACTGATCTCTTCTTTCCACAGCTTCTTCCAAAGCAGTGTAGCTGGCCCTTACCTGGACTAACCCAAAGTCCTGGTAGGAACAGGGAGCAGGAGACCAGTGCAGAGCTCAAACCTGGCTGCCTTGGGACCTCCTGTGGAGTTCCTCTGTATGTGAAGCCACCTGGGGTGCTGTGGAGGGGCAGGGGCACCCCTAGAGAGCTCAGTTCAAATGGGAGGCAGGGTAGACTAGCCCCACCCTGGGACACAGAGAACAGATCCCAATTGAGAAACAGGATCCATGGGTCCGGGGGTTCTGGGGGGGAGGAATGGCCTGGAGAAGGCTGAGAGAAAGAGGTCCTAGATTAGGAATGGACAAAGAGCTGAAGATAGGCAAAGAAGGAATGTTTTCAGAAATATGGGGATAAAGCTGGGCATTGTGGCACAAGCCTGTAATCTCAGCATTCAGGAAGCTGAGGCAGGAAGATCCAGTGAGTTCAAGACCAGCCTGGTCCACAAAGACAGTTGCAGGCCAGCGTAGGCTACATAGCAAGACCCTGCCAAAAAAATTTTAAAGTCTGGGGATAAAGGGTGAATAATACCAATTAGTGCTTGTACAGCACTGTCACATCCATTGTCTCTACAATTTTTTTCAGTAATTCTATGAGCTAAGCATAGGACATTTTCTCTGTTTTAAGAAGTTTAAAAACAGTGGCACACGCCTGTAATCCCAGCGGCTTGGGAGGCTGAAGCAGGAGGATCGCAAGTTCGAGACCAGAGGCAGTCTGCATAATTTAATGAGACCTTGTCTCAAAACAGTAAAAAGGTGGGCTGGAGGCGGCAGCTCAGTGGTCCAGCACTTGCAAAGGATGCAAGCGTGAGGCCCTGGGTTCAGCTCCCAGTACTGGGGAAAAAAAAAAAAAAAAAAAAAAGAAAAGAAAAGAAAAGAAAAGAATAAAGAAAAGTTTAAAAATATTTAGTAATTGTGATACAGATCTTATTATAATAGGGATAGGGCTGGGATTTAGCTCAGTTGGTAGAGTGCTGCGCTGCAGTCTCTGAGGTCCCGAGTTCGATTCCCAGCACCCCCAAAGTGGGAGAAGGGCCTGGCAATCCACTCCCAAGGCAATCCCGAAACAGTCAGCCATTGAAAACCCTATGAGGTTCGCTATGAGTCGGATATTAACTCGACAGCACCTAATAACAACAACATAGTAGCGATGAATATGTTTGAGTAATTATAAAGCAAACTTTCCTGTAAGAACTATCAATGATTGTTGAGAGGTTGTATATTGCCAGCACTATAGAAGCCCCACTAAGTGGTTTCACATTCCTTTTCCAAACCCACTATTCTTTTTGTGTGTGTGTGCACTGGGAATCCACCCCAATGCCTTGAGCTAAGCACACAATCTACCACTGAACTACACTTCCTGGCCCATTTTCTAAACTTCATGGTAGTCATTTTCTCATTGTTGTTAGGTACTGTTGAGTCGGGTCTGACTCATAGTGACCTTATGTACAATAGAATGAAACACTCCCTGACTCAGTGCCAGGCACACCATCTTTTTTATGCTTAAGCCTATTGTTGCAGCCACTGTGTCAATCCACCTAGTTGAGAGTCTTCCTTTTTTTCACTGACTTGCCCCTCTCCCAAACCTGATGTCCTTCTATAGGAATTGGTACCTCCTGACTACATATCCAAAATTCGTAAGACACAGTCTAGCAATACTTGCTTCCAAGGAGCACTCTGGTTTCTCTTCTTCTAGGACAGATTTGTTGGTTCTTTTGGCATTCCATGGTATATTCAATATTTGTCTCCAGCACCATAATTCAAAAGCATCAATTCTCCTGTCTCCTTAGTCAGTATCCAGCTTTCACAAATATATGATATGACTGAAAAGCCCATAGCATGAGTCAGGCACACCTTTGTCTTCAATGTAACATCTTTCTTTTCTTTTTTTTTTTAACTTTTTTTTTAATTGGTAATTTTTAAGGTACAACTTAATGGGTCTCATTGTGAATTTCTATACATGCATTTTGTTGTACCTTGCTCACATTAACTTCCCCCTTACTCTCTCATGACCCTCCTCCATCCCTTCCCTCCCCACCAATGGTCTTTTTTGTACTTGCATGTCTTTTTTTGTGAGTATATCTGTCTATGTATGTACAGCTCGACTTTGTCATAAGGGCAAAATACATGAAAACTTTTTTTCTTTTCTCCCATTGTACTTTCTTCTTGCCTCCTCCCCATTTTCTTTAGTTCATCATCTTTACTTACTTAGGTCCTGTCTGCGCTCATGATCTATATGTTTTAATAATGAATATATATTGAAGCCTAACATCCACATATGTGAGAAAATGTGATGTTTATTTTTCTGGCTTAATTCACTTAAAATGATGATCTTTAGTTCCATCCATTTTCCAGGAAAGTTCCATAATTTTATCCTTCTTTATGGCTGAATAAAACTCCATGGTGTTTATATACCACCATTTCCATATCCACTCATCTATTGATGGACACCTAGGTTGATTCCATATCTTGTCCATTGTGAATAATGCCACAATAAATATGGATAAGCAAGTATCCTCTGGATATATACGCGGGAGTGGGATAGCCAGGTCATAGGGCAATTCTATTTTTAGTTTTTTGAGGTACTACATACTGATTTCCATACTGGCTGCACCAACATGCATTCCCACTAGCAGTGTATAAGGGTTCCTTTCTCCCTACATCCTTGCCAGCATCTATCTGTTGTTTGTTTTGTTGATGGTAGCCATTCTGACTGGAGTGAAATAGTGTAGTTTGGATTTGCATTTCCCTGATGACTAAGGATGTTGAACACTTTTTCATATGATTGTTGGCCATTTGTATTTCTTCCTTTGAGAAGTCTCTGTTCAGTTCTTTTGCCCATTGTTTGATTGGATACTTTGCTTTTTTGGTGTTTAATTTTTTGAGCTCTTTGTATATCCTAGATATTACTCCCCTGTCTGATGTATGTTGTCATTGTTGTTAGGTGCCATTGAGTTGGTGTCTGACTCATAGCGAACCTACATACAACAGAAGAAACACTATTTTTAGTGCTTCTCTGCCATTCATGTTGTTGTTGTTAGGTGCTGTCGAGTCGGTATCCAACTCATAGCGACCCTCATAGGGTTTTCAATGGCTGAGTGCTTCAGGATTGCCTTGGGAGTGGATTGCCAGGCCCTTCTCCCATTTTTGTGGTGCTGGGAATTGAACTCGGGACCTCAGAGACTGCAGCACAGCACTCTACCCACTGAGCTAAATCCCAGCCCCTGCCATTCATTGGGTTTTCAATAACAGATTGTTTCTTGGGAGTGGGTTGCTAGGTCCTTCTCCCAAGCTGACAGCACCAGGTGTTCCTATGCAGTCT
Source organism: Pedetes capensis (assembly GCA_007922755.1). NCBI lineage: Eukaryota > Metazoa > Chordata > Mammalia > Rodentia > Pedetidae > Pedetes > Pedetes capensis. The sequence continues at coordinate 193,578 of VMDO01000571.1, read as the reverse complement.
CCCATCCAAGTAACCAGGCCCGACCCTGCTTAGCTTCCAAGATCTGACAGGATCAGATGCCACAGTGGTACGGCTATAGGTGTCTGATGTATAGCTGGCAAATATTTTCTCCCATTCTGTAGGTTGTCTCTTCACTCTGATAATTATGCCCTTTGCTGTGCAAAAGCTTTTTAATTTCATGCAATCCCATTTGTCAATTCTTGCTATTATTTCCTGTGCTTTGGGGGTTTTATTCAGAAAGTCTTTGCCTATGCCTATGTCTTGAAGTGTTTTCCTCTAGCAGTTTCAAAGTTTCAGGTTTTATATTAAAGTCTTTGATCCATTATGAACTGATTTTTGTACTAGGTGAGAGAGAGGTAACTAATTTCAGTTTTCTGCATGAGGAAATCAAGTTCTCCCAGAACCATTTGTTGAAAAGGGTGTCTTTTCTCCGACTTACATTTTTAACATCTTTGTCAAATATCAGGTGGCTGTAGCTGCACAGGTTTATTTCTGGATCTTCTGTTCTGTTCCATTGGTCTATATGTCTGTTTTTGTGCCAGTACCATGCAGTGTTTGTTACTATAGTTTTGTAGTATAATTGGAAATCAAGAATTGTGATGCTCTGTGCATTGTTCTTTCTGCTCAGGATTGCTTTAACAATTCAGGGTCTTTGGTGCTTCCAAATGAATCTTTAGATCTTTTTCTGTATTTCTGTGAAGAATGTCATTGGGATTTTGATGGGGATTGCATTAAACTTGTAGATTGCTTTTAGTAATATAGTCATTTTCACAATAGTGAGTCTTACAATCCATGAGCATGAGAGATCTTTCTACCTTCTGGTATTGTCTTCAATTTCTTTCTTAGTGTTTTAAAGCTTTCATTGTACAAGTCTTCCACCTCCTTGGTTAGGTTTTATTCCTAGGTATTTTATTTGTTTAGAAGCTATTGTGAGTGGAATTGTTTTCTTTCTCTCCCTGGTCATTGTCGATATATTTTGTATCCTGCTACTTTGCTGAAAGTGTTTATCAGCTCTAAGAGTTTTCTGGTGGAGTCTTTGTTGTTGTTGTTAGGTGCGTGGAGTTGGTATCTGACTCATAGCGACCCTGCGTACAACAGGTGAAACACTATTGTCAGTGCTTCTCTGCTGTTCATACGGTTTTCAATGATGGATTGATTTTGGGGAGTGGGTTGCCAGGTCCTTCTCCCAAGCCTACAGCACCTGGTGTTCCTAAGTGGTTTCCCATCCAAGTACTAACCAGGCTGGACCCTGCTTAGCTTTTGAGATCTGATGGGATTGGATGCCAGAGGGTTACAGCTGCAGGCAGTGGATCCTCTAGGGTCTTTTAAGTACAGGATCATGTTGTCTGCAAATAGGGATAATTTGACTTCTTCCTTTCCTGTTTGGATACCTTGTATTTCTTTCTTTTGTCTTATTGGTGTGGCTGATAGTTCAATTACTACATTGAATAGCAATGGAGACAGTGGACACCTTTGTCTTGTTCATGATTTTAGAGGAAATGCTTTCAGTTTTTCCCCACTTAGTGTAATGTTGGCAGTGGGTTTTTTATATATTGCCTTTATTTTCTTAAGCTATGTTCCTTCAATTCCTAGTTTCTTCAGGGCTTTTATCAGGAAAGAATATTGAACTTTGTCAAAGGCCTTTTCTGCATCTATTGATAGGATCATGTGGTTTCTGTTTCTGAGTCTATTTATGTGGTATGTTATGTTTATTGTCTTATGCATGTTGAGCCAGCCTTGTATCTCTGGGATGAACCCAACTTGATCATAATGTATGATCTTTTTAATATGTTGTTGAAGTCAATTTGCAAGTATTTTATTAAGGATTTTTACATCTAAGTTCATTATGGATATTGGTCTACAGTTTTCTTTTTTTGATGTATCCTCTTGCTTTGCTATCAGGGTAATACTGGCTTCATAGAGTGTGTGTGATAGTGTTCCTTCCATTTGTATTTTGTGGAATAATCTGAGACATATTGATGTTAATTCTTCTTTAAAGATTTTGTAGAATTCAGCAGTGAATCCATCTGGTCTGGGGTTTTTCTTTGGTGGCAGCCTCTTTATTACTGCTTCTATCTTGTTGCTCATTATAGGTCTATTTAAGTTGCTTATATTCTCTTAATTTTGGCAGGCTATATGTGTCTAGGAATTTATCCATCTTATCTAAATTTTCCAGTTTTTTGGAATATAATTTTTCAAAGTATTCCCTAATGATTCTCTGGATTTCATTGGAATCTATTGTAATATTCCCTTTTTCATCTCTAATTTTCTTGATTTGAGTCTTCTCTCTCTTTTGGTTAGTTTTACTAAGGGCTTGTCAATCTTGTTTATATTTGCAAAGAACCAACTCTTTGTTTCATCAATTCTTTTTATTGTTCTTTTAGTCTCCATTTCATTAATTTCTGCTCTGATCTTTATAGAACACCAAACAGACATGACCTGAAAAAGAATTCCCCATGACACATAATACTTAAAATGCCAAGAATACAGAACAAAGAAACAATGTTAAAAGCTGCAAGAGAAAGACACCAACTCACTTACAAAGGAAAATCCATTAGAATCACATCAGACCTCTCAGCCCAAACCCTAAATTCTAGGAAAGGATGGAAAGATATACTTCAAGCCCTGAAAATAAATAATTGCCAGCTGAGATTATTAGGTCTAGTAAAGTTGTTATTTAAAATGGATGGATAAATAAAGACATTCCAAGTCAAGGTCATACTAATATAATACATGACCACCATGCCAGCACTTCAAAAGATACTTAAAGGAATCCTACACACACATGAGGAAGAAAGGCAGTCTTCACCATGAGAGCACAGGAAAGAATAAACTTCATGGGAAGAACAAAGTAAAGAGAACTAGGAAAGAATTAGTCATGTGTAACTCAAAAAAACAGAAAACCCAGAATATAAATAAGGGAGAAATAAAAGAATGAACAGTTCATGAACCAACCAAGGAAATACCCAGCCCAAAAACCAACAAAATTTTCTCAACAATAACTCCAAATATAAATGGTTTTAACTCTCTAATTAAAAGACATAGATTAGTTGGCTGAATTAAGAAACAAGATCCAACAATTTGTTGTCTCCAAGAAACACATCTCACTGGGAAGGACACCCACAGACTAAAATGAGAGAATGGAAACTGATATACAAAGCAACAGGAAGCCAGGAAAAAAAAAAAAAAAAAAGAGTAGCCATCCTTTTATCAGACAAAGTAGACTTCAAGTTAAAACTAGTCTGAAGAGACAAAGAAGGTCACTACATATTAATAAAGGGAACAATTGGCCCAAAAGGTATAACGATTGTAAATATGTATGCACCAAACAATGGTACACCTAACTTTATTTAAAAAACACCAGTAGGCTTAAAGGCACAGAAGATAGGTCCAGATACAATAATAGTGGGTGACTTCAATACACCATTCTCATCAATAGGTAGAACATCCAGACAAAAATTCAACAAAGAAACTTCAGAGTTAAACACTACAATAGATCAAATGTACTTAATAAACATATACAGAGTATTCCACCCAAAAGTTACAGAATACACATTCTTCTTGGCAGCCCATGGAACTTTCTCTAAAATAGATCACATATTAGACCATAAACCAAGTCTTAACAAACACAGGAAAAGTTGAAATAATTTTGTGTTTCTTATCAGACCATAATGGAATAAAACTAGAAATGAACAGCAAGACAAATTAGAGATACTATACAAATACATGGGAAATGAGCAATACACCCTTAAATGACCAATGGGTACTTGAAGAAATCAGAAAAGAAATTTGAAAATTCCTAGAATCAAATGAAAATGAAAACACAACCTAGCAGAACCTTTGGGATACAGTAAAGGCTGTTCTAAGAGGGAAATGTGTAGCGATGAGTGCCTACATTAAAAAATTAGAGCAAGCTGAAACAACTTAATAATGTACCTCAAGCTCTTAGAAAAACAAGCATCTTTACTTTTCAACACTTTAAAGAAGACTTTTGCAACAACTTTTCCCAGTGCAATGTGTCTTGATTTCTTGACTGATGCTTTTTGTGTGTTGATTGTAGAACCAAGTAAAGCAAAAACTTGGACAACCTTAATCTTTTCTCCATTTATCATAAAGTTGCTTTCTTACCCAGTTGTAAGGACTTCTTATTGATTGATTGATTGATTGATTGATTTTGCAGTACTGGAGGTTGAACTCAGGGGCTCACGCTTGCATGCTTTGCAAGTGCTGGACCACTGAGCTGCATCTGCAGCCCATTTTATTACTTTTTGAGACAGGGTCTTGCTAAGTTACACAGACTGCCTCTGGTCTTGAACTTGCGATCTTCCTGCCCCTGCCTCCCACATCACTGGGATTATAGGCATATGCCACTGCACCCAGCTAATTTTTGTTTTCTTAATGTTGAGGTGCAATCCATACTGAAGGCTGTGTTCTTTGATCTTCATCAGTAAATGCCTCAAATCTTCTTGAATCATTTTCTTACATTTTAAGAAATAGTTTCACCAATTTTCTGTAAATCCTTGGAACAATGTATGTTGTTTAATTTTACCAGTTTTTGAACTTTGTATAAGTTGAACCACTCAATATGTATTTCTTGTTTCTTTTGCTCAACATTAATTAATTTTTTTTTTTTTTTTTTTTTTTGTGGTACTGGGGGTTGAACCCAGGGTCTCACGCCTGCATGCTCTGCAAGAGCTGGGCCACTGAGCTGTGCCCTCAGCCCATTTTTTTACTTTTTTTGAGACAGGGTCTCGCTAAATTACGCAGACTGCCTCTGGTCTCAAACTTGCGATCCTCCCGCCTCCACCTCCCGAGCCGCTGGGATTACAGGCGTGCGCCACTGCGCCCGGCCGCTCAACATTAAATTTGTGAGAGTCATTTGTACTGTTGAATATAGCTGTAGTTAGATGGTTTCTTGCTGCTGGATATAACTGTAGTTGGATGATTTCATTGTTGGATAGTATTTCAGGCTACAAATATATTACCATGTATTTATCGACTTTTCCCCCCTCGTGCTGGGAATTGAACCCAGGACCTTGTGCATGCTAGGCAAGTGCCCTCCCACTGAGCTATATCCTCCCAACCCTCCTACTTTGTCTTATTTGCCTACATTTTTTACTGATGGATGTTTGAGTTGTTCCCAAATTTAATCCTGCTGTAAGCATTCCTGTATATATCTCCTGAAGCTCTTGTTTCCCCTGGGTGTATATATGCCCAGGAACAGAATTTCTGGGTTGCAGGGAGTGCGAATGTTTAACTTTGCTAGATAATGCTAAACTATTTTCCCAAATGGTAGTCCCAATTTTCATTCCCAGGGGCGGTAAATGGTCATTCTGTTATTCTGTATTCTTGCTCACTCTTAGCTGTGTCAGACTATCTTCTGTCAATCTGTGGCTGGTGGAATATCACCGTGGTCTTACTTCCCATCCCACTCCCGCTTTAGGTTTTACTGGGACCTGATCATGCTGTTGCTGATGGTAGGGAACCTCATCGTACTGCCTGTGGGCATCACCTTCTTCAAGGAGGAGAACTCTCCTCCCTGGATCGTCTTCAACGTTCTCTCTGACACTTTCTTCCTGCTGGATCTTGTGCTGAACTTCCGCACGGGCATTGTGGTGGAGGAGGGCGCTGAGATCCTGCTGGCACCTCGGGCCATCCGCATGCGCTACCTGCGCACCTGGTTCCTGGTTGACCTCATCTCCTCCATCCCAGTGGATTACATCTTCCTGGTAGTGGAGCTGGAGCCACGATTGGATGCCGAGGTCTACAAAACAGCACGGGCCCTGCGCATTGTTCGTTTCACCAAGATTCTCAGCCTGCTGCGGCTGCTCCGCCTCTCCCGCCTCATCCGCTACATACATCAGTGGGAGGAGGTGGGGCGGGGAGGTGGGCAGGGGGGGCTCGCAGATTCCTCAGGGCAGGCACTATGGCGGGGGGTCTTGGTGACTTTGTGGGGTAGGGCAGGTGGGTAAGGCTTCAATGGGTGAATTCTTGGCAAAATCAGTGAGGGGAAAGCAGGGATACAATAAGCATTCAGGACATGAAGGCTGGGCTAGAGATGGTTGTGCAGGAGATGGGAGCTCAGTAGCTAGATAAACACGGGTTAGTTGATTGCTGGGCCAAAGGTGGGGTGTGGAATGGAGGCTGGAGCTGCAGCTTCATTATGGCAGAGTTTAGTGGCTTAGTATGAGCTCCACAATCTGATTGCCTATGGTCAGATCCCACTTTTATTGTGTGTGTGTGTGTGTGTGTGTGTGTGTGTGTGTGTGTGAGAGAGAGAGAGAGAGAGAGAGAGAGAGAGAGAGAGAGAGAGAAAGAGAGAGACTCAGATTCCTCTTCTACAAGATATTGATGTTTAATATACTTATCTGTGATATGATCATAAGAATTGAAGGTGTTAATACATGTAAGGCACTATGAAAGGCACCTGGCACATAGTAAGTTCTCAGTAAATAAAATGTCATTACTACCACTATTGTTGGAGAGGAAGAGGGCTGTTGGCACTAATCCTTATATAACACGACCTGGGGACATTACACTGTGAAATACCCCTCTCTTTTCCAGGCTCCACCTGGGCAGCTTGTGCAGTAGACCTGTTCTGAGTCTCTGCTTTGATGCTTATTCTGCGATTCTGGGCACGATTGGCCTCAGTTTTCCTATCTAAAAGATGAGAAAGATAACACAACCTACTTTGTGTTAGCTATGTATGTGTGCTATAAAACTCTGTGCAAAGGAATAATAGCTACATTTTTTTAATTCAGGGAGGCTGGGGCAAGGGAGACGTTCAAAGAGAATTTGCAAGGCTGGGACTGGAGGAGGACCAGCAGGGAGGGGTTCCTGTCCACAGCAGCCCCTCCTCGGACTCCTCAGATCTTTCACATGACCTATGACCTGGCCAGCGCTGTGGTTCGCATCTTCAACCTCATTGGGATGATGCTGCTGCTCTGTCACTGGGATGGCTGTCTGCAGTTCCTGGTCCCCATGCTGCAGGACTTCCCTCCCGACTGCTGGGTCTCCATGAACCGCATGGTGGTGAGAAGTCCCCACAGCTCTGCTACTCCTGGGCCTCCTAAGGGCTCTGTGCCTGAGCAACAAGGATGACCACAGGGAGGAGGTGGGAAATATCAAGAAAGACAGGAGGAGACAGGCTGGAGGGAGGAGAAGGGAAAGAGACCTAGAAGAAATGTTTGTGTGTTGGAGGGAAGACGCAAAGAGGGAAACCTAGGCAGGAATGGAGGTCCACAAGTGGCAAAAGAGGTTCCTTTTGCTTCAGGGACCCCAGAAGTCCTAAGAGGCAGGTGTGAAGTAGAAGGGGTAGGCAGAAGGAATGAAAGAGAGAAAAGAGGGCTGGTGGAGAGTGAGGCTCTGAGGGGCTAATGCCCCGCTCTGCAATATGCTCTGTCCCCCAGAACCACTCGTGGGGCCGCCAATATTCCCACGCCCTGTTCAAGGCCATGAGCCACATGCTGTGCATTGGCTATGGGCAGCAGGCTCCTGTAGGCATGCCTGACGTCTGGCTCACCATGCTCAGCATGATCGTGGGTGCCACATGCTACGCCATGTTCATCGGTCATGCCACTGCTCTCATCCAGTCCCTGGACTCTTCCCGGCGTCAGTACCAGGAGAAGGTCAGCAGGGACAGGAGAGGGAAGGGATGGGCATGGAGAGGTGCTGGAGATTGGGTATTTCAACTTGAGGCCCATTCTGATGGGCTTCTATGTCCTTTCCTGCCCCATGTCCCTTTGTCCCATGCCCCTATGTGGACATTTTTCTTGTTTGGACTTATGCCTCTGGCCTTGGACCCATTCTCTATCCATCGCCGGGTTTTCCTTTGACTTCTGTGTCTTCACCGTACCTCCTATTATCCATATGTCCTCTTGGCTCTGTGTCTCCACATCTGGTTCTGTGTTTCACTCCCTGGGTGTGACTGTATCTGTAACCTTCCACCCCCCACCTCCATTGCTCCGGCCCTGTGTCTCTCTGTGTCGTCTTCCTGTTGGCAATGGGTTGGCCCTTCAGTACAAGCAGGTGGAGCAGTACATGTCCTTCCACAAGCTGCCAGCTGACACGCGGCAGCGCATCCATGAGTACTATGAACACCGCTACCAGGGCAAGATGTTCGACGAGGAGAGCATCCTGGGCGAGCTGAGCGAACCTCTGCGGGAGGTGGGGCCGGGCTGGGCCCTGAGGGGGGTCTTCCAGGATCTGGGCTTCTGGGGGTGCTGTCTGGGGGTAAGAGGGATTGGTCAGCAGGTGCTCCTGTGGGGAGTGGGGCCTTCAGAGGACCCAATGGGAGGCCAAATATTTTTGGAGGGTTTTATGGGTTTAGAGTCTTTCTTGAAGGACTTATGGGGGTAAAGTCTATTGGGAGGGGCTGTAGGGATTTCTGGTTTGGAGGGATGGCTCTGTGAGTACCCCTGGGAGTGCCCTGAAGGGAGGAGCTTAGGTGGGTCCCAGGCCCACCTCTGCATGCCCATCCTTTGACCCCAGATCTTGACCCCAGGGGTGGGGTTTCTGGAGACAGATGAGCTGGGTGTGGGCATCTCAGGGAAGGGGGCACAGCCTGTCTGATCGGTCTTTCCTCTGCCCAGGAGATCATTAACTTCACCTGCCGGGGCCTGGTGGCCCACATGCCACTGTTTGCCCACGCCGACCCTAGCTTTGTCACCGCCGTGCTCACCAAGCTACGCTTTGAGGTCTTCCAGCCAGGGGACCTCGTGGTGCGTGAGGGCTCCGTGGGCAGGAAGATGTACTTCATCCAGCATGGGCTGCTCAGTGTGCTGGCACGTGGCGCCCAGGATACCCGCCTCACTGATGGATCCTACTTTGGGGGTCAGCAGGCCTCAGGGAGGGTGTGGGGGGGCATCACAAGCATTGGACAGAGGGTAATTGTTGTCCAGGATCAGGGTTTCCAACTGGCTGTGCTGCAAAATCAGAGTTCCAGTACCTCGCCAGGCCTACTTAGTGAGAATCTCTGGGTCTGGGGCCCTGTGAGTTAAATTTTTAAAAAGCTTCTCAGAAAATTGCAATGCACAGTCAGGTTGCAGACTAGATTACTGGGCTAGAGGCCCTTTTAAGCCCCTTTAGGAATCTTTGTTTTGAGACAGATTCTCATTCTATAGCCCAGGCTGTCCTGGAACTCACTATGTAGACCAGGTTGGCCTCTAACTTGTGGTGATCCTCCTGCCTCAGCCTTCCAAGTGCTGGGATTACAGATGTGTGCTACCACCCCTGGCTAGAGACTTTAGGAATCTCAAGTAGTAAAATCCAAGGGTCATATGTGTTGAGAGAAAGATAGGAATGAAAAAACATCCCAGAGGCTTGAGCTTTGCATGATCCAGGGACCCAGCCTGGGGCGGTGAGGGTAATTCTGCCAGCTGTTGCCCAAAGTGACTTGAGGCTCATATAACTTCTCATCTCCAAGCCACCCACCACCCTCCAGCATCCCCATCACATTGTACTTTGCCCCACTTTTCTAGAGTCCTCTTTGGTGTGTAAGGGGGTTGGGAGGGGAGGGGAGGGGACATGGAGTGAGTTGCCCCAGGTCCACCCCTGGGGAGCTAGCCGTGGGGCGGGGGCCAGGGGTTGAAGTGGAGTGGAGTAACTGAGCATCTGGAGCCTAGCAAGACCAGCATGTTGGTCAGTTTTAAATTTGTAGAGCATGACAAAGACAGAGGAATCATCCAGAAATTGTGCATGTGTAGAGAGAGACCTTGCTTGGAGCATTTAGGGACTCTGGTGTAGGAGATCATTAGTTTCTCTCAAGTCTAGGGAGGAGTCTGAGAATGCTGGGTCAGACACTGCAGGCTTAGCAAGCTCTGGGGGCAGGGCTTCTGAGCCTCCTCCCAACCTCTGCAGAGATCTGCCTGCTGACCCGGGGCCGGCGCACAGCCAGTGTGCGGGCCGACACCTACTGCCGCCTCTATTCACTCAGCGTGGACCACTTCAATGCTGTGCTCGAGGAGTTCCCCATGATGCGCCGGGCTTTCGAGACTGTGGCCATGGATCGACTACGCCGCATCGGTGAGGCCTGTCCACCCTGTCTGGCTCTGGGTCCCAACTGTACCTCACCCTATCTCCATAGCAGGAAGGCCAGGCTGTAGTGCTTTGGTGTCACATCCAAGTCCACTCAGGCCTAGCAAAGGCCCCCAACAGGACTTTTAACACTGTGGCTTCCTGTCCTTATCTCTCAGCATGCCATACCCCGGGCTACGCCACCACAAGTCTCCATGCCCTGAGTCTTCCAAGCGCCAGTGCCTGAACCTCGCTGCCTCTGATTCATACCCTCTTCCTTCAACCCCATCTTCCAGCTCTATCTCCCAGCACTGCCTATGTATTCTGATTTCCATCCTATACCCTTGAGTCCACCCTGTTACCCTCCCACTCTGATACCCACCATCCATCCTGGGTTCCTTCTCTAGCCTCACTCTTCTCTCCTGGGACAACTTCTAGGCAAGAAGAATTCCATTCTGCAGCGGAAGCGCTCTGAGCCAAGTCCAGGCAGCAGTGGTGGCATCATGGAGCAGCATTTGGTGCAGCATGACAGGGACATGGCTCGGGGTGTTCGGGGCCTGGCGCTGGGCACAGGAGCTCGACTCAGTGGAAAGCCAGTGCTGTGGGAGCCACTGGTGCACGCGCCCCTGCAGGCAGCTGCCGTGACCTCCAACGTGGCCATTGCCTTGACTCACCAGCGGGGCCCCCTCTCCCTCTCACCTGACTCCCCAGCCACCCTCCTTGCTCGCTCTGCTCGCCGCTCAGCAGGCTCCCCAGCCTCCCCACTGCTGCCTGCCCGAGCTGGCCCTCTGCTGGCCGGGGGGCCATGGGCATCCACCTCCCGCCTGCCTGCCCCACCTGCCCGAACCCTCCATGCCAGCCTATCCCGAGCCGGTCGTTCCCAGGTGTCCCTGTTGGGCCCCCCACCAGGAGGAGGTGGACGGCGGCTAGGACCTCAAGGCCGCCCACTCTCAGCCTCCCAACCCTCTCTGCCTCAGCGGGCAACAGGTGATGGCTCTCCTGGGCGAAAGGGCTCAGGGAGTGAACGCCAGGCCAAGCCTCCAGGGACAGCCCAGCCCCCCAGGCCATCAGTGCCTGAGCCAGTTACCCCCAGAGGCCCCCAGCTCTCTGCCAACATGTGAAACTCTTAGTTACATGGCCTTAGCTCTTGGGATACAGTAGTGTGTGCCCAAGAGCAGATGCCCCTTGGGGAAGGCCGAGGGGACCTGAAACATTGCCCTATAGGAATGTCTCCCATTACCACCACGAAGATCTCTGTGTGCTCAGCTCAAGCAGCCGTAGCCTGCCTAACATCCTACCCCTTTCACCCATCCATCATAGGTTCTGAGTGCCTACTATGTTCAAGGCACTGTACCAGGCGCTATGTCTCCACTGCCAAGTAGATGTGACCCAAAGCCCTCTGATAAAGGTATTTCTCTAGCTATGGTTCTGCCAGGTGCAGGCCTGGGCCCATGACCCTGCCTTTACTAAGCACAAGTACTTGCCACCACCATCACTGCCAAATAATGAGCCCTGTGTTTCCCTGCCGGTGACCCTGTAGGTTCTGCCTGGCATGTTTATCTTCCTGTCTCCTTAGTGTAGCTGGGCACTGTCAGTTACCTGTGCCCCCACTGCTGCCAACACATGTCTTGGGTCCGGAGTGTGTGCCCTCTGACTGCCACCCTGTGGATTGTCTATACCCTGAGTGGAACACCCACCTCCTACCAAGTTCCCTGCAGTCCCTGTGTGGTAGAACTGTCCTTAACTGGGAGCTGCCTCTTCCCTGTGTCCCTTGTCCCAGTGGTGTCCCTCCTTAAAGCAAAGGGTACTCAGCACCTCCTTATTTAGTGTGCCAGCCTAGATCCCCCCAGGAGGGGGGCATGTGAACTTTTTGCTTTCCCTCTTTGTCTTATTTATTCAGTCATTTATCAATTTTACTTATTTGTTTGATAATTTGACTTATGACCAATTCATTTTATGAACTCATTCCTTTATCTATCCCTCCCCTGTCCTAGTAGGGAGACAGGAGGAGGCAGGGCCCCTCCATGCCAGCGCTGTGGTCCTTGCACAAGGCTATCAGCAGCAATATTCAAACCCTCTCCCTATTTAGGAGGGGGAGGACTGTTTACCTTTGGGTTTTTTTCCCTTGTGGGTTTGCTGTTGGTGCAGGAGTAAGGGGAGGGCTTAGGCTATTCAAGCCTGGGGAATGACAGGCCAGCCAGCCACTCTGCCTTCTCAGGGACAAGAGTAATCCCTTACCCACCCACTCTGCTCCCTCTTCTACTCTGCAGCATCAAAGAATGTAGGGCCAGCACCCTAAATTTCCTCTGAGTGGGGAGTTCTGGGGTTCTTGGTGTATGGGAAAAGTTTTTTATAATTGCTCCTTAACAGTCGGTTTTAAAAAGAAAATAGAGACACTGGTTTTGGCTCCTGGTGTGTGTGTGTGGGAACAGAGTGAGTGTGAGGGAAATTCTGGGTAGAGGAGGGGCTTTTGGCCCAGCAAGGCAGGGGGTGGGCCTGAGAGCAGCCAGGGGAGAGTCTGCCCAACACCAAGGGTGTGAGGTTAGGGTCAGGGTCAGCCCACCTGGCTCGGTTCTCCCCAGTATTCCTCTACCCAAGTTCCCCCCAAAGTGTGGCACTTTGATGTCACTGTCAGTCACCATGAAGGGGCTTGAGGTGATCTGGAGGAGATGACACTCTCCTCAGGAGATGATCATGAGGGCCACAGAGGAGAATGTCAGACTGCAGGAAGATGGATATCATTTTAAAACAATAGTTTTGTGGAGACTGTGGACAAGATGGCCTGCATGCTCTCCCCAACCCCAGGGATGGGAAGCCTGGAGGAACCGAATTAAACAGCCAAGCTAGGATTAAAGGCTCAGAGCATCTTAGAGCCTAGCTGAGCGGATTAGATACAGGGGATGTACAGTTGGTGCTGCTGGGTGGCCAGTGCTTAATTGGACACAGACTTCTCCTGTGTGAAGCGGAGAGGAGAGGCACCCTGGAATGGGGCCAGACAGCGGATGTGGACTAGGAGAGGGAGGGTGGAGTGGAGGGAGGTGAGGTCGTGGGAGGGGTGGGGGTTGGAGGCAATGGGGGGGAGTGGGGTGGGGTGGGGGAGGAGGAGGGCATGGTGCAGGGGCTGCAAGGATGGGCTAGGTCAGAAAGGAGAGGGCCGTCTCAGGATATGGTCACCACCCGCATGATGTTGGTAAAGCCAGAGCCAGGTCGCCAGCCTGTCACCACAATCACCAGATCTCCAATGCGGAGGAAGCCACGGAGCTTTCCTGGGGAAAGTAAAAAAGGTGCCAGTCAGTCATTGAAGGACTCAGGCCAGCTCTACAATAGAACCGGCTACTATCCTCCACCATCTCAAGGCCACCCTGTAGGAGATGAAGAGCCTGAACTGGTGGCACCACTGGTAATGTGACCACAGCAGCATGTCCATGGGGCAGAAGGAGGTGTATCCCTGCTAAGTAGCAATGTGTCCACTCATGTGTCAGGGATGATCGTATGGCAGTGGCAACTTAGATTTTAGTTCCAGCTTTCTCCTCTCACCTTTTGCTTCTGTTGGGCTCTATTACTGGCAGCAGTTGGAGTGACTTCTTAGAGATGCCCCTTCCCTGTCTCCTTCTTCCTTCTTCCCTCAGCTTAATCTCCTCTTAAAGTCCAAAATACCTTTGAGTCTTAGTAACTCATAGGGAAAATCTGAGACCAGAGGAGATAGGCCAGGCCCTTTGAATGGGTGGGAGAAGCCAGGATGGGGAACTTCTGATATAAATGCCAGGGTCGGAGAGGGGGAAAGGTCTAGGAAGCTTACCACTTTCAATTCCAAATTGGACCCTGCGATCTACATCATCTGCCCAGATGGCCTCTGAAGGTTCACGATAGAGCAAGGGGAAGACTCCTCGGCATAGATGGACCTGACGGGCAGCCTGGGCAGAGCGGGTGACAGCAATGACTGCTGCCCGAGGTCGGTACCGAGACAGAAGCTGAGCTGAACTGGAAGAAGAAGAGAAGGTCAGCCCAGAACAGCAGAATAATGCTGAACCAGGAAACAAGAGTTTGAGTTCTGGTTTCCAGTGTTACCAACAACTGTGTGGCCCTGGGTAAATTATTGTACTTCTCTGGGCTATAGTTTTCTTCCTGTAAAATGAGTGTAAGGATATCTGCCCTTCCTAAGAGAAATAGGAGGTAATAAGGACACACAAAAATGAGATAATAAGAACCTTTTTTTGTGTGTGTGTGGTATTGGGGGTTGAACCCAGGGCCTCGTGCTTACACGCTTTGCAGGGGTTGGACCACTGAGCTGCATGCTCAGCCCATTTTTTTGCTTTTTGAGACAGGGTCTCTCTAAATTACACAGACTGCCTCTGGTCCCAAACTTGTGATCCTCCTGCCTCTGGCTCCTGAGTTGCTGGGATTACAGGTGTGCATCACCGTGCCTGGCAAGGAGAAACTTTTTTAAGAAACATGAAACCCTCAGCTGGGCACTGCGGTATACATGGGTAATCCCAACCACTCGCAAGGCTGAGGCAGGAGGATAATAAATTTGAGGCCAGAGGCAGACTGTACAATTTAGTGATACCCTGTCTTAAAAATAATAAAAGGGGGCTGGGTGCAGCTCAGTGGCAGAGGACTTTCCTCACATGTATAAAACACTTGGTTCAATCCCAGTAGTGCAGCAGACCAACCCCACAAAACCATCTAGAGAATGTACATTTATATAGCTCTCAATTTACATATAGTACTTAATGTCTCTTGTTAATCCTCGCCACCCCATGATGGAACAAATGGATAATTCACATAGACCAGAGGAGGCAGAGCAGGCTTATAGGACCCAGGTGAGTTACCCAAGGTCTCACTGCTAAGTTTCAGAGCAAAGACTTGAACTCATACCTACTAGGCCCTTCTGCAACATTTCAGCATTGTAAGGGCCCCTCACCCTAGAAACCCAAATGCCCTAAAGCCAATGTGCCTAGTGAAACCACTGTCCCCTGCCAGTCCCCTAGAGCTCACCGGCACATGTCTTAGTGCTCTCCCAGATCTGCCTCTCCTGGCTCTAGCTCTTATAGCTACCTTTCTTCTTGCCCTAGAGCAATATTTGTCATCCCTGATGACCAGACTCTATCTAGGCCTGTGGCCCATTCCACCTATCCCTGACCAAATTCCTGTCTGGGCTTCCCAGTGTGCCCCTCACCGGCCAGTAGTGGTCAGCACAATGATGGCAGCAGCACAGCACTTGAAAGCAGCCTCCACAGCACCGATGGCAGTGACTTCAGTGGGATCACGACTCAGTGGTGCTGCCCGGCGTAGCTCCTCAAAGAGCTGCCGGTGGTACACTGCAGCCTCTGCCTCCCTGGCAATCTGT
This sequence comes from Pedetes capensis, assembly GCA_007922755.1. Lineage (NCBI taxonomy): Eukaryota > Metazoa > Chordata > Mammalia > Rodentia > Pedetidae > Pedetes > Pedetes capensis. The sequence continues at coordinate 178,214 of VMDO01000571.1, read as the reverse complement.
AGGCATCAAGAGGTCACGCTGCGCAGGCGGAATGGGTCCTGAAGGGATGTGGTTCCCCGACCCATTTGCCTTAACAAGCCTATTTGCTCATGCTGAGTTTCTACCCACCGCATGCTGCATCTTTACGGCCTCCACGGGGAAGTTGCCCTTAGCTGTCTCCCCCGACAGCATGATGCAGTCGGCCCCATCCAGCACAGCGTTGGCCACGTCACTTGTCTCTGCTCGAGTTGGCCGGGGCTTAGTGATCATACTCTCCAACATCTGGAGGACACCATGGAAGTGAAAGCTGTAAGAGTCATATTCTGACTGGGGACTCTGCCCCAAACTACTCATAATATCCACACACTCAAAGTGTCCTGAAAGCCAAGATCACAGTCATAAGCTGTGTGACCTTTGCAGTTCAGTTTCCTCTTCTAAAAATGGGGGTCACAGTATCCCTATCTAACTTCACACTGTTTGAGGGTTGAACACTGGACAGCAAAGTATGCTATAGACCTAAGGTGTGGGGATTCACCCTCAGTGCCCCTGAAACCCAGAGTGCCCCAGCCCCAAGGGCTCACTCCAGACCTGGGTGGCACAGACAACAGGCTTGCCCGCCAAGTTACAGCGCCCAATCATCATCTTCTGAGCCAGGAAAACCTTCTCAGCTGGTATTTCGATGCCCAGGTCCCCCCGTGCCACCATTATGCCGTCGCTCACCTCCAGGATTTCATCAAACCTGGGCAGTTGGAGGAATCAGGGCTGGGGCAGAGCCATGAGATGACAGGGAGCAGCAGGCAGAAGAGGGACAATGGGGAATGGTTGTAGGACAGAAGGGAACAAAGACCAAGCCTCACTTCTTCACCCCTTCATGGTTCTCTATTTTGCTGACAATTTTGATGCCCTGTCCTTCAGGCCCCAGGGCAGCACGGACAGCAGCTACATCGCTGGCTTTCCGCACAAAGGAGGCGAAGATGATGTCTACACCATGCTCCACTCCGAAGCGCAGGTCCAAGACATCTTGCTCAGATAGCCCAGGCAGGTCCACCAGGGCGCCCGGCAAGTTCACGCCCTTCCGGCTGCCTAGGACTCCGCCGTTCTCCACTTCAGTCACCAGCCCCTCTGGGCCTGCGGGCATGGAGAGACCCAGCTTCCGTCAGGGGAGAGGCCAGGGCATAGTCATGGCAGAGGGAACTCCAGGCTTGGACCTCCAAGAGACAGGAACCAGGTCCTTCTAGTTTTTCCGCCATGTTCTGAACCCACCCCCACCCCCGCAGAGGCACTGGATGGACGTCTGTGTAAAAAGCAACTAATGCACAAGTCCAGCCTCTACCCATGGCAAGGGCAGGAGTCGGGGTGCTAAGGACTCCCGGGACCGGAGGGGCAGCGCGCGCGGCCAGCTGAGGGTGCGGTTGCTCTTAAGAGCGAATGGGGGAGCTAAAGGGAAGAGCAAGCGCCCAGCGTCTGGGCGTGGTCGGGGTGAGGCGCATCCGCACCGATTTGTCGGACCACTAGGGAGATGAGCCCGTCGTCAATGTAGATGCGGCCCCCCACGGCAACGACCCGGATGATATTGGGGTAGTCCACCCACACGGTGTTCGCGTCCCCCCGCGTCTGGAACGCCGGGTCCACAGTCACCAGCACCTGGGAGCCCTTCACTATCTCCACTTCCGACTCCGGGCCCTGCGGGCGCAGCCAGAGGAGACTTGAGCGCTGCGCACTTGACTCCAGAGCCGCCCCCACGGCCCGCCCCCTGCGCCTCGCCCAATCGCCTCTGAGCTCTCCCGCCACCCCCTGCCCCGCCCCAGCCAGGGCGGGCCAACCCCGCCTCTCACCCCCTGCAGGATACCAGTGCGGATCTCGGGTCCTTTGGTGTCCAAAGCTATGGCCACTGGCCGGTAGCTGAGCGGGGAGGTCGCGAAGCTCTCCACTGCCTCTCTGATGTTGGCGATGGACTGAGCATGGTACTGCGGGCAGGAGTCAAACGGAGAGTTCAGGGGAAGGTGGCCAGGACTTGGGGGATCCTCCAACCCCGCCCTCCACCCAACCTCCTCACACCTCATGAGAGCCATGGGAGAAGTTGAGTCGTGCAATGTTCATCCCGGCCTTGATCATCTCCTTGAGCCGCTCTACGGAGCGCGATGCTGGCCCTGCAACCAGAGACCCCGCTCAGACAGCTTTCCCTTTAAACTTGAGAGACAACCACACCCATCACCACCCTTAGAGAGGCTCCCCACCACAGGAGTCCAATTACCTGACCTTTATTCCCTAGGGCAACCCCCCCACAAAGGTCACAAACTCCTTTTTCCTCTCCAACCAACAATCACCCCCTTGGGGAGGCAGCATTGTGGAGATTTTTTTTGAGGAAGGTGTTCTCAGCCAGACCTGAGGTAACTGTTAGCAAGTGACATAAGTCACTGGCATTGTGGGGGTTAACTCAGGGTGTGAAGAAGATAGGGCAGAGGTGGATGCCAGATGAGAGCATTTGGAATAGGTAGCCCACTTTAAGCCTGCAGCCATTTTTCTGCTGTAGCGTCAGGTCCCGTCAGATCTTGGAAGCTAAGCAGTGTCGGGCCTGGTTAGTACTTGGATGGAAGATCCCCGGGGAAATACCAGGTGCTGCAGGCTTGGGAGAAGGACCCGGCAACCCACTTCCAAGAAACAATCAGCCACTGAAAACCCCATGAATAGCAGAGAAGCACTGACAATAGTGTTTTGCCTGTTGTACGTAGAGTCACTATGAGTGGGACACTGACTCCAGGCCACCTAACAACAGCAGCAGACTTTAAAGCTGAGAGGCCTCCTTGACTGACAGCTGAGTTCTGTCCCATTCTCAGTCCTCAACTATCTAGATGATCGGCAGCATTTGACACTGACACATGCCTCCTCTTCTTCCTCCTACTCCTTTCTCTTTTTATTTATTATTTATTTTTTGTCGGTGCTGGGAAGTGAACCCAGGGCTTCAGGCATGGTAGGCAACGGCTCTACCACTGAGCTGCATCCCAGCCCTACATCACACCTTGACACATCTTCACTTGTTGTCCAGAACATCACTCTCTCAGGGTTTACTCCCATCTCACTGGCCTGGCTGCTCCTTCTCCATCTCTTTTCTACATTTCCCCCCTTAACAGGAGATGCCCCATTTGACTCTCTGCCTTTTTGTTTTGTCTTGTTTTGTTTGTTTTTGGTTTTAATTTGTTTTGTTTTGTGGAGACAGTATCTCACTTTGTAGTTCAGGCTGGTCTGGAACTCGCTTTGTAGCCCATGCTGGCCTCAAACTCATGATCCTCCTGCCTTAGCATCCTGAGAGTTGGGATTACAGGCATGTTCCACCATACTCTGCATCATCTCTGTCACTGTACTTATTAATTTATTTATTTTTGGCAGTATTGGGCATTGAACCCAGGGCCTCGTGCATGCCAGACAAGCACTCTACCACTGACCTGCACCTCCAGCCCCTTTTTTATTACTTATTTTGAGACAGAGTCTCACTAAATAGTGCAGGTTACCTCTGGCCTCGAACCTTCGATCCTCCTGCCTCAGCCTCCCAAGTCACTGAGTTTATAGGTATCCACCATGGTACCTGGCTTATCATTTCATTTTTCATTTTTATTTTATTTTTGATGCTGGGGATCATACCCAGGGACTTGCACATGCTAATATGTGCTCCACTACTGTGCTATATCCCCAGCCTTGTCATTGTCATTTTAGCTTCATTCCTTTGGTAATCTCAGCTATTCTCATGACTTGAGATACCGTCTATATGCAGATCACTCTCATTCTATATATCCATCCATTGCACTTTCTCCCAATCTTAGCACCATGTATTTGACTCCCTTCTCTATATCACCCTTAGATGTTTAATATACATCTTCCCTTAGATTTTTTTTTTTTTTTGTATGTGTGTGTGTGTGTGTGGTGCTGGCAATTAAACCCAGGGCCTTGCACATGCTAAGCAAGCGCTCTATGACTGAGCTACACTCCCAGTCCACCCCCTTAGATGTTTAATATCCATCTTAAACTTAACACATCCCAATTGAACTCCTGATCTCCCCTAAATTTCCCATCACAGTGTTTCCTGCCCAGTTGATACTGCTGCTATTTAGCTCCTCATGCCAAAAAATCTTTCAGTCAGTCTTGACTCCTTTCTTCTGTACCTTCACCCCACCCCATAATCCACCAATTCAGTCCATCAGGGAATTCTGCTGGCTCCACCTTCAAAATGCATTCACAATAATCAGATGGCTCCTGACCACCACCACTGCCACCACCTGAGCTGAGCCAGAAGTACTGAAGAAGAGCTTCTGTGTTTGCCCTCACCCAGCATTCCCAATTATTTTCAATCCAGCAGCCAGGGTGTTTTTTGTTTGTTTGTTTGTTTTTGTTTTTGTTTGTTTTTTGTTTTTATGGTACTGGGGTTTGAACCCAGGGCCTCATGCTTGCATGCTCTGCAAGTGCTGGACCACTGAGGTGCACTCCAGCCCATTTTTTACTTTTTGAGACAGGGGCTCACTAAGTTACGCAGACTGCCTCTGGTCTGGAACTTGTGATTCTCCCACCTCCGCCTCCCAAGCTGCTGGGATTACAGGCGTGGGCCACTGCGCCCAGCTTCCAGGGTGGTTTTGTTGAAATGAAATGTTGCCATCCCCTTGCTCAAAGCTCTGCAGCACTTTCCTGTTTTACTTGGATGAAAAGTCAGTTCAGATTCTAAAGCTGGCCTGCAGAGCCTCATTGATACCCCTGCCTTCATGTCTGCTGCTCTTGTCCCTTAATGGTTTCTCAATATCCTACCCTCCTTGACTTGGGGTCTTAGCACAGACTATTCCCTTTGCGTGGAACTGTCTTCCTCCAAATATCTGTAGGGGTAATTCTCCCCTCTCCTTTGAGGCTTTGCTCAGGTTTTTTTTCAGTAAAGACTGCCCCGACCTTCTTCTTTAGGACTCCAAACTGCTCCTGCTCTCTCACCCCTGATGCCCCTGGCCATCCCGTATTTTCTTTCTTTTTTTCCCCCATAATACATATCATTTTCTAACACACTGAATTATTGACTTACTTTTACTTTTTTTTTTTTTTTTTTTTTTTTGCAGTAGGGGGATTGAACCCAGGACCTTGCAAATGCTAGGCAATCACTCCACCAGTTGACTATTTTCCCAGCCTTTTTTTAAATTTTTAAGTTCTGAGGTAGGGTCACACTAAATTATCCAGACTGGCCAGGAATTTGTGACCCTTCTGCCTCAGCCTTCTGCATAGCTGGGATTACAGATGTCCACTACCACACCTGGCTTAAATTTTAATTTTAATTTTTATTTCTTTTGAGGTACTAGAGGTTGAACCCAGGGCCTCATGTTTGCATGCTTTGCAAGTGCTTTACCACTGAGCTGCAGCCCCAGCCCTTTTTTTTTTTTTACTTTTTGAGACAGGGTCTCCCTAAATACACAGACAGCCCTATGGTCTCTAACTTGCGATCCCCCTGCCTCCACCTCCAGAGTTGCTGGGATTTACAAGCCTGCGCCACCACGCCCAGCTTAAATAATTTATTTTTCATTACCTGTTGTCCCGTTCAGACTGTCAGCTCCTCAAGGAAGCTGTTGTCTGTGTTATGCACTTATCTACCCCCTGAGCCCCAAGCCTTGTTTAATAGATGTTCAACAAACATTTGTTGAATGGATGACCATGTCAAATATGGAGAATTCTCAAAGGAGACAAAAAGGAGGAAGCAGCCATGGCACATGCCTGATATCCCAGAGACTTAGGAGGCTGAGGCAGGAGAATGGTGAGTTTGAGGCCAGCCTGGACTACATAATGAGACCCTGTCTCAAAAGTAAGAAATAAAAAAGGGCCTAGGGTCGCAGCTCAGTGGTAGAGCACTTGCCTAGCATGCATGAGGCCCTGGTTCAACTCCCTAGAACAGCCAAAAAAAAAAAAAAAAAAAAAGAGGAAATATCTTGAGACACATCCAAGATTCTGTGAAAGGCTGCTGGAGAATAGGTGGTCTTACCAATGGTGGCAATGATACTGGTGCTGCGAGCAGCCACGGGCTCTGAGTCGATGTCCAGCAGACAGAGGTGTTCCAGGAAGGTGTCCGCCATAGCAGCTGACAGTTGCTGCTTCTGGAAGAAGGCGGTGCCCAGCTCCTGGGTCAACTGGGCCACACTAGCCCGCCGCAAGTAACCTGCTGGCCCTGCAGTTTAATATGCAGTAGAATAGGGCTCAGGGACCTCACAGTCACCTGCCTTGCTGCCACATGTTCTCAACGTACCCTGGATTTCTTCTCTCAGTGCTCCAGTTTTATGGAGCCTTCCTTTGAGCTAGGCACCATTCATACATTATCTTATTTAGTTCCAAGTATCTATCTATAAATCAGATACTGTTAAATGCTCTCTAATTATCTCAATTTTACAAATAAGAAAACAGGGGCTGAGAAAGGTGATATAAATATAAGTTGTCCAAGATCATGCAGCTTCTAGGTCAAGCGAGGGGATTCTAGGTTTGACCAACTCTAGACTCAAGTTGTTAATAACCTGCCTGTACTGACCCCTCACTATCCCCCTTCCCCCTTCCACTGCTGACTTCTGTCAGCCTCAGCCCCCGTTAATGGCTAGTCCACAGTGGTGGCTCATTATCTAGCCTGAGAATCATCTGGGTCCCTCTCCCAAGGGCCTTGATTATTTTCTTCCAACCCTTAGCAATTGGCTGGCTTCCCACCCCCTCCCTCATGTCCTCAGCCCATTCAATGTTGCTATGGGCTCCAGGGGCCCCTGTAGCTTGGTCCAGCTCAGCCCGAGGAGTCCTGCGGACAGCTGCACCTTCCATGCCACGGCACGCTTGCTCGTCTCTCTGGGGCTGCTTCACTCTGTGGTGCTATCTGCGGCATGAGGCCCAGCTGGGCTGGAGAACAGTCGTGGAGACTGGTTAAAGTGTCACCAATGAGCGACTCTCCTGACAATGGAAGCTCTGGATGGCCGGGTCCAGAGTCCAGGAACCACAGGTGTGCCCCGTGGCTGCCCTACTACAGGCTCCCTTTTGGCCTCCCTACGGGGCCTGGACGAGAGGCTCAGAGCCTCTGATGAACACTGATCCTTCCCAAGTCCCTTCACTCCCACTCCTGATTTATACCCTCATTTTCCCCTCTGTTCAATGGCTTCTATTCCCATTCTTACCTCCTGGAGCCCCAGTGAGGACAGACTTTGCTAAGTCCTTTTGGGACTGAGAGATCCATGACAAAAGTTGCTGGGGTAGAATGTTCTCCTGGATTGACATGCTTCCAAAGTGTGCAGCTGCCAGAACTGTGAACTGGGGGGAGAGAATGAAAAAAATGGCCAGTCTTATCTAAGAGAGCCAGGGAATAGAAAAGGGGCACACCCAGCAGGCCCCATCCCCATGCAGAGTCCCTCCCCAGACCTATGAGCTCTATGTCCCTGCCTCTGCCATTTCCCAATCTTATCCATTTCTCCTGATCAATTTTCAATTCATTCACACTGTCTGGTCATCAACCTGAACAGAAAGATTTATTTTTTTTATATTTTATTTTTGCCAGTGATATGATTCATTTTTCTTTGTACTTTACTGAAGTGAGCCTTAGAGGAATCTAGGAAGCATAGGCTTTAGGGTAGGGACCAGAGCCTGAAAAAAGGCAAAGTTGAGCTCTTTGATAGTGTGGTGGATATACGGTCCCTTAGTTTCCCCCAATTTTCTCTCCTGATCAAGAAATACAGAGACTACTCTGTGAACATGAGGTGGGGCCTTAAACATTCCCAGGCATTGATAAACTTGTTTAGGTTGTTGTTGATCAACCATGCTACTAAACAGAGAAACCTAGCCCAGCTCCCAGCCAAATTCCTTCAACTCTAACAAAAACTCCTCAAGCAGTCTGTATCTAGCTGGAGCATGCCTTCTCTTGGCCCCCTACACACGTAAATTCCCCTAAGAAAGGCTTTGCACTGATATCTTGGTAGTTAGTGCTTCTTTCTTTGAAATCCCAACAACCTCATTTTAGGACCATATGGGGCAGCCCTGTGGGAATTCTGCTGCCATTTTTGGGCAACTCTAGCTGTGGTTTCAGCATTGACAAAACAGTGAGATTCTATGGAAAGGCTATGATGGCATCACCATTATAACATTGGCTACTATTTGCCCGTATGCCACTTTCTGTATTTATTGCCAAACCCTGAGGTTACGGTGGTAAGCAAAGCTGAAAGGGCCTTTCCCATATATGGAATTACAGTATAGTGGGGAGATAGATTGTAACACTGTAACCATATATCAAAGAAATAAATGTACAGCTACAAACTGTGCAAATGCTATTAAGGAATAGCTCATGTTTCTGAGACAGACAGGCCAGTGAGGAGAAGAAGAGAAGCATTTTAGATAAAGTGGTCAGGGTCAGGGAGGCCTGCCCTGCTTGGATGTGATCATGTTTAAACTGAGATTTAAAAGATGGGAAAGAGGCAGCAGGGACAAAGGAAGCAAGAAGTTTTCTTTTCTCTCTGTCTCTGTCATCTCTCTCTCTCTCTTTTTCCTGTATGTGGTGGTTGAACCCAGGGCCTTGCATATAATTTGCAACTGCTCTGCCACTGGGCTTCACCCCCAGTCCACTGAAATTTTTTTTTTTTTATTTTGAGACAGAGTCTCGCTAAGTTACACAGGCTGCCTCTGCCTTCAAATCTGCAATCCTCCTGCCTCTGCCTCCCAATTCGCTGAAATTATAGGAGTGAGCCACTGTGCCCAGCCAAGCAAGAGTTTTCTGTGGGGTGTAAATATATGTCAAGGCTCTGAGGAAGAAACAGCTTGGTGTTAAAGAGAAGAAAGGGCTGGGGCTTAGCTCAGCTGGTAGAGTGTTGCTCTTTGCTCTCTGGGTTTGATCCCCAACACCACAAAAATGTGAAAAGGATGAGGCAGCCCACTCCCTGAACAATCAGTCATTGAAAGCCCCTATGAATAGCAGAGAAGCAGGGTTATAATGCCAGGCATGGCACAGTGTTGGGGAGTGTTTTAATCTGTTATACATAGGATCACTCTGAGTCAAGAGTTGGATCCAACTTGGTGGCATCTTTTGTTATTGTTAAGTGCCATCAAGTTGGGTGTGACTCTCAGTGACCCTCATAGGGTTTTCAGTGGCTGATTGTTTGGGGATTGCTTTAGAATTGGACTGCCACATCCTTCTCCCATTTTTGAGGTGCTGGGGATCAAACTCGTGTCCTCAGAGAGTGTGGAGCAGCACTGTACCCACTGAGCTAAACCCCAGCCTCCTGTGGTACCTAATAACAACGTAAGAGAGGAAAGGCTACAAGGAGGCCAGCCACCTGAAGTGGAGGAACATAGCCTGGTGAAATTAGGGACCCAAGCAGGGCCTTGTATTGGCAGCAGGGACTTGATCCAACTGGTGCTTTAGGTCCTTCTGGTTGGTATGGGGGACAAGAGAGTCAGCAGGTGCAAGGAGACAAGTCTGGGGCTTTAGGAGTAATCTAGATGGGAGATAACAGATTAGCATGGTGGCAGTAGAGGTGGAGAGAAGCAGTTGGCTTTGAGATGTATTTTGGAGAAGAGCAGACAGAGTGGGATGGAGGAGAAGCTGTGGGGAGAGGGAGGCTCTCATTCCCTGGAGGACAATGCTGAGGAGTCTGGTTTTGCTACAGGAGTCAACTATCCAGACTGCCTGTTAAAGGGCCAATATTCGGGAGAGAAGTGTCAGTAGGAAGGAATCCGGTTTGTTCAAGTCTGTCCTCAAAGAAGATAGAGGGGCTCACTTTCCAAAACTCTATGTTCTTGTAGTCAAGAAGTGCAAAAGAGGTTGGGTGACGCACATCTGTAATCCCAGAGACTTGGGAGGCTGAGGCAGAAAGATTGAAAAGTCAGTGCCAGTCTGGGCTACATTGTGAGAACTTGACTCAAAAAAGAGGACAAAGGGTTTTTAGGGGGAGGTGAGGAGGCAGTGCATGAGGCCACAGGCTAGGTAGGGCCTTCATCAGCAAGGGTGTGTGTCTGTGTCTTCTCCAGAACATTGCAGTGGACTTCAACCTCCTGCAGGTAGTTACAAAAGGAAGGGCAATACAAAGGCCATCTAGGTTCTGGGAATCTAAAGAAAGATATGGCTGTTAACATCTAAAGTGGGGCCTTTCTTCATCCTCAGTGAGAGGGGCAGAGGGGCAAAAGGGAGACGGGGCAAAGGACAATTTCAAGGGAGCCCCTGTTACAACTTGAGCAGTAGGGTAGATGACAGCACCTGCTGCTCACTGAGACTAGTAGGGAAATAGGTTTGAAATAGGGGGAAATTTCAAGGTTTCAGTTTTGGACAGGCTAAGTTTGAGATACCAGTTAATCATTACAATCCATGGATCTGATCAATGAATCCTTTCTGTGTGCAGGAACAGCATTCCGTGCCTCGTGTATATTACTTTCCTGCTGTGACAGCCTGGAAGGAAGTGAGGACTCGTAAGATGCAGATGAGGGAGCTGAGCAGGGTGGTCTCCACATCTTCAGCCACTCCAGACCCCTTCTCTATTTTCTCCACTCTGCTCCAGGGACAGAGGCTGAAGGTCTTGCCCCTGGCTTCTGCAGGGTTTGCCCAGTGGACAGTGACATTCATGGGAGATGAGACTAGGAGATGGAGCCTGGGCACATGACTCCCCAGCTGCTCTATTGAATCACTGAAGTCACTGCTCCTTCCAGGGAGCCCTCTCTGTCCAGATTCTAGGAACGATTCTCTCCCATCCCCTGGAAACTTCAGGAGTAACACATCCTCTGCTGCTGATCTGGGTTATGCACCATCCCTTACAATTTACCAACACCATGCCACCCACACCTCTATACATAATCCTGTTAAGAAACACTCCTCAAACTAGCCACTTTGAGGGAGTCCTCCATTTCCTGACAGAACACTGTCTGATGCACATGTCTGAGGAGGCACATCTGGTCCGTGATGGAGCTGGGATTCAAACCCACAGAATGTGGTTCCTGAGACTTAGCCAATGCTGCTAAGTGCCAATCCTTCACTCTCCTGACCTCTCAGCAGAGGGGAACGGGAGAAGTCTCAGACTGACATAGTTAGATAATAGGAAGGACTTCCCCAGGGAACAAGCATGGGACCCTAGGCTGTCAGCATATAGAAGACAGAACAAAGATGGATAAGAGTTGTCATAAGAGAGAATATAGTAGATGTCAAGGACTGAGGACTTGGGCCTTGTGCTTGGAGAATTAGGGAGACCATGGAACTTTTATGGTAGGCCTGCAATTTTTTTGTCATATTTATTTTCTTTAGTTGAGCTTAATTCGAATTCTGGGCTGGAACTTAGTTCTGTTGGTAGAGTGGTGCTTTGCATTCTCTGAGGCCCCAAGTTCAAGCCCCAGCACCATAAAAATGGGAGAAGGTTGTGGCAACCCACTCCCAAAACAATCCTGAAACAATCACCCATTGAAAATCCTATGAATAGCACAGAAACACTGATATAGTGCCAGGCACGGCACAGTGTCGGGGAGTGTTCTGTTATGTTGTACATAGCATAGGATCACCATGAGTCAGACCCAACTTGGTGGCACCTAACAACAACAACAACAATTTGAATTCTGAGTTCCTGTTCCTCCAATAAGTAGGAAATTCAAGCTATTTTTCTCAGGGCTCCTCTCATAGAGATGCAGGGCTAGTGTTCCATCCTCAGTTCTTATCCATTCTCTCCTGAAATTATGTTAGGTGTGCAGATCTTCAAAGTCTAGGTCACAGGTGCTGGGGCTTAGTCCTCCTGAGTGTAACATACAACAACAACTTCTTCTTCTTCTCCTTCTCCTTCTTCTTTTCCTTCTCCTTCTTCTTCCTGTACCCAGAGCTTTGCATAAGCAAAACAAGGAGACTGGGCTGCTCCCCTTCCCCCAGCCCACTTTTAATTTTTAGTTTTGAGTCAGGGTCTCACTAAGTTGTTCATGCTGCCTCTGGCCTCGAACTTACGATCCTCCTGAGTCTCTGGGTTTACAAATGTGTGCCACTTTGCTGGCTGCAACGCACAGCTTCTAAGAATCAGGACCACAGAGCTCCATCTTCTTCCTAGGCTCCTGAACTCTCTCTACTGTAGGGGTTTTCAGAAGTTTCAGTCCAAGGTCCGCTGGCTCCATTACCGTAGACCTGAGGTGAGACAGAACATCCTGTCCCAGGAGTATATGGAGGAGGCTGCTTGCTTCAGGCAGCCACGGCCTGGCTTTAGGACCACTGAGGAGGACAGGAATCGTGGAAATCCTGGTCTCAAGTAATTAACTGGAGGTAGGTGATGGTGCCCCAAAGCAGCCCTTTTCCTCTTTAGCCAAGAGACAGAAGTTTTCACCTGATACCGGGGCAGAGAGGAAAAGCAGTCTGGCTGACAGTGAGCAAGGGAGAGGTGGTCTGTACTTTGAGGCAGGATTAGGTCTCCTTGAACCTGAGTAACCTGTGGGTAAGAAAACTGAGAGGACAATAGGCTCCCTGGATCCAAGCAGAGGGGGTGGTCTGGCTTGGTCAGAGAGAACCCTCCCCACCTGGCAAACATGCACCCTGGGACACCCTTCAGCACCTCCCAAGTTGCTCATATGGTGCCGAGCAAACACACACACACACACATGCAAGTTCATTGCACAAGCAGGAGCTGAGCCCCCCTCCTGTACCCGGCCCCATGTTAGCCTCAGAAGATGAGAGGTGGGATCTCTGCTTAGAGTGGGGACAGAGGGAGCAGTACTGACAGGCTTAATAAAGTGGGTCCGGGGAGTGATAGAATTGTGTCCCAGACACAGGGGACCAGGACAGGCCGGGCAAGCACTATGGCGGGAGAGAGGAGATCAAGGTAGCTTCCCAGAGCTGACGCCAGAGCTGAGCTCAGTCAAGACCTGGCCCAGCCAGCCCTGGGACCCACCGGCACACACTCGTGAGTGCACACTAGCTCTGCTTTAGCTCCCCAGCTCTCACGTTGACTCACCGCCGCCCCCCCCCCCGCACTTAGACACGTGGACGACGAGCCTCACGTGGCCACACTCACGCCCTTGCACACTCGCGCACACTCGCGCTGTCTCCCCCTCACAGACCACGCTAGGTCTCCAGCGGAAGGCCGACTTTTTTCTGCAAAGCGCGGAACACACCCGGCCCGCCTCCTCGGAGAAAGGGCCCCGTCCCGCCTTCGCGGGGCGCCCGAGAGCCACTGTCGGAGGGCGCGGGCCCGGCCGCGAGGCCCCGCGAGGGGCGAAGCGGGCGGGGGCTCCTGCTCCACCACGACGCGCACGGGCCAGGCGAGGGCGGGGAGGCTGGGGGAGTCGGCTTCCTCGGCTGCAGGCTGAGATAGTGAACCCGCGGCCAGGCGCACGGCGATAAGGTCTGCGGGAGCCTGGGAGCGCGGCCCGCCACGTGCACCCGGGCACTGCTCAGACGGCAGCAGAGGATACGGGAGGGGCCCTGCAGCCCCAGAATTTATTCGAAATATGTTTATATTTACTTGAATAAATATTTATGCAATCCACAACATTCAGAGGTAAAGGGTATGGGCGAAGGGCTTCTGCTTTCCCCCTCCACCGCCCCTCCCCAGCTGCTCAGTTCCCTCGCAAAGCCAGACCAGGTTTCAGAATTTTCTCTTTTACTTTTACTTTCTTTTCTTTCTTTTTCTTTTTTTCTTTCTTTCTTTTTGTTTATTTATTTATTTTTTCTTTTTTCTTTTCTTTTTTTTTTTCAATACTGGGGGTTGAACCCAGGGCCTCACGCCTGCGCAGGCTTTGTAAATGCTGAACCACTGAGCTGTACAACCAGCCCATTTTTTTTTTTTTTTACTTTTTTTGAGTCAGGGTCTCACTAAATTATGCAGACTGCCTCTGGTCTCCAACTAGGGATCCTCTTGCCTCCGCCTCCCGAGCAGCTGGGATTAAAGGCGTGTGCCACCGCGCCCTGCTTTAGATTTCAGAATTTTCTACACATCCTGCCAGAAGTAGGCCATGCAGATACTAGCGATATACAGTTTGTCCCTTTCTCACGCAAACAGCAGCAAGGTACAATATTTACCACCCTGTACTTAGGCACACCCCCACACACTTAGCAATCCATTTTGAACTCCTTTGATCTGAAAAGTTCCAGTTGTGCCCACAGTGTTTGTCAGTGGACTCCCTGAAACCTGTCCACAGAACCCCTCACTCGTCTAAGTGAGGAAACTCCCAGAGAGGCCCTAGAGGTAGGGGCTAGCCTGGGCCCAGTTTGTGGTTGTTATCTGTCCTCTCCTGCTCCTCTTCCAACCCATCATCCTCCAGCATTGGCCTCCAAAGTACTGGGATTGCGTCTTTAATAAACAAAAGAAAAACAAACAGTAACAACAGTAATAACAAAACCCTGTGGTAAATATATGGATAAGATAAACTATCATTTTCAGGTGTGCAATTCAAATGGCAATAAGTGCATGCACAGTGTTATGCAACCATTACCACTATCAATTTCCAAAGCGTTTTGAAACAACTCAATTAGAAATTCTGTACCTATGAAGCAATATTTATTTTTTTCTTTTTTGGTACTGGGATCCAAACTCAGGGTCTTGGGTATGCTAAACATGAGCTCTACCATTAAGCTATATCTCCAGCCTAAACACGCACATGCACACACACACACACACACACTTTTTTTTGAGACAAAGTTTCACTACATAGCTGCAGGCTGGTCTGGAACTCTCAATTCTTCCGCCTCTGTCTCCTGAGTGCTGGGATTATAGGCATGCACCACAAACCTGGCTTCCATCCTAAATAATAATTTCTTAGCTCCAACTTCACCCCTTCAGCCTCTGGTAGCCTTTATTCTTTTTGTGTCTGAATTTGTTTCTTCTAGCTACCCCATGTAAGTGTAAGCAAACAATTTTTATCCTTTTGTGTCTGGCTTATTTCATTTAGCATAATAACTTCAAGGTTCACCCATACTGTAGCATATGTCAGAATTTCATTCTTTTTTAACAGCTGAATAATATTCCTCTGTATGTATATACCACATCTTATTTACCCATCCATCTGTTGATGAGTGGGTTTCTTCTACCTTTTGTTGGTGGTGTGGGGTGCTCTCGAGTCAGTCTGACTCATAGAGACCCTATGTACAATAGAATGCAACATTCCCTGACACTATTATGCACATGACCTTTTTATGTTTGAGCCCGATGTTGCAGTCAGTATGTTTCTTCTCATTTTGAGTCATGCCAAATCAGCAAAAGGACGTTGCAGGGACTTTACTCCATTCCTATCATTAAGAACAACTCTACTTTGAGGAGACAAGTCTTTCCCAGTCATTTCTTGAATGTCTTTCAGCCTGCAGGGCTCATTTTCTGGCACTATAATTGACAATGTTTCTCTGCTCTTCATAGGGTTTTCAATGGCTAATTGTTTTGGGAGTGGGCTGCTGGGTTCTTCTCCCTAGTCTATCTTAATCTGGAAGCTCAGCTGAAACCTGTCCACCATGGGTGGCCTTGCTGGTATCTGAGATGCGAGTATCATACCTTTCAGCATTGCAGCAATGCGCAAGCCCCCACAGCACAACAAACTGACAGACATACGGAGGTCTACCTTTTGGCGACTGTAAATAAAGCTGCTGTGAACAGTGGGGCATGAGCCTAGGTCTTCTGCAGTCTCCTGAAGCCTATTGTGAAGACCTGTCTCATTTTGCCCAGCACCCCTGTTGCATGTGGGGGCAAGAAGAGGGCTCAATTATGGCGAGAGATTAGGCAAACACAGACACATGCTGAAGAAGGGGCCTGGGGAGAAGCAGGAAAGGGTGAGAACATGAAGGCTACCTCATTGCTCAACACTCCCTAATGTTTCCTTCACACTCAGAGTAAAAGCCGAAGTCCTTACAGTGGCCTAGGGAACCTTTGCTATCTCTTCTACTCCTGTCTTCCCTTCAAACTAGTTGTACTGGCATCTTTGCTGTGTCCCAATCAAAGAAGTTAAGTCTTGCCTCAAAGAGGACACTACATTCCCTGCCCCCTCCCTCTGCTTCTCCTTGCTGACCATGTGCCTTCCTTTTTACACCCTTTGATTTCTTTCTTTCTTTTTGTGGTACTAGGGGTTGAACCCTGGGCTGGGATTTAGCTCAATTGGTAGAGCACTGCCCTGCAGTTTCTGAGGCCCAGAGTTCAATTCCCAGCACTGCAAAAATGAGAGAAGGACCTGGCAATCCACTCCCAAGACAATCCTGAAACAGTCAGCCATTGAAAACCCTATGAGGATCGCTATGAGTCAGATACCAACTCGATGGAACCTAACAACAACAGGGGCTGAACCCAGGGCCTCCCATGTGCATGCTTTGCAAGTGCTCTCCCACTGAGCTGTATCCCCAGCCCACTTTTGTTTTGTTTTGTTTTGTTTTTTTACTTTTTGAGACAGGGTCTCGATAAATTCCTCAGGCTGCTTCTGGTCTTGAACTTTCGATCCTCCTGCCTCTGTGTCCCAAGTCGCTGGGATTACAGGCGTGCACCACCTCGCCTGGTGCACCCTTTGACTTCTTTTCAGACATCACCTTAGCAGTGAGGCCTTATCTGATCACTCTATTTTATATTACTGCCCTCCCCATGCCTTTCCTGCCTTTCCTGCTCTATTCTTACATTTTTTCCACTTGTTAAATGTGTTCCTCACCCACATCCAGAAGGTCAAATCCACAAGGGCAGAGATTTTGCCTTTGTCCTTTATATTCTTACTACTTAGTGGGCATTCAATAACTACATTTTTGCATGTATGTGGTACTGGAGGGTTGAACGCAGGCCTCTGCACATGCTAGGCAAGTGCTCTACCACTGAGCAGCACCTCCAGCCCAACAACTACTTTTGAATGATGAATAAATGGTGAGCGGGGCCAGCTCTTGTTGACTCACCACAGTCCAACTCCAGCTCTCTTCTGGGCTACAGAGACTCACTTCTCACCACCAGTGCACAGTGGGGATCACACTGCTATCCAGCCCTCCTCTCCCTTGCACTTTTTCCTACAACCCAGTCACCTTCTTCTTACTTCCTGGCTCCAACCCCATCCTTTTGTGCCTCCTCAGCTCTCTCCACCCTAGAGAATCTGGGAGCCCCTCTCACCCCACATCGAGCGTCAGTCAAGAAAGTCCACAGATTCCAAGCACCTTCCAAACCCACCTCCTCCTCGTCCTCACTGCCACCAGCTGTGGTCACCCTCTCTTGTTAGGTGTCCAGATTCTACCTGCCTGGTGCCTCCACCTGTGGTAGGTCCTCCTGGCCTGCAGGGGAGCATTCTGCTGTAACCCAGGTTCTTGGTCTGAAAATCAGGTCTGCGCAGCCTCCTCTGATCAAAGGTGCTTTTGATACTTTAGGGCATGCAGACACTTTCTCCAGCTAGCTAGGGCTGTACTTGTTGCCTCTTCTCCCTTTCTCCATGCCTGCCCACCCACAAGATCCTTTCACTTCCCAAACATGACTTGTTCTCTGTTAATGCCAGGCTTTTACACACACCATTCGCTATGCCTGTATCTCTCCATATTTTCTCTGGAAAACAAAAGTCCTATTCAAGTTCCTAGATTTCATCCTCTCTGTTATCCTTAGATGAGCTTTCTTATCTCCCCTTACATTCAGTTAAATTTAGAACCCATATAAAAAACTACTAAAACCTGTGGGGCAACCAAGCTTGTGTACTACCTGGTACAATGTGACCTCAGCTCTAATGATTAGTTTACAGGAAAGGAAGTATAGGGGATAGAAGAACAAGTTAAGTAAAAATGTAAGGATGTAGTCGGCTAAATCCAGAATATAGAGTATCTAACAAGTAAATCTGTCCAGTTTGTCTACAAATAGCAAAATGAAGAAAAGGGCAAAGAAGAAACTATTAAAAATTATTTAAGACACATACCAATCAAGAATAATATATGAAACTTACCAGTATTGGAACAAACCTATTGCAGAATAGTTTTTTTTTTTTTCAGTACTTGGAGGTTGAACCCAGGGCCTCTCATATGCTAGGCAAGTTTTCTATAATGGAGCTGCACCTCCAGCCCCTTTTTCATTTCAAGACAGAGTCTCACTAAGTTGTGCAGACTCCCTCTGGCCTCAAACTTGTGATCCTCCTGCCTCAGCCTAAGTCAGTGGGATTACAGGTATGTACTACAGCATCTGACTGCAGAATACGTTTTTTGGCTGGGGGTGGTGGCACACACCTGTAATCCCAGTGAGTCAGGAGGCAGAGGCAGGAGGTTGCAAGTTCGAGACCAGAGGATGTCTGTGTAATTTAGTAAAACCCTGTCTTAAAAAGTAAAAAAAAAAAAAAAAAAAAAATGGGCTGAAGGTGTAGCTCAGTGGTCCATGACTTGCAAAGCATGCAAGCATGAGGCCCTAGGTTCAACCCCCAGGTCTGCCCAAAACAAAAACAAAAACAAAAACAAACAAACAAACAAAAAACATTTTTTGAGACAGTACAGGAAATTTTAACATGGATTGGGTGGTAGATAAGAATCTTTAGATGAAAATCCTTAGATAAAGATCCTTAAGTGTTTATGGGCGAAATGATACTGATATTGGATGTTTGACATAGGGGTTATTAGAATATTTTTCTACTTTTCAGCCTATTGTAAAAATACATCAAAATAAATTCCATACAAGATTATTGTTGGGCCAGTCTGTGATATGCTCTGGGAGACAACAAAAAGAAAATGTGTACCTGCTCTCAAGAAGTTCCAAGTCATGGGGAAATCAGGCAGGAATTCAGGCAATGCTCAAATCTGGTGATCAGCAGTCTGATGGGGGTGAGCTCAGGGGCAGCAGGAGGACACAGAGGACATCTTATTCAGTGAGGGATGGCCTCCTAGGGGAGGTGACAGTTTTGAGGACATGGTTTGGCGTCTGTAATAAGAAACCACAAAATACAAGAGGGACGTGGGTGTAGTGCAGTGGTAGAGCACTTGCTTAGCATGCACAATGCCCTGGGTTTGATCCCCAGCACTGAGAAAAGTAAAATAAAATAAATACAAGAGCTTAAAGCAGACACTATCTTAATGGTCCAGGTTGCAGCTGAAAGTTGGCATGATTTGTCATTCCTGGAGCAGTGCTCTCAATCATATGAGGGAACGTGCCCACCACAAACCTGTGAAAGATGGTAGCTCCATCTCAGGATGAGAAAATGATGTTGTTCAAAGAAGTTAGGTAATTAACCCCAAATCATACAGCCAACAAAGAGCTGGATGCAGATCTGGTTGACAGCAAAGCTGCATTCTTTTATGAGGCCTTGAGCCTTCTGTGTGGCTGACCAAGGAGATGGCACTGAGCACTCTCTCTCTTCCCACTGTCCCAGTGTGTTGCATTTAGGAAACCTTGGCCTGCTGCCCTGCTGAGTGTTTCCGAGGGGGGTTAGGCTGGGCATAGGAAATTCCCAGAGACTTTTGACCTAATCATACTGGGCCCAGGCCGTCCCAGACTTCCTCTAAGCTTTGTTGGGCAGGTCATCTTGGAGGCCTCAGACTGGAAATGAGGAAGTGAGTCAACTTTAGTTCTGAAAGACACTCCCTCCCCCATCTCAATCCTTTTCTCCTTCAACTCAAGTTTCACTTCTTGCATTCTTAATTTGGACTTTGCAATGAGGGTGGTTTGATAATTCCTTGAATTCAAATGTACTTATTTTTTCCCCTTTATTGATTAATGTTGGTGGAGTACATAGTAATACAGCATTTGCTTTTCCATTATGCAACTGTTACATCACTTTTGGTTACACTTTCATCAGCGTACAAAGTTTATGGAACCTCTCAACTAATATGTAGCAAAACTCATATGCTATGCATATATGAGTTACATTCCCTGTTTCCCCTATGTACTTATGAAGTTGCATCATTTACATTGAGAGTATCCTCTCCCCCTTTATCCCTTTACATTGTTTTTCCTCCCCTTTCCTCCTTCCACAAACTTTGCTTCCCTTTGCTAGTCCCCTCCCTCCTTCTTTCTACTCTGCTTATATTTTCCCTTCTTAGCTAAGTTTGTTGTTGTTGTAAGCTAAGTTTAATTCTATACCACTGTCAGATCTTGGAAACTAAGCAGGGTTGGGCCTGGTTAGTACTTGAATGGGAGACCACCTGGGAACACTAGATACTGTAGGCTTGGGAGAAGGACCCGGCAACCCACTCCCAAAAAACAACCAGCCAATTGAAAACCTATGAATAGCAGAGAAGCATGGACAATAGTGTTTCATCTGTTGTATGTAGGGTCACTATGAGTTGGATACCACTCGATGGCACCTAACAACAACAACAACAAGTTTAATTGAACTTAAATATTTATAAAGACCTTTTCCCTACTTTGCTACTTCTGATTCTTATGTCTGCTCCATGGGTTAGTCAGATAAGAGACATATTTGTCATTTGATTTACTTAAAAGTAAATGAAGAGCTGGGTACAGTGTCTCATGTCTATAATCCCAGCAACTCAGGAGGCAGAGGCAGTAGGACAGTGAGTTCGAGGCTAGAGGCAGCCTGTGTAACTTAATGAGACACGTCTCAAAATAAAAATTAAAAAATGTGCTGAGGGTGCAGTTCAGTGGTAGAATGCTTGCAAAGCATGAATGAGGCCCTAGGTTCAATCCCCAGTACTGCAAATAAATAAATAAATAATAAAAAATAATTAGAACAAAAAATAAAGAAAGGAGACATAAAATATGCTTATATTCTCAATTTATAGGTTTGAATACACTGTCAGAGAGGTCATGTGGCTTGTTGGAGGTCCTCAGCTGTTCAGGGTAGAGTCCAGACTGGGACCAGGCATGGAGGAGCTTGAAGAGTGGTAAGGTAGAGGCTTGGGCCCAGCAAGTTCCACTTTAGCTGGGTCAGGGCAAGCAAGGACTCAGTGTAAAGTTAATTTCCAGACTTGACCTGTGGAAATTGCTCTTCTCTCTGGTGGGTGTGCATTGGCTGACATCTGATACTTGACCTCATCCCAGCACAGAAGACAAGCCAGGTGGTTATTAAACCAGACAGAAGTCCATCTGCTGGGGCTCTCACTCATTTGACCAGTTGCCTATCTCCGTCCCTTCCTGAATGGGAGGGTCTTCTGCTACAGCCTCCCACTGTTGTTGGGTGCTGTCAAGTTGTATCAGACTCATAGTTGGACCCTCATAGGGTTTTCAATGGCTGATCACTTTGGGATTGCCTCAGGAGTGGATTGCCACATCCTTCTCCCATTTTTGCAGTGCTGGGAATCAAAAGGACCTCTGACACTGTAGAGCAGAGCTCTACCAGCTGAGCTAAATCCCAGCCCAGCCTCTGCTATGTTGTTGTTAGGTGCTGTCGAGTTGTGTCCGACTCATAGCGACCCTTATCGGGTTTTCAATGGCTGATTGTTTTCAGGATTGCCTGGGAAGTGGGTTGCCACATCCTTCTCCCATTTTTGTGGTGCTGGGAATTAAACTCGGGACCCCAGAGACTGCAGAGCGGAGCTCTACCAACTAAGCTAAATCCCAGCCCAATAGCCTCTGCCATAGCCAATATTAACTCTTTCCTTCTTCCTGAAAGCATCACTTGCTCTCTGGACTCTTTGCACTTCCTACTACTCCTCTGTATGCCCCTTCTCTGTCTCTTTTGTTAATTCCTCTTTTTCTTTCTGTGAAATAATAAGAAAGATCTACATTAGTCTCTGCTCCTTGTTCCTGACACAGAACCCCTAGATCCCTAGGACCTTCCTGAGTGATAGGAATGTCTTTTGTCCTAATGAGGCAACTCTTGGTAGGTGCCTGGACCGGGGCCAGTCACTAGAAAGACAGAGCCATTAACAGAAGATTGGGGCTTTCAGGTGCACCCCCTCCGTCTTCTGGGGAGGGCAGAGGGGCTGGAAATTGAGTTAATAATTCATAATACCTAGGTGATGAAATGTCCATAAAAATCCTTGAACTATGGGGTTTGGAGAGCTTCCAAGTTGGCAAAAGCACCACATGCTAGGAGGGTGGCCACCCCTACTCCATGGGGACAGAGGCTCCTGTGCTCTGGATCTTTACAGATCTTGTTCTCTGCACCTCTTTATCTGGTTCTTTATTTATATTCTTTACCACATCCTTTATGATATAATAAACTGATAAATACATTTCTCTGATTTCTGTGACACCAAAATCCAATTTAACCAGAGGAGGGAGTCATGGGAGCCTGTCCATAGCTTGTCCATTAGACACACAGGTGACAACCTGGACTTGTATTTGGTGTCTTTTTTTTCCCCCTTTGGTACTGGAGGGGTGAACCCAGGGCTCTGCACATACTTTGCAAGTGCTGTACCACTGGGCTGCACCTCTAGTCCATTTATTTTATTTTTTATTTTGAGTCAAGGTCCTACTAAGTTATACAGGCTGCCTTTGGCTTCAGATTTGCAATCCTCCTGCCTCACCTCCTGAGTCACTGATATTATAGACATGCACCACAATACCTGGCTTGTAACTGGTCTCCAAAGAGGGAGAGAGAGGTCTTGGGAAACTAAACTCTTAACTTGTTGGGTCTGTGCTAAGCCTAGGTAGATAGTGCCAGAATGGAATTGTAGGACACCCAGATGGTATTGCAGAGAATTGAAGAATTGAATTGTGGAAGAAAACACTACACATCTGGGCGGGGCACCATGGCACATACCTGTAATCCCAGCAACTCAGGAGGTGGAGGCAGGAGGATGGGAAGTTCAAGGTCAGAGGCAGCCTGCATAACTAAGCCAGACCCTGTCTCAAGATAAACATTTTAAAAAAGGGATAGGGGTGCAGCTCAACCGTAGAGCATTTGCAAAGTACATGCAAGGCCCTAGGTTCAGCCCCCAAGTACTGCAAACAAAACAAAACAAAAATAACTATACATCTAGTACAAAAAACCCAGATGTGTATGGGGAAAAAAAACAGTATATAGAGGAAAAACCAGTTTTCTTTTAGTTCATGTGGACAGGAAATGGAGATTTTTCTATACATATTCCAGTAGGAGCTCAGATAGTGAGTGCACAGTGAGCCTGCCTGAGTCCCCACAGAAGTAACCAAGGGGAGAGGTGGTTTGGAGAACAATCTGGGGAAGTGGTTGTATATGTAGTCAGAGGAATGTATAGACTTAATGACACAGAAATAAGTTCTTGGTGTGGCTCTGCTTTTTTTTTTTTTTTTTTTGGTGCTGAAAATCAAACTCAGGGCTCAAGCATGCTAGTCAAGCACTCCACCACCCAGCTACACTCCCAGCCTTATTTGGGTGTTACTGATGTCTTAACAATATTAAATCTTCCTACTCAAAAAGTGCCTGCAGCCGTAGCCCTGTGGCATCCAATCCCGTCAGATCTCGGAAGCTAAGCAGGGTCAGGCCTGGTTAGTACCTGGATGGGAGACTGCCTGAGAACAACAGAAGCTGTAGGCTTGGGAGAAGGACCTGGCAACCCCCTCCCAAAAATCAATCTGCCATTGAAAACCCTATGAACAGTGGAGAAGCACTGACAATAGTGTTTCTCCTGTTGTACAAAGGGTCGCTATGAGTCGGATACCGACTTGATGGCACCTAACAACAACAACCCAAAAAGTGGGGCTAGGGTTTAGCTCAGTTGACAGAGTGTGGCTCTGTGCTCTCTGAGGCCCTGGGTTTGATCATGAGCACAGTAAATATTGGAAAAGGATGCAGCAGCCCACTCCCAAAATAATCAGTCATTGAAAAGTCTATGACTACCCGTCGGGCGCGCACGCCTATAATCCCAGCTGCTCGAGAGTCAGAGGCAGGATAGCAAATTCGAGACCAAAGGCAGTCTGCATAATTTAGCGAGACCCTGTCTCAAAAAGTAAAAAAATGGGCTGGGGGTGCAGCTCAGTGGTCCAGCACTTGCAGAGCAGGCAAGCACCCGAGGCCCTGGGTCCAACACCCAATAACACAAAAACAGACAAACAAACAAACAAAAAACCTATGACTAACAGAGGCAATGATAGTGTGCTGGGCATGGCACAGTGGTGGGAAGTGTTTTGTTCTGTTGTATATAGGGTGACTATGAGTTGGACCCAACTCGACCGGCACCTAACCACTGCCACCCAAGGAGTAGGATGTTTTCCCACATATTTAGGTTTTCTTGCTTTGCTTTTTCCTTTCCTTCTTTCCGCCACCTCACCAACTCCATCTTCTTTTCTTTCTTCCTCTCTCCATCCCTCCCTTCTTCTCTGAGACAAGGTCTATATGTAGCCCAGGCTGGCTTTGAACTCGTGATCCTCCTGCTTTAGCTGCCTGAGTACTGGGATTACAGGCGTGAACCACCACACTGGGATGGGATCAGAGATACTAAATGATTTACTTGAGCAAGAACTAGTAAGTGGCAAAGCTGGTTCGGCTGCGGTTTTGCTAAGAGGCTACTAAGATGTACAGGAAGATAATGAAAACTGAAGCGTGGAGTAAGGGTGACACCCAGGAGGCAGGGTGACAGAACTCATAGCCTGATTCCCTTCTAGCACGGTTGCCCCATACCGCCTACGGCTTCTGTGCAGACAGCTGGTGCACGGATTTTTCATTGGTCTTCAGTCACAGCCTCATGCTCATACGAGGGCAACAGCCAATCAGTGAGGCTCGTCCCCGCCCAGTCGGCCGCGCAAGATCTCGCCGTCTCTGTCCCTTCCGCAGCACGCCGGGAGTTGCAGTCCAGCGATGCGTTTCTGCCTATAGTGAAAGGGAGACCGAGAACTACTTTACCCAGAGAGCAGAGCGTGGAGTGCTTTCCGCTTTTAGATGTTCTCTGCCAACTATCTGGAGCGCGTGAAGAATCCTCACCCGGGACCAGGTGAGAGTGGCCGCGCTGGGACGGGTGGCGGAGGGGTGGGCCCGGGGCCTGACTTCCAGTGATACTGTGAAGCACGGAAGCGTGTCTTGTTGTGTTGGAGTTTTGGGGTTGGTGGGCCCGACTGGGTTGTCCTGAGTGCTTTCAGAAACTTCTGAACTCTACCTTTGTATTCCTGAAGTCCTTCAGTATTCCCGGTCCTCCGTTTACTCTTGACTGTGAGCCCGGCCCTCCCTCCAAGTTGCTCTGAAGTCGCCTGCGCAGTTCCACAGCTCCTGTGAAGCTCGGGACCCCCAGTCCCAGTGCTCCGGAGCACACTCCCACATCATCCCTGCGTTCCGGCCCCTGTTCTCCCCTCTTTGGGGGCATAGTTCAGAGTCTGTGTTCCAAATCCAACTAGAAATGACCTGGGTTGCAGCTTTGGCTCTGCTTCTGCTCAGATATCAGTCTGGGTTTGGCATCTATGTAATGGGTGCTTTAAGGTTCCTCCCAATCCCTAGTCCTGGGGTACTTTGCTCTGTACTGCCATCTCTCCAAGCCTTGTGCACATTCAGTTATAGGTCTCTCCTTTTTGGTAGCCATCTCATTTTAAATGAAGATCTGTTGGGTCTCAGTCACTCAGACATACTTTTTGTTCCCTGCATGCCCTTTCTGAAATTGCCCCCAGGCTTAGTCTACAACAGGGTGGGACATCTGGGCCACGAGGTAAAAAGGTCGGTGTGGGAGTGAAAGTGAAAGGGGAAGCTGCCACTATGCATCTGCCTTCGGTGCTTGCCCCTGCAGGGAGTGCTGGGTGCCCCCTCCCTATGCCACACCCAGGATGCCCCTGTCCCGCTGGCTGAGATCTGTGGGGGTCTTCCTGCTGCCAGCCCCCTGCTGGGCACCCAGGGAGAGGTTGCTGGGTTCCCTCCGTCGGCCCTCCCTCATGCACGGGTGCCCAGTCCTGGGGGCCTGGCACAGTACCCGCTGCTGGTGCCAAGTGTGGACAGAGGCGCCTCGGTGAGTGTGGTTGGGATGATGGGCCTTGGGGAGGGAAGCACCTGATCAGCTTTCTCATTTGTCCTTCTTTCCTCAGAGCATTTTACTCCACTCTCAGAATGAATGGGAACCAGAAAGTGGATTTTTATGCCCAAGAAAAGCAAAATTTCATCCAGCACTTCTCCCAGATTGTCAAGGTGCTGACTGAGGATGAGATAGGGCACCCAGAGACTGGAGATGCTATTGTCCGGCTCAAGGAGGTGAGGGATTCACAACTTGAGGAAGCCAGCCTTTGTCACTCCCCAGTGTGGGATTCAGTTGTGGCTTTTGGGAGACTTTTGACAGAGCAAATTTTCACCTGAGTAACTCTGGGTCCCCTCTGGAGTGAGTGGGGCCTGGGCAGATATACTTATTCAGCCCATCAACCTAACTTTTGGCTCTGTATAGGGGGGTCATCCAAACTGCTTTGCACATAGGCTGGGCACAGTGGCACATTCCTATAATCCCAGTAACCCAGAGGCAGAGGCAGTCTGTGTAATTTAGAGAGACCCTGTCTCAAGATTAAAAAAAGTGAAAAAGGGGCTGGGGTATAGCTCAGTGGTAGAGTACTTGGAAAGTATGTGTGAGCCCTAGGTTCAACCCCCAAGTACCACCAAAAAGAAAAAGAAAAAAAGAAGAAAAGGAAACCCCTATTTTCAAGGACACGAACTATTGCTGTGATACATAAGTTAATAGGTTGACTTATTTATTTTCCTTTTATTCTTTTGAAGTATCTTGCGATTTTTTTTTTCTTTTTGTACCTGGGGGTTGAACCTAGGGCCTCATACATATTTTGCAAGTGCTCTACACACTTGGCTGCACCTGCAGCCCATTTTTTATTTTTTGAGTCTGGGTCTTCCTAAGTTATTCAAGCAGCCTCTGGCCTCAAATTTATGATTCTCCTGCCTCTGCCTCTCAAGTTTGCTGGAATTATAGGCATGTGCCATAGTGCTGGGTCTTTTTTGTTTTGTTTTGTTTTTTAAACAGGATCTTGCTACATAGCCCAGACTGGCCTATAATCCTCAATCCTCCTGCCTCAGCCTCCTGAGTGCTGGAATTGCAGACTTGTGCCACCACTCCTGGTTCAAAAATTCTTTCTATAAATGCTGTCTGTCTCATACCTGTCTGAGGAAAGTCAAGAAAGAGGGGAGACTTGGCCTCCACCAGGATAGGGCTAAAAAAGAAATCTCCTTAGTTAATTAGTTCTGAGAGCAGGGCAGCAGAAGCCATGATGGGAAGCCCCAGCAGGAGATGCTATTGGAGGGGAGAGAGATGGATCTCTCAACCTGTGTCCCCCTCCAACCTTTCCTTTGGCTAACTTTGGAGAGGCCTTGTCTTTAATACAGATGTTTCATTTGCAGACGAGTTGAACTTTGGGTAGGAGGAGGTGTTTGGGAAAGTATAGATGGGTTGTGAAGGGCAAGTCTAGGAGAAGTAGATAGGGCAGGGACCTGAGCAAGCCAGGCATTCCCATAGTGTACTGAGTTTTCCCTGAGTTCTGGGCCTTGGTGAGGAATTTAGTATGCACTATGGAGCCTTTAAACTTACTGGGAAGACAATCAAGACGGTGTACCTGAACCTTGGAGAACTCTCCTAATTGTGCTTTAGGACTTTGGGGAAGAAGTCAGGAGGGGCTCCCTGAAGAGGGCTTTGGAGTTACAAAGAATGAAGTTAGGTTTTGGTTGGAAATGCAAAAAGGGAAGGGAAAGGGAAGGAAGGAAGAGTCACTGCCTTTTGGGCACTGATGCCCTGCCTCTCTCCTCTTATTCCAGGTCCTGGAGTATAACGTCCTTGGAGGCAAGTACAACAGGGGTTTGACGGTGCTGTTAGCATTCCAGCAGCTGGTGGAGCCAAGGAAACAGGATGCTGATAGTCTCCAGCGGGCCCTGACTGTGGGCTGGTGTGTGGAACTGGTGAGAGGGATGGGGGCAGAAGAAGAGGTTTTCTTTTTTTTTTTTGCAGTACTGGGGGTTGAACCCAGGGCCTCACGCCTGCATGCTCTGCAAGTGCTGGACGACTGAGCTGCACCTCAGCCCATTTTTTTACTTTTTGAGACAGGGTCTCGCTAAGTTACGCAGACTGCCTCTGGTCTTGAACTTGTGATCCTCCCGCCTCCGCCTCCCGAGCCGCTGGGATTACAGGCGTGCGCCACCACACCCGGCCCCAAGAAGAGGTTTTCTTAGAGTGGGGGTGCCTTGAAGAGAAGGGGAGGGGTAGATGGGCCCCAAACTTGTTTCTGGGTTATATTTATGTGTCTCTAGTCTCTAGTGTGCTATAGCCAAATTTAGGGACAGTGAATTACTTCAAGGGTTAACCCATGAGGGGCATCTCAGTAGGTATATAGAACTTGGCAGAGAGGTGTCAGCACTTTCTTTTAATTTAATTTTTTTTTTTTTAATTTCTTTGTGGTATTGAGGGTTGAACCCAGGGCATCACGCATGCTAGGAAAGTGGTGTACTACTGAGTTGTACCCCCAACCCATTATCTTATTTTGAGACAGGGTCTTTCTAAATGACACAGGTTACCTCTGGCCTCGAAACTTCTATCCTCCTTCCTCAGCTTCCTGAGTAGCTGAGATTAAAGGTGTGTACCATGGCTCCTGGCTTAAATCCCCTAAACTTAACAAAGAACTTATTTCACTTAAAACCCTGTATTTATGGCATCACTTGGAAAATTACAAGATCAGGGTCAGGGTCCTGTGAGGCAACAACTGGCTGGAGCCGAGTCAAGGCTGTTTCCCTAAGACAGCATGTGCTGTCCTGTATATCACTGGTTTGCTCCAATCTCCATACCCAGCTTATATCCTTGAAGGTTTATGGCAGGTTTTTTTTTTTGTGTGTGTGTGTAGGGGACTGAATCCAGGGACTAGTGCATGCTAGGGGGTGTTCTACCACTGAGCTACATCCCCAGGGCCCTCCTTTTCTTTTTTGCTTTTGAGACAAGATCTCACTGTGTTGTCCAGGCTGGCCTCACTCATGAGCCTCCTGCCTCAGCCTCCTGAGTGCTGGGATTACAGGTGAGTACCATCCAGGCCAGTTGTTGGGTACAAGGGCTTCATGATCTAATTTGTATCTCTGATTATTTCCCCATATATGAGTGCGACCTTGGTAATGTAGTACTTCCTATTACTTCCCTCTGTAGCATATACCTAGGGAGATTATTTTAAAAATAACTCTTTGCTGGGTATGGTGGCACATGCCTGTAATCCCAGCAACTGGGGAAGCAGAGGCAGAAGGATCACAAGTTGGAGACTAGAGGCAATCTGGGCTGAGTGTGCAGCTCAGTGGTACAGCACTTGCAAAGCATGCAAGCTCAAGGCCCTGGGTTCATCCTCCAGTACTGCAAAAAATAAAAATAAAAATAAAAATAACAATAACTCTTCAGTATTGAAATACCACCCATGTTGTTAGGTGCCATCGAATTGTTTCACCACCCCTCTAGATGCTCATTTAATTATTGTTCCCTTAATAAAAAGAAAGTGTGGGTGGGGTTAAGAAACATTGCTGGGAGACAGGGCAAAGGAGATGGAGGGAGGCCATGGAATGAATTCCTTGGAGACTATCTTTGGTTGAGTGTTGGTGGCTGAAACTAAATTATCCTTGTAATCACCTTTGAGAGAGATGAAGGGTGGGTGGCTTCAGGGGAGCCATGCCACTTCAAATAAACACAACATAAATAACCCCTACCCTCTAATGTGGAAAGCCCGGACCCCCACCTTGCTCCTCTGGGGTTAGGTCCATGGTAAAAGTACAGATGGATGCCTCCTTCCCTGAGGACTTTTTCTGGAAGATTAGCAGTGATCACAGTCGCCTACAATTGAGCTGATAGGCAGTGCTGCTTGCTTCCTCAGCAGCATGGACCTTCTAGAGCATGCAGGGTCAGGAGCGGGTAAAGTTACAAAAACCCTGTCTTGGGGTGGAGGTGTAGCTCAGTGGTAGAGCACCTATTTAGCATGCACGAGGCCATGGGTTTAATTCTCAGAAATATAAAAGAAAAAGTAAAAAACAAAAAACAATAAACTCTCATGTCTTGGGGCCAGGCATGGTGGTGCACACCTGTAATCCCAGCACTCAGGTGGTGGCAGGAGCATTATGAGTTCAAGACCAGCCTGGGCTACATAATGAAGCCTTGTCTCAAGCAACAACAAGAAGTGTCATAAGAGTCGTTAGTGTTTCATTCTGTCATTTCCTTAGCAGATAAACACTTAGCACCCACTCTGAGGCCAGTGTTGTCCTAGGTTTTGGGAATGCCAAGGGGGAAAACATATCCCTGACTCCTAGGAGTTTGTGGTCTAGTGGGAAAGCCAACATATCCACACACCTTTAAATAGGCTGTTGCTCAAAAGGGTAAGCCCTTTGCTGATGTTTAAGAGTCTTGAAAAATATTTAAGAACAGCCTGGTGTGGTGGCACATGCCTCCCAGCAACTTGAGGAGGATTGCAAGTTTGAGGCCAGAGGCAGCCTGCATACCTTAGACCATCTCAAGATTAAAAAAAAATAAAAGGGGTGCTGGTGCAGCTACGTGGCAGAACACCTGCAAAGTATGTGCAAGGCCCTGAGTTCAACCCCCCAGTACTGCAAAGAAAAAAGAAAGTTTATAAGATCATAGGTAAAAGTTACCAGGAGTCAGATATCAGTTCCATCCAGTTAAACCTGTACTCCTACATGAACTCCTTCAAGTAACGCTGTGTCCCTGGCCACTGGAGTGTTTGAGCAGAGTCTTAGATGTGATATGGGAAAGGCCTTCTTTTGTTAATTTTTTTTTTTCTTTTTCAGTACTTGGAGGTTGGACCAAGGACCTTGCTGGGCAAGTGCTCCACCAGTGAGCTGCACCTCCAGCCCTTTTTTTATTTTTTATTTTGAGACAAGGTCTCACTAAGTTGTGAAGGCTGCCTCTCACCTCAAAGTCAAGATCCTCCTGCCTTTACCTTCTGAGTAGCTGGCATTACAGGTGTGCGCCATGTGTCATCCCAGCTTGTAAGTGCCAGCTTGTTAGTTTTCTTAAATGATGAAGAGATCTTACCTAAGTGTTCATTGACGTTCTTGGCAAGAGAAAAGTACAGTACATAAAGGTGTTTCAGAACCTCCCTGGTAATGGGGGATAATCTAGGACATACTAAAGCTGTCAGAGATGTTTTAGTTCCTTACCCTGAAAACGAGTGTTTCTGGGCACAGTGGTGCATGCTTGTAATGCCAGCGACTCAGGAGGTGGAGGCAGGAGGATTGCAAATTTGAGGCCAGAGGCAGCCTGTGCAATTTAGTGACACCTGGTCTCAAGATAAAAATTTAAAAAATGGACTGGGAATGTAGCCCAGTGGTAGAGTGCTTGCAAAGTATGTTCAGCCCCCAAGCACCACAAATAAAAAACAACAGACAAGAGTGTTTTAGTCACATTTTGTACATGGCGAGCCTGAGACAAAACTTTTTAAGGTCTTCTGTAACTTTACCTTCCTGGCTGTTTCCTCTCATGGGGTCTTATCTACTGCAGCCCCCAAATTGTCTCTACTTTCAGACATCCTTGGTCCTCCTGATCTGGGAAGTCCAGACCAATAGTCAAACCTCTATCCTACTTATTTTTGGCTAAGCCTTCCTGGGAGTCATGAGACTCCCCATCCTGACCTTCCTTCCCAGGTCAGTAACTTTCAGAAGCAGCAGCTGTCACTGACAGAAGACACATTAAGAAACCTGGGGCATCTTATTTTACTCTTCCTTCTCCTAGCTGCAAGCTTTCTTCCTGGTGTCAGATGATATCATGGACTCCTCCCTCACCCGCCGGGGGCAGATCTGCTGGTATCAGAAGGTAATGTGGACAGGAAGGTAGCAGTGGGCATGGGGACCCTAAGCCATAGGGAGGTAGTTACCTGTAGTCGGGGTAAGGGGTCTAGCGTGTTGGTTCTTGGTATGGATCTAGGCCAGAGATTAACTGTTCGTTTTACTCTTTGGCCCTAACAGCCAGGCATAGGTTTGGATGCCGTCAATGATGCTCTGCTTCTTGAAGCCTGTGTCTACCGCCTTCTGAAATTCTACTGCCGGGAGCAGCCCTACTACCTGAACCTGATTGAACTCTTCTTGCAGGTGTGCTGCAGCTCCAGGCCCAGTGGCCTTTGTAGGAAGTGCTCCTCTGCTTGCTTTCAGGGCACAGGAGATGCTAGGGTTGCCTGAAAGGGAAGCTAAAGAAGGGCACTGGGAAGGGTAAGGTTAGTGGCAAGAAGGGCTCCCCTGTCCCAGCGTGACTGGAAGAAGTGGGAGAAAGGTCTGTGTACAGGATTATGGGCCTTGGTTCTCCCCTCTACTGCCTTTCTGATTGTGCCCAGCTGTTAGCTGCTATGGGATATGAGCCCAGGATGTCAGGGTTCCCTATATCTGGAGAAAAGTCTGGCTCATGGGTCATTTTCCTCTTCCCTAGAATTCCTATCACACTGAGATTGGGCAGACCTTGGACCTCATCACAGCCCCCCAGGGCCATGTGGATCTTGACAGATACACTGAAAAGAGGTGAAGGCCAGTAGGAACCATGCCTGGACAGTGAGGGAGGGCCTGTTGTCTGTTGCCATTCTGAGTTATTTATCGTTTCTGCCTACTCAGGTACAAATCTATTGTCAAGTACAAAACAGGTTTTTATTCTTTCTACCTGCCTGTTGCTGCTGCCATGTACATGGTGAGTCAGCCTCCTCTCCCTCATTGCCCGGTCCTGCCTTGTGTGCTTGGGATAGGAGGGCACAGAGTAGACCTCATGGATAATATGGTACCCCCACCCAATGGTGTATGACCTTGAGTAAGCCACTTAATCTACGAGTCTGTTTCCTCAGCTGTCAGATGGGCATAACATTCCTGCTTCAGGATCAAAAGAGTAACTAAGGCCAGCCAGATGAAAGTGCCAGGCACATAAGAGGGGAACAGCAAGTCCTGCATCTGAGCATGGATGGGGCTAGTGATTCAGGCTGAGAGGGAGAAGACTAGGTTCAAAGGCAGTCAGTGAGATTGACTGTCTACTGTGAACTTTCTTCTCCATGTTTTTTTTTTTCACCCTACAAAAAGTTGGTGGTAACAAAAAGATTTGGAAGATGGATCGGAATGACTGTAGACTTGTAAGCAAAAGGAGTCTGATGGCCTCCAGAATGGATTCATCTCATGACTCCCAGGAAGGCTTAGCCAAAAATAAGCAGGATATAGGTTTGACTATTGGTCAGGACTTCCCAGATCAGGAGGACCAAGGATGTCAGAAAGTAGAGACAATTTGGGGGCTGCAGTAGGTAAGACCCCATGAGAGGAAATAGCCAGGAAGGTAAAGGCTGTGGCCTCTTAAACCCTTTCCCTGTAGGCAGGAATTGATGGGGAGAAGGAACACACCAATGCCAAGAAGATCCTGCTGGAGATGGGAGAGTTCTTTCAGATTCAGGTAGGAAGGCTTAAGGTGGTGGCAGAGAGCAGGAGCAACTTTACCCCTTCCCTGCCAGGGAGCCTCTTCATTCCTCCTTTTCTGCCCCCTCCCCAGGATGATTACCTTGACCTCTTTGGGGATCCCAGTGTGACGGGAAAGGTTGGCACTGACATCCAGGACAATAAATGCAGCTGGTTGGTGGTTCAGTGTCTGCAACGGGCTACTCCAGAACAGCGCCAGATCTTGCAGGTGCCCAAGGGAGGACTACAGGGGGTCCGGGAACTGATGATAGAGGGGATGGAGCAATAGTTTTCCATTGGAGTGATTTTGACACACTCCTCCAAGGGACAGTGGGCAATGTCAGCAGGTATTTTTTGTCATCACAACTTTGTGAGTGTGCATGTGCTAAAGGTCTCTAGCCAGCAGAAGCCAAGGATGTTACCAAACATGAATACACAGAACAGTTATGAGGCTCCCAATTTCACAGCGGCAAGACTGGAAAGAAACCCTAGAGGAAGCTGAGGCCTGAGCCAATATCTGAACACTTAGGATGAGGGAGACAGATGCTTGGCATTTTTGATACCCAGAGACACTTGAAAGTTGGAGGCAGGAGAGCTGGGGGTGGCTTTTGGGAGGCAGAGGCAGGAAGAATGCCAGTTTGAGGCCAGCCAGGGCCACATAGGGATACCCTGTCTGGGGGGGAAAAATGGAGGCAGGTATGGAGTGACTGGCTTTAGAAATGTTCTGGAATGTATGAATGAGCAGAGAGGTCCTGGAGGCTCTGGGAAAGGTATAGCCCATTTTCCTGCCTCCAACTCCCTTCAGGAGAATTATGGGCAGAAGGATGCGGAGAAGGTAGCCAAGGTGAAGGCGCTGTACGAGGAGCTGGGTCTGCAGGCCGTGTTCTTGAAATATGAGGTGGACAGTTACAGCCACATTATGAGTCTCATTGAGGAGTACGCTGCGCCCCTGCCCCAGTCCATCTTCATGGGGCTAGCCAACAAGATCTACAAGCGGAAAAAGTGACCTAGAGACTGCAAGGGCTGGGAGGGAGGGCTCTCAATAAATTATTATGCGACCTTCTTACGGTTTTGTTCTTGCTCAAGTCAGAGACTGGTGCAGGTGAGGGGTGAAAGGTTGCGTGGAAGCCGGGAGTGGGTGGTCCGGGTGTATGACACCGGCGCAACGTCAAGCGCTGGGGGGCGGGCCTGAGGTATGCCACGCCCATAAGTGGAGGGGTGCGGCTGCGCAGCTGAGTGGGTTGTCTTGGCTCCCCTCCCCTCGATTCTGTACCCCGCCGGGCGGGGACTGTGGGAGCCACCTACCACCCAAGGCCCGAGCAGTTCCAGGAGGACCGTGGTGAGGAGGGTTGGGTCTGTGGGTGTGGATGGATGGTCTGGGACTTGCAGGGTAGGGCAAGAGAGGGGAGCAGTAAATGAATAGAGAAGTGGGTGGTGGCTGGCAGAGAGACGAGCGTGTGCGCAGAGGATGGAGAGACACTGCCGTTGGGATCGGGTTGAGGGCACACCAAGGCTGTAGGCTGGAGTCCGGCAATAGGGAGGGGCAACCTGCAGGTACAGAGGTGACTTGCTGACATCTGCTACCTCTGTCTTCCTCCAGCCCCCGCCCCTTTTTCTGCATTAACTAGACAAACCCGCTGTGGCCCCCTCCCCCCATCCACCTCATTTCGGAACATCTGGGCGGGTCTCCTTTGGCTCCTTCCTCTGGCAGTGAGGGGTAGGCTAGAGGGAAGGGCCAAATTACTGCAGAGGAGCTGGGGCCGATTCCTGGCTCCATCCTCTTCCAAGCTCCGCACCTCTATGAGAATCAGAGCGCAGCCGCATTTTCTTACCCTCTATTCCTCCTCCCTTCTCCGTTCCCGCGGGGCTACATTCGGCTCCACCTGCAAAAACTGCAGTGAAAACTAATGGTCCGTAGATGGCTATTTACATCTCATTTAAATATCTTCCGAAGCAGTCAGAGCCTCCCCAGACCTGCCCTAACTGTCATTCACCTCGGTGTCCTTCCTGCGGCCCGTACCTTTACTGGCTGGGTTTTACCATCCGTCTTCTAGGTCTGCATCTGCATTGTCAGGTAGGTGGATGTGAGAGGACCGATTTCCCTGCTTCGCTGGAGGCCATCCGTCGCTGCCGGCACCATGCTGTCTCCTCAGAGGGCTTTACTCTGCAATCTCAACCACATCCACCTCCAGCACGTCTCGCTAGGCCTGCACTTGTCCCGCCGTCCTGAGCTGCGGGAGGGGCCTCTGAGCACGCCCCCTCCCCCAGGGGACACCGGGGGCAAGGAGAGCAGGGGCCCCTGCAGCGGTACCCTGGTGGACGACAACTCCAACAGTCCGGCTGTGCCCTGCCGATGCTGCCAGGAGCACGGGCCAAGCCTAGAAAACCGGCAAGACCCCTCACGGGAGGAGGAAGGGGCTGCCTCTCCCTCGGACCCGGGCTGCTCCTCGTCTCTCAGCTCCTGCTCAGATCTTAGCCCTGACGAGTCTCCCATTTCAGTCTACTCTCGGAACCTGCCTGGCGATGAGGATGCCCACCCTCAGCCCAGCATCATCCCCCTGGAGCAGGGTTCCCCTCTGGCTTCAGCAGGCCCCGGTACCTGCTCGCCAGATAGCTTCTGCTGTTCTCCGGATTCCTGTTCCGGAGCTTCCTCCCCGCCCGGCCCTGGCCTGGACTCGAACTGCAACGCCCTGACCACTTGCCAGGACCTCCCTTCCCCGGGTCTGGAGGAAGAGGAGGAGAGCGGGGAGCAAGACCTCCCTACCTCGGACCTCTCAGAGGCGGAGGATGGGAAAACCGACACTGGGAAAACAGAGCCCAGCTGGAAAATTAACCCCATTTGGAAAATTGACACAAAGAAAACTGAAGCTGGATGGGAAATCTCTGAGAATAACAACTCTGGTTGGAAAGTCAACGGAAATAGTAACTCTAGCTGGAAAACTGAATCTGGAAAATTCGACTCTTGTTGGAACACCAACACAGGAATAACTGATTCTGGCTCGAAAAAAGATCCAGGGAAAATTGATGGGGGATGGAGAAGTGACGTCAGCGAGGAGCCGGTGCCCCACCGGACAATCACGTCCTTCCACGAGCTGGCCCAGAAGCGCAAGCGGGGCCCGGGGCTGCCCGTAGTGCCGCAGGCCAAGAAGGATCGCAGCGACTGGCTCATAGTCTTCTCGCCAGATACCGAGCTCCCCCCGGCCGGTTCTCTGTGCGGCTCCTCCGCACCTCCCCGGGAAGTCACCACCTTCAAGGAACTCCGGTCCCGAAGCCGAGCCCCGCCCCCGCCAGTCCCTCCTCGGGACCCTCCAGTTGGGTGGGCCTTGGTCCCGCCTCGACCCCCGCCCCCGCCGGTCCCTCCCAGAAGGAAGAAGAATCGACTTGGGCTGCAGCCCATAGCAGAGGGGCAGCCCGAGGAGGGCAGAGAAGGCAGCTCCGCCGCGGTCGAGGAGGCGCCAGCTGCAAAGGAGCCGGAGAAGCCCGGAGAGCAAGCAGGCGTGGAAGGTAAGAGACTCAAGGAGCAGGAGGAGGGCGGGCTCCGGCCTCGACCCCGCCTCCGACATCTTCTAACCCCACCCCCCGTCTCCCCCATTCTGTGTCGCCCATCCTCCGGTCCCCTCTACCAGGGAGCGCTCCGGGAAGGGGAAACTGGGTGGGTCATGGAGCCACGGGACTAACTCTTTGCTCCCTCTTTCTCCCGCTCCCCCTTGCCTGGCTGCCCGTCCCGCTGCCCTCCTTTCCCTCTGCGCCTGGCTCCGCCAACCCCGCCTGCAGCCGGTCCCCTCCTGCTCCCTCGGCCCCTGGTTTTCCGGTTCTCGGCCGACGGGCGCCCCCTGTTGGAGAGTGGGGTCGCGGGCGCACCTGGGTCCCTGCTATTAGAGCCTCTGGCCGGGTGGACCAGCACTGGGCTGCGGCTGCTGGGGGCACCGAGTCCCCCGGAGGAGCAGCTACTGCCTGTCCGCCTGTCCCCAGTGGGAGCCTACTCGCCTCCGAGTAGGGGGACCCTGCCCTGCCTGGCCAGCCCCGAGCTGGCATTGCTGCTGTCCCCGCTCTTTCCCAGAAGTAGCACCTTCCCCGCCGCGGCTCCCCCATCCCGCCAGGTTCCCGCCCCCCCGCTGCCACCGCCACCTCGTCCGCCGAAGGCCCCTCGCTGGACCAGAAGCCCACCACCTCCGCCCAGGCTACGTAAGACGGCCCCGGGCGCGCCCCGCGGGCCCCGCCTCCGGCGGCCGCCCCGCCCGCTCCGAGGCCCCGCCCCCGGCCCGGCCCTCAGTTGAGCTTTACTCCAGGGTGCGGGTCTAGGACCCACCTTCGACTTGGGCCGATTCCAAGCAAGTTCATTTAGTATGGAGACCCTGGGATGGGTTGCTGCTGTCCCCGCTGCGAGGCCCAGCTCCTTTCTCTCCAGGCCCGCCTTGGGCACAGGGGATCGGGCTTCCTTGGCCTCCACACCTAGTCTAAGGGGTCCTAGCAAGGCCACTGTGAGCATCCGCGGGCCACACGCTCTGTAGACGTCCTCTGCAGGTGCACTTCGGGCCTGACTCGCACCTTGCTCGGAGGGTGGGGAGCGAAGATTTTTAGAACTCAAGGGCCCAGTGGGTTCTGGCCACACCCCCAGTCCCGCCCCACTTGAGGTGAACGGGGCTCCTTTCGCAGATTAGCTGGCTCGGGACTCGGGTTTCCCCTTTCCGGTGCCTTCCAGTTTCCCGACCCTCGGGTCTCAGCTCGCTCAGTCTCTCCTCCCTTTCCCTTCTGTCTGTCTCTCCATTGGTCCAGGCTCCCCACGTGCTCCCGGGGCGGGAAGAAGGGGGAGAGCGGGCGCCTGGCGGCCCCTCCCATCTCTCGCCCAGTCATCTCCCGCCTTCCGGGTGGGGGGTGAGTGCAGGAGTCTCGCTCCGGGCTTTCCTGGATCGAGGAGTCGGGAGCTGGGCCCCGAGCAAGGGAAATGGGAACCAAGGTGGGAGCAGGAGGAGGGCGAGCGCTGGGATTTGTGCACATTTCCACCCCCGGCCCGGGTCGAGCCGCTCTGTGCTCTACGGGCCCTGTTTCCCTCTGACCCCAGGACCTTCAGGATCAGGGGCGCTGCCAACTCGCCGGAGATGACCTTGTGGGAGCCTGGCGCCCTCGGGGGGAACTCGGTAAGTAAGAGAGAGTGAGACCTTCTTCTCTTCTCTTAACCAGTCCGTAGTTCCTGGTCGTTCGCCGGTGTTCCCGGGGCCCAGCGGCTGTGGATGGCAGAAGCCCAGAGTGGGACTGGTCAGCTACAGGAGCAAAAAAAAGGTAGGCCCCCCTGATTCCTGCCACTGAGTGACCTGCCCCTCACTTAAGACTTCAAGGGTCAAACTGCATGAATCAGCTTCTCCACTCTCCGTGGCTGCATCTGGGGTGGAGACCTAGGGCTTTGATGCACCTTTTTTCCCTTGGCTGCCCTCTCCCAGGTCTGCTGATAGCTGTCAGCGCCTCAGTGGATAAAATCATCTCGCACTTCGGGGCTGCCCGGAACTTGGTTCAGAAGGTGAGGGTACCTGGAGGGAGGCTGTTGGGATTTGCAAACTAGTGTCTTCCCAGGGGCGCAGGAACACTGGGCGGGAGGTGCTGCACGCAGGACTGGACCCATTAGCATTGCTCCACCTCCAGGCCCAGCTGGGGGACAGCCGGCTGAGCCCGGATGTGGGGCACCTGGTGCTGACCACCCTCTGCCCGGCCCTCCACGCTCTGGTGGCCGACGGGCTGAAGCCTTTCCGGAAGGATCTCATCACCGGGCAGCGCAGAAGCAGCCCCTGGAGCGTGGTTGAGGCATCTGTGAAGCCAGGTGAGCCAGGAGGGCTTGGGATCCCGCGTGAGCAGGACGGGGATCTCGCTTACCGCGGTGCCTGTGCTTAGCCTCCAGCACCCGGTCCCTGGGATCCCTGTACAGCCAAGTCAGCCGTCTGGCTCCTCTGAGCAGCAGCCGCAGCCGCTTCCACGCCTTCATCCTAGGCCTCCTTAAGTAAGTGGCCTTCTATGCGCTGCCCCTCCTGCAGCCCTGGGACCACTTGAGCTTCATGGGTGGCACACAGTAGTGGTGCTCCATGTTCCCAGAGAAGGCCTCCCCTCTCCCAGTCTCATCCCACAATCCTCCATGCCAAGAGGACTAGAGTCCTCCATCTGTCTGAAACTCAGTTCCCTCCGTTCTCCCCTAGCACCAAACAGTTGGAGCTGTGGTTTTCCAGTCTCCAGGAAGATGCAGGTCAGAGGCTCAGATGGGAGAGGGTGGGGTTGCTGGGCCCGGAGGGAGGGAGGGGATCTCTCTTATTGGTTCTCACTGTGGCCAGAATATTAATCCTGATCTCTGCTCTTATTACTCCTCTACTTAAAGTTCTTCCAGGGGGTCCCATTGCCTAGAGGAGGAAAGACTCAAAGCTGTGGTTATCTGGTCCTTCTTCCTTCCCCTGCTTGAGGTCCAGGACTTTCTTGCCAACAGTCTTCCTGTCTGGTCCTCCTTGTTCCAGGGCCCTATTCAGGCTGTTCCTTCTAGGATTGGCCTCCCTGCCCCTCCTACTTTCTTACTGACTTTCTTTCCTCCTGAGTCCTTCCTCAGTGAGACTCCCTCATCCCTTGTTTTGTGAGGCTATCAGACTGGCCTGTGCTTCCCTTCTTTAGCCTTTAGTACTCAGTTATTTGTTCTACATGAATCTCCCTGTGGTGACACAAGCAGAGAGATGTATCTGTCAGTCATGCAGCCTAATGTCTCCCTCTCTTCTTGCCCTAATGCCCACGTGGAGTGAGGCTCGGGAGGATGTCTGTTGACTTGGAGGTTGATGGAGGAGGTCCTCTGGGCCCGGGGCCCAGGGCGGGGGCTGATGTTGGCCTGCTCTTTCCCAGGGCTGCTGTCCCTCCTGTATCTGCCCACGGGATTCTTCTCCCTGGCACGGGGTGGCTGCCCGTCCCTGTCCACAGAGCTGCTGCTCCTGCTGCAGCCATTGTCGGTGCTCACCTTCCACCTGGACCTGCTCTTTGAGCACCACCACCACCTGCTCCTGGGCCCGCCTCCAGCCCCTGCCCCTCCAGGCCCACCTCCGGCCCTGCAGCAGACTATGCAGGCCATGTTGCACTGGGGGGGCCGGCTGGCCCAGAGTCTCCGGGGGGGTTCTGGGGAGGCCTCTCCTGACCCTTCAAGCCCTGAGAGTCCCCCTACACAAGGCAGCTGGTGGGAGCAGCTGACCCAGGCCTCCAGGGTCTATGCTTCTGGAGGCCCCGAGAGCCTCCCTCTTCCTCGGTGGGGACCCAGGCATCATGGAACTGCAGCGGAGAATATACAGGAGAGACCCCTGCCTGCAGAGCAAGCAGCACCAGGCAGAGGCGTGTGGCTTGGGAGACTGTTTGGCGTGCCTGGGGGCCCCACAGAAACTGAGAGTGGAGCCGTCAAGTCCAGGTATTGGGGTACCTTGTCCCTTCTGGTAACCTCTGGCCCCCTTTCTCAGAGCCTCCAGTGGCCTCATTTGAAACTCTCTAGTGACTTCTGATCCCTTAGGTAACAAGTAGCAGTCTGTTTTTTAATAGCAGTGACCTAAAAATGGTTACATCCTTAGTTACTTTTTAATGATTATGTAAGTACCTACCTAATATTCCCCATTTCAAACCTCTTGGCCCTTAGAGCTGAAAATATTTACAATGCGGCCATTTAGAAAAGAAAAAAAAAATTGCTGACCTCTGCTCTAGGGTGTGACCCATCTGTAGCTCTTTAATGACTTCAGGTATTGTCTAGTGACCCTGTGGATCTCTCTGAACCTTTATAGACCCTGATGATTCCCTTAGGGCCCTTACAACTTTGGTGCTGTAGACCTTTATCATCTTCCTAATCCCCTAAAGTGGGAGAAGGATTTGGCAATCTGCTCCTGAGGCAATTCCGAAACAATCAGCCATTGAAATCCCTATGAGGGTCACTATGACTCTCAGCACCTAACAATAACAATCCCCTAAAGGTACCTTTGTACCACACCTGCCACTCTGTCCTCAACAGTGACCAACTCCTGAGCTAATTTAGAGCTGATCAAGACCTTCAACCTTTCTCTCTCCAATGGGTTCTTGGGTTTTTTTCTGGAGGTGGAGTGATCTCTGTGGCCCTATGTCCTTCCCTCTAGGAGACCATCCAGCTGGCTACCCCCAACAGTGAGTGTGTTGGCTCTGGTGAAGAGAGGGACACCTCCTGAGACTCCTCCTGAAGAGCTTGTGGCCCCAGAAGCCAGCATGGTGCAGGCCCACAGGTAAGGGCTGGGGAAGATGAACCTGTATAACTGTTTGGTTCTGCGTGTGTGTGTGTGTGTGTGTGTGTGTGTGTGTGTGTGTGTGTGTGTTTCTGTCTTCACAGAGTAGCCAAGAGGTGGTGTCAAAAAAAAAGACCATGGGCTTTAAATTCAGATTGTGCTCAGTTTGCCCTGAATCTTTCGTATTTATTACTGGTGTAGCACTAATTGCTCTGAGCCTTAGTTTCTTTATCTATAAGAAGGGGATGCTGGGTGATGCCCACCTGTAATCCTAGCACTTAGGTGGTTTGTGAGTTGAAGTCTAACCTGGGCTAAAGAGGGAGACCTTGTTTGTTTGTTTTTTTAAAGGGTAATTTATAATGCCTTTTTTATGGTTACTATGAAGATGAAATATACTTTAAAAATTATTTTTTTGATAAACCGGGCTTGTTGGCACATGCCTGTAATCCCAGCATTCAAGAAGATAAGGCTGGAGGATTGATGCAAGTTTGAGGCCAGCAAGGGCTACACAGCAAGACCATGTATGTATCAAAAAAATAAAAATTTATTTATTTATTTATGAGAGACAGGCTTGTAGCCCAGGCTGGCCTTGAACTCCAGATCCTTCAGCCTTCCAAGTGCTGGGATTATAGGTACGTGCCACCATACCGGGTTAAACATACTTTTATAAAACCATTTGGCACATAATAGGTATGTGTACATTGAGGTATTCTGAGTTTCTTTTGTGAGGTCTGATTTGGCACCAGAAGCTACTTGTACTTTGAGATTTTGTTTCTTTGGGTTCTCTCAGTCCATTGAATTAAGCTTCTTGATTTTTTTTTTTCCCCCAGTACTTAAAGATTGAACCCAGGGCACTCTACCACTGGACTGTAACCCTAGCCCATTTTTTTCATTTTGAGACAACATTTCTAAGTTATGGATGCTGCCTCTGGCCTCAAATTCCAGATTCTCCTGCCTCAGCCTCCCAAGTTGCTGGGATTACAGGCTTGTGCCACAGTGTGCCACTGCTTGTGCCACTGCTTCTTGATTTTTCATTCATTTAGAACATTTTAGGTACTTCCTATGAATATGAAAGTCAACATGTTGGAATACCTTTTTAAAATTTTTTCTTTTTTTGCAGTACTAGGGGATCAAACCCAGGGCCCCATGCATACTGTGCAAGTGCTCTACCACTGAGCTGCATCCCCGGCCTATTTTAAAATTTATCTTGAGACAGGGTTTCACTAAATTATGCAGGCTGCCTCTGGCCTCAAACTTGTAATCCTCTTGCCTCCAAGTTGCTGGGATTACAGGTGTGTACCGTCCCATCCAGCTGGAGTGCCTGTTCTCAAGGAGCATGGGGTCCAGTGGAGATACGAATGAATAGATGAGCAATTACAATTTAGAATGGTAAAGAATAGGAAAGGAAAACCAAGCCCTTTGGGCCATGTCCCCAGATTTAGGGATTTAGGAGGCTCAGTGATGGTGTGGGGATGAGTACCTGACACGAGGAATGGCAAGCAAAGGCAGGGAGGTCCAAGCGAGATAAGAGAGGAACTGTGGGTACATGATGGTGGTGGGTCAGTGGGTCAGCTAAGGAGCCTGGACTTTATTCTGAGGCAGTGGGATTCTTGAAGGGTCTTAGGCCCAAGAATGATGTGCTTGCTTGTGCTTTAGAAAGCTCTGTGACTACTGTGTGGACAGTGGGGCCAGACAGAAGCAGCCCAGGAGAACTCCTGGAGACTAGCTCTTTGTATGCAGTGGTCCAGACAGAGGCTAGAGACCTAAACTATGATGGTGGCAGTAGAGTTGAAGAGGGTGCCTGAATTTGCCAGGAGCAACAGTGTAGAAAGTGATGCCCTTCACCACTATTGGGACAAAGGGAGGGACTGGTTTAGAGTGTTAAAAGGAGTCATTTAGCTTGCATATGTTGAATTTGAAGCACCAGAGATAAGTGCAGACAGAGTCAAATAAAGAGCTGAAGAGTAGGTTTGATGCTCAGGGAAACTAGGGCCCTGGAGAGAATTAACATGTTTATGGCTGATCCCCAAGTCTCTTCTGGGGTCCAGTCAGTATTCAACATGCTGAACCAACAGGGGTACTCTATGTACTTTGGAGATGAGATCTGGGGACATCTGGGCACTCACACCTCTCTTTATCCCATCATCTTCCTCTGGCTCCCCTCAGGGCGGTTCGGGCTCTCTGTGACCACACTGCTGCAGGACCTGACCAGTTGAGCTTCCAGCGTGGGGAAGTGCTACGTGTCATCGCCACAGTGGATGAGGATTGGCTCCGCTGTGGGCGAGATGGAGTGGAGGGGCTGGTGCCAGTAGGGTATACCTCTATTGTTCTCTAACCCCGGGACTCTTTCCTTTCCTATGTATCTCTCTTCTGTCACCTGGAAATGGAGTGGCCTATGAATATTAATCCACTTAAATTGACCATCCCAAAAACATTTTTTCTGTCTGTAAAATGACATTTCTTCTAATATCCATTTCTGCTGATATTTAAAATAAATAAACTTTCCTTCTTCCTTCCATGCCCATCTGTAAGGTGGCTCTTCCAAATATATTATAAAAAGCAATTCTCCTCCATGCAACTCCTTTACTCTTTCCCATCTGTATAAGGGAATATCTCCCTTCCTATCTGCAAAGTGGAATCTAGCCCTCTTCTTATGTCTTCATCCCTAAGTGGACTGTGCCAGTACAGTATATGCCTTGGCCTTCAAGCCTATAAGGGCCTGTAGTCTCCCTGCTGTGTATGGACTCTACCCTACTCTCCCCATTCCTTGTTGCCTGTATTTATGATGTACTCATACTGTGCTAGGTGCTAAACTAAAGCTTGGACACCCCTGGTGGGTGGGTCTGTGGTGGTGTTCTGCCT
The DNA here is from genome assembly GCA_007922755.1 of Pedetes capensis. NCBI lineage: Eukaryota > Metazoa > Chordata > Mammalia > Rodentia > Pedetidae > Pedetes > Pedetes capensis. The sequence continues at coordinate 134,013 of VMDO01000571.1, read as the reverse complement.
CTTTCTTTTGTCCCAATAAAATGTGGGAGTTGAATGTGTATGTGTCATTGTGGGTTTTAGGACAAAGGCTATGGGGAAGGGGAGGGCAGTCCTCTTACAGGATCCCTAAGGCAGACATTTTCTTCCTAGCCCAGGTGCAGTTCTTAATGTTCCCAAAGGAATGGTTAAGTGGCTCCTGCTTGATGCCTGAAATCTCACAAATGTTTCTCTGAGACTTGCTAATTAGTGTTTTATCAGACTGATAGGAAGTTGAGTAAATATGGGGGAAGGAGGAAAATTCAGCCCTCAAAATTATACTTATTAGATCCATTGAAGTCTGAGGGTAAAGGGAAGAATTAAGAGCTACAAGAAGTGACTTGTTTTTCTATCTAATCTTGCCACTCTCCAGTGATATAATTTTAAGTAAAAGTAAGATAATTTGCCATTACTTTCTATGAATTGGTGAATTTCCTTTCAGTCCTCTAAAATAATGAGAAGAGTTATGTTCTAGAGATTTGAGGATGGGGATGGGAATCATTATAAAGGGTTGTCCAGATAAAGAAGTCAAAGGTTAGAAGAATAGAAAGCTACAATTATAACCTTGCAGCACAAAACTTAAAGAGCAGCTGAGACCTGTAAAGTGAATGAGTGTAAAGACATTTGGATATTTGCCTTTATCCTTGGGACCTTGGTAGGTAGAAGGCAATGGGCTAAAGTTAGGGGAGGGGACTAGGGGAGACAAAGATCTTAGATTCAAAGCTCTTAAAGTAGGAGTAGGCCTTGATAGACTCAAATGCCTCATACTTTTGTCATTTCCTAAGGCTTACGTGTTCCCTATTCTTGACCAATTCATGTTATTCATCTGTTCCTTGCTTTAATTTTGCTTTTTGTGTTTAGCTGCTGTTTGTGTTTTTGGATGTTTTTGAGGATAACGTTTCTCAAACTGTATTCTGAATGCCTCTGGGAGTCCTGCTACATTTTTTCCCCCTTTTTATGCGACAGGACCTCACTGTGTAGCCCAGGCTGGCGTTGAACTCAAGATACTCCTGCTTCTGCCTCCACTCTGCTAGGATTACACGTGTGTACCACCATGCCCAGCATAAGAGGTTATATTTTTATATTTAAAGTTATGTGATGGTGAATAGGGAAGACTATTACTTTGACATTGGGACCAATATTTCTCAGAACTGCAAAGTAGTGATTTCTAAACTTTCAGAAACATAGATAACAGCTTTCATTTCCTGTTACACAACTTGGCCTCTCTGAGTCCTATTCTCATGTGCTTGGCTTCCTGATAGTTAAGGAGAGACCCAGAACACAGGGCATCAGTGAGATCCGGCCTACTGCAACATTTGCAACTACAGCCTGATGGTTCTCAGCCTTGTGCAGGTGGGAACAGAGCAGTGAGAGCTTCTTGCAGAATGCGAAATAGGCCAAAGAATGAAAAAAAAGAAAACAAAACTTAAGGCAGGCTGTGCAACTTGATGAGATTGCCTCAAAACATAAAACAAAAAAACCAGAAATAGTTTGGCAATATTATATCTAGAAGAGAACAGCTTCTAGTAGATATCAAAAGTAAAAAAAAAAAAAAAAAAAAGATAAATTTGAGGAAATTTAACAGCAACGCATTGTTTTTGCAGTTATGACGAGACTTATAAATAATAGTGGGCATTTTTATCTGGTCTTGAACCCCAAGCTCTTATAGGAGTACATACTAAACTCTTGTAATCAACTGCCTTACTGCTTCTGAGCAAATGTATTCTACCTGAGCTCCTAGCCTAAATGTCTGGCCTATGTCTGGGATAAAATTTTGTTCTTTTAGTTATTAAGGAGGATAAACCCACTTGTGCTATTGAGTAGGGATTAGTATTTATGAAACTTTTCTATTTGAGGACACAGGGCCTCTGGCTCCAACACTAGTGAGGTGATCTTTGATAAGTTACTCAACCTTCCCGAGCTTTAATTTTGACTTCTACAAAATAGGAACAATAATAGCTTTAGGCAGCCATTGTGAGGTCTATGTGATCTTTGGCAAATTACTTAATCTCTCTGTTGCTCCAGTTTCCTCATTTATAAAATTGGGTTTTGATAACTATTAAAAAGGGCTATTATGAGGATTAATTTGGGAGAAAGACCCAGCAACCCATTCCAAAAAGCCAATTAGCCATTGAAAACCCTATGAATAGCAGAGAAGCAGTAACAATAGTGTTTCACCTGTTGTATATAGGGTTGCTATGAGTCAGACACAGACTCAAAGGCACCTAACAACAATTGTTGTTGTTGTTGTTAGTTGCCATCAAGTTGGTATCAACTCATAGCGACCCTCATAAGGTTTTCAATGGCAGACTGTTTCAGGATTGCCTTGGGAGTGGATTGCCAGGTCCTTCTCCCAACAACAACGAGGACTAGGAATATATGTTGTTATAAGGTGCTTTGAGTTGGGTCCAGCTCATAACGACCCTCATAGGGTTTTCAGTGGCTGATTGTCTTGGGACTGCTTTTGGGAGTGGACTGCCACATCCTTTTCCCATAATAATACATGAAAAGTGCTATTACAGAAATAGTCTAACACATTGTGGTTGTTAGGTGCCATGAGTCAGTATCCGACTCATAGTGACCCTAAGTACAACAGGCGAAACAGCATTCTTACTGCTTCTCTGTTATTCATAGGGTTTTCAATGGCTGATTGTTTTTTGGGAGGGTGGCCAGGTCCTTCTCCCAAGCCTACAGCACCTGGTGTTCTCAGGTGGTCTCCCATCCAAGTACTAACCAGGCCTGACCCTGCTTAGCCTCCAAGATCTAATGGGATCGGATGCCACAGTGGTATGGCTGCAGGGCAGTCTACATATAGTGGCCTAAAAAATGTGGTCTTAGAGCCCAGCACAGTGGTGCTTGCCATAATCTAAGCACTGGGGAAGCAGAGGCAGGAAAACTGCAAGTTTGAGGCCAGCTTGGGCTACACAGTGGGATCTTATCTCAAAAAACATACCCCAAAAACACAGCTTTGGGATAGAGTGCTTGCCTAGTGTGTGCAAGGATTTGATCCTTGGCACTGGCAAAAAAAGAAAAAAGAAAAAAAAAAAAAGAAAAAAAGTAAAAGGTCAAGATATTGTCAGTTTCAGAGGTTGTTAAGTATTAAATGAGGTAATACATGTGTGCAAAGGATGGATACACAGAATTGCAAGGCATGTTTGAGAAACAGCTGGATGTTTGGTATGATGATTGTGCTGCTCATTTGTTAGGCTGACTCCAATGAGAAAGATCCTAAAACTGAAGAAATGGCTTCATCCAATAGTCAACAATAGGGCTGGGGATGCAGCTCAGTGGTAGAGTACTTGCCTAGCGTACACAGGGCTCTGGGTTCAATCCCTACTACCAACCCTTCTCGCCCAAAAAAGGTATGTGGGAGTCAACAGTGGCTAGTGTGCTCATGTGGAATCCAGGATGCTGATGTGGTTTCAAAGAGATCCCCTTGGAGAAAGGATGGAGAAAATGCTAGAAGATAAATGATGCAGGGTAGATAACAGAGAAAAAAATAGTAAGCTCACCACTCCGCAGGTAGGAAAAGTCTTTTTCCATTTAATACTAGACTTTCAAGAATTGAGATGCAAGCTTTTATGCAATTACATCCAATGTTAAAATTGGTAATACATAATTTACAAAGATTAACATCAAAACAATCATCTATTTAGATATGCTTTTGTAAAAAGGAAATATATTAGCAGCATTTATATTTTCCGCAATCACACAGCCTACAGACATGCAGACTAACTCTGTATCTATTTGCAGTGATGTAGTGCTTTGCCCCGCATTTCAAACACCAAAACCCGCCTGGCAGCTGGGGGGTTCTTTTTATTTTGTTATTATAAAATAACTGAAAAATAAAAAAAGGCATTAATTTCTACACCAGTAAGAAAAAACAAGTTTTTGCACTTACCTAACATTTGATTGTCTAAAAAACATTTCAGTTTTTAGTCTTTCAACAAAAGAAAGATAAAATGACAGAGCGTAGTGTCTTTTGCTTCTGTTCTTGCATTTTACAAAGTTTTTTTTTCTTTTTCTTTTTCATCTTTTAAAAAATTTTAGTGTTTAACACTATTAAAGAAACATTGAATTTAATGTCTTTCTTGTAATTTTCTTGCTTTTGACTAAAAGGAGACCCCCAAAGTGCCCCTAGTCCCACCTCCCTCCCACCCATTCCCTGCAATGGAAAACAAAAGAAACCACTCAAATGGGCTTGTACATGCGATTTTTTTTCCAGCTCTACACGTGAGTATCTTATACCCAGGTCTCTTAGTAATGTACAGTGCTTCTCTACAGTAAGAAAATACTCCAAACTATTTTCTTAGTTCTCTTTTTTTTGTTAATAAAATATTTATTTTGCTTTTTCTCTGCTCAAGGGGATCTATGGCATCCCTTGTCTCTTTTGTTTTTTGTTTTTTTCAAGAATGACACAGAAAGGAGAAAAAGAAAAAAAAAAATCAATGGAATGAAAGGTGGTCAATGTTTCTACCTAAACGAGTCAGAGCGTCATCATTATAAGGGGAAATGTACAATTAGGACAGCATTGGTCCAGTATTAGAAAAAAGTAACGGGGACCTGTTTACTATTGTATTGCTTACCAATCACGCAGCATATATATATATACATACATACATATATATATATATATATATATATATATATATATGCACATATATATATACACACACATATATATATATATATACACACACATACAACTTGGCACATTTAAAGACCATCTTTTTTCTTATAAGAACATCTAAAACATATATGCATATGTTTGTCTGAGAAGACAAAGCAAAGCTTTTTAAATTTTACTTTTAAAGAGACAGTATAGTCTGGTAACTTCTGGTCAAGAGAATGGGAAGGGAGGAGACCCTGGATATACCTCCTGATGATGAAGTCATTAAGGAGGGTGGAGGGACAATGGGACTAAGGGTTAGGAGGACACACTGTCTCTTGAAGAGATGGACACAGAAAACTATACATTTAAGAAAATAAGAGTAGTGTTTTCAACTGATAATCTACACTTAAATACTCTGATAGATGAATACTGCTGAACAGTTTATGTAGTGACTTTTGTTGGGGAGGTTAGAGTTCTTTTTATGTAGTTTTTAAAAATGATTGAATTTGAAATGAATCTTCATTTGCACAGTACGACAGACACACAAGAACCACAGTGCATCAAAAACAGTATCTGTGCTGGAAGGGACGTGGCTTTCTCATTAGCAAAAAAAGTATGTTCGGCAGGTTACGGAGGGTAAAACAAAATAATTACAGGTCTGCCCTTCTGACCCCATGGGGGCCTCCTCTATCCTATGATTCCATTTTGGGGAGTAGAGGTAGGGAGAGGGGCAGCATTTATAAGTGCTTTGAGCTGTCAACTCACGTTTTACTCTGACCTGGCTGGACGAGAAAGGAGAGAGAAACTTTCCTAGTCATGGATCTCGGAAGAGGCCCCAGCTATTGCATCTGTTTTATGTCTCTGGGGTAGCTCTTAGAGCCAACAGAGAACGGATAGGGTAGGGCTGGGGATCCTGGCCCTTTCCCTTTGGATTTTGTGTTATACCTGGGTATAGGAAGCAGCTTCTTAGCAGTGCCTGTGGAATTAGAGGATGACCCAAAAAACCCAAGCTGTGGGGAAAAGCAAGTGCTGTAAAGTACCAATAGGTTCTGGTCATCCCCAGCATGGTCCTCCCTCTTCTCCGTATTATTAACCCCTAGGGTGAAGCAATGGAGAGGAAAATTAATTAAATTGAAGTGTCTCAGACCGATCTCCTTTCTCTTCCTCTCCACTAGCTCCAAGGTTTACAAAGTACCTAATGTCAACAACATGACCCCATTCCCCTTGCTTGGACGGACCTTTCCTGCCTCTGTCCACACCCAGATAGCAGGAGACAGGACTGATTAGCTCCACTGGATCCTAGATGCTTGACATCCTCATTCTTTGAGGGTCACTTCCGAAAGCTGTTTTCTGGGATAAACAAAGTACGCCTTCGTAGTTTCCTGCCTGATCCTTCCTCCAGTAAGTAGGTCACATCAATGGCTGAAAACAGAAACCAAGGAGGCTCATTAAATACCACTCTTCCACTCTTATTCCAGATTTAAGTTCTATGGTGAACATAGGAATTCCTTTTCTGACCTGTAAGTAATTTAGGCTTTGCTCCAGCCCTAGATGAAAAAGTTTTTATTTGTGGTGGTGCTGGGGATCAAACCCAGGACCCCATGCATGCTAGGCAACACTCCTCAAGCTCTAGCCCCCAAAAGGTGACACTCTAGGGAAGGAGATCATCTCACCTCCCATAGTTTCATTCCAAAGACACATCCAGTGGCAAGCCTATGAAAAAATTCTATCATTTTCTCAGGACACTTTCCATGCTGGCTTAATAATAAATTGTTCTGATGCTGGGTGCGGTGGCACATGCTTGTAATCCCAATGACTTGGGAGGTAGAGACAGAAGGATTGTGAGCTCGAGGCTGGAGGCAGTCTGTGCAACTTAGTGAGACCTTGTTTCAAAATTAAACAAAAATAAATAAAAGATGGCATTGGGGTGCAGCTCAGTGGTGGAATGCCCTGGGTTCAATTCCCCACTACCAGCCACCCCCCACCTAGAAAAGAGGTTGTTCTCGAGGCTGGGTGGGGATGTAACTCAGTGGTACAGTGCTTGCCTAACAACAACAAAGAAGTTTTTCCTTTCTTTCGTGTGGTACTATGGGTTGAACCCAGGGACTTCCACACACTTTTGAAGTGGTCTACCACTGAGCTGTGTTCTCAGTCCCTTTTTTTATTTTTTATCGAGAGATAGGGTCTCACTAAGTTACTCAGACTCCCTCTGACCTTGAATTCACAATCCTCCTGCCTCAGCCTCCTGAGTTACTAGGATTATAGGCATGTGCCACCGTGCCCAGCGTATCTTCACTTACTTCTCAATTTATCTTCAATCCTAGATATGAGCCTGATTCTTCTTACCATTTTTTCCAGGGATTTTTTCCAGGAGATTGAGCAAGATTTGGTTGAGTCGTTCCCGTTGGTTATGCCGTCGTTCCTCAGGGGTACATGCTGACTGGGGTTCTTGACTACTTTGCTCTGTTTTTTTTTCACCCTCACTGACTTCAGCAGTGGTCTTCTCCTGTTCTGGTTCCTCCAAGCTGGGCATCTCATTGACAGCTTGCTCCTGACTGGCTAGTACCTCTTCAATCAAGGGCAGAGCATCATCCTCTTGGCCCAGATCTTTTAGTGGTGCCTTTGAGCGATCAGACTTCCAGGATGATCTGCCAAAAGGATATGTAAATTTAGGGTGAGGCTGAGCAAGACAATTGGGGAAGAAATGATAATGAAGAGCAGAGGCCTCAGGATGGCTTCAGACTCTGTGGTCTAGCTATTACAGCCTTAGTTTGAAGTAAAAAAACTTGTCTATGATCTTTATTATTATCTGTACAAATCATTACTTTTCTCTGAAATTTAATTTCTATTTGTGAAATTAAACCTTTTTTCTTTTTCTCAGGGATCTGAAGCAAAAGGGAGATAGAAATCCATAAACTATACCAAGGGCTGGTAAAATTGCTTAGCTAGCTCTGAGTGCCTCCCAAGTACACAAAAATATGGCATAACCTTGTGATATCCACACGCCAACCACAATAATAAACATTTAAATGGAGGTTTTACTTTTCCTGGATTCTTTTTTTCACATTTATTATCTAATACTTCTTCCCTTGAAGTAGGCTACTGTTGAGGGGGAAGCAGTCATTATCTATGCCCTGACTCAATAGATAATGAAATGGAAGAAAAGGCTTCTATGTATGAGGAACATCTCTTTCACATATAAAACAAGCAAAAATAAAAACTATGAGCCCAAATCACTGAGGGCGAACTGTACACTCCTGACTATATCTGTTACTTAGTAGTGGCATCAAGAGTTGATAACACCAGGAGGTAAAAGGGAAACCTTGCAAACATCTAAAAAAAGTATTTTCCAGAGTCTGTCTTCAGTTCTGTTTCAACTCTTGTTCTCCTTTTATCTCCACTTTCTGCAAATCTCCTCGCTACTCCAACTAAGGATGTGTAATGAGATAATACCTATTGAAATCCTATTCTCCTATATTAATGTTGGCACTATGCTGGGCTGCTCTGTAGAGAAAACCCAATCCTAGTAGTGGAGCAGAGAGGGTAGTTACTTGTTTTCTTGCCCTGTTAACCACTTGGTCAATCTCTTAAGATCCCATACATCTCTCTAGAACTCACCGTCCTCCATTCCTCTTGTAGTTGTCTGGGACATAATGAGGCTGCAGAGAAGAAAAGGGAAAGGTAAGCATATTGTGGAAGCTGGCAAAGTTAGATCTGATCTGGGGTCACTGAAGGTAAGGGAGGTATCTGGGTGACTGTGTTGTAAGGTCAGAAGTTCAAGACTTCTATCAATCTACAGGCCATAATGTTTTTTTTTTGCAGTACTGGGGGTTGGACCCAGCGTCTCGCCCTTGCATGCTCTGCAAGTGCTGGACCACTGAGCTGCACCTCCAGCCCATTTTTTTACTTTTTGAGACAGGGTCTCGCTAAGTTACACAGACTGCCTCTGGTCTTGAACTTGCGATCCTACCGCCTCCGCCTCCCGAGCTACTGGGATTACAGGCGTGCACCACTGCACATGGCTAGGCCATAATGTTTTTTGAGCATACCTAGCATGACAACAGAGGAGAGAAACACAATTTTCTCTGTCCTATTTTACCTTTTTTTTTTTTTAATTTTTTTTTTTTTTTAATGAGACAAGGTCTCACTGTGTAGCCCAGGCTGGACTTGAATTTTTGTACATCTTCCTGTGTGCTGGAATTATAGATGTGTGGTGTCATGCCCAGCCCTATTTTATTTTTGCAGCAGTTAAGAGTATTGAGCTGGGCATGGTGGCACATGCCTACAATCCCCCAATTTAGAAGGCTAAGGCAGGAGGATAGTGAGGCCAGCCTAGGCTACATAGTGAGATTCTGTCTAAAACAACCAAACTAAACCAGATAAAAACAAAAAATGGGAGGAGGGGTGGGGAGGTCAAAGGTGATCAAGCAAGCAACATCAAATAAGTCTAGATGAGAGGAATGGATATGGTGGTGAGCTGAAAGTAGACAAAAGACTGAATAAATCTAAAAAATAATGAGAGACCATAGGGACATACAGGCTTGGTTTCTGATGAGACTATTTTTGAACATTCCAGGCGGCAGTTGTGAATTTTGACCAGCCACTGTTATAATATGGAGGTGTCGCATAAAGGACCATGTATATTAAGGATTTGGTTCCCAGCCTGTGGTGCTATTAGGAAGTGGTATACATTTTGATAGGTGTGGCCTAGTAGAATGAAGTTAGGTCACTGGGGGTGTGCCCCTAATGGGGATATTGGGATGCTGGTCTCTTCCTGTCTCTCTCTGCTTTCTGGCTGCGTGGAGGTAAACAGACTTCTCTGCCATGTGTTCCCATCATGATGTGTTTTGTTGCTACAGACCCAAAACAATGGGGCACCATAAACTAAAACCTCTGAAACTGAGCCAAAATAAATACCGGTAGTTCCTCATTATAAATTATCTCAGATATTCTGTCACTGTGATAGAAAGCTGATTAACATTCTCTGTCTCTCTCTCTCTCACTCTCTTTTTTTTTGTGATACTCGGGGTTGAACCCAGGGCCTCGCACTTGCATGCTTTGCAAGTGCTGTACCACTGAACTGCACCCTCAGTGCATTTTTTTACTTTTCAAGATGGGGTCTCATTAAATTACGCAGACTGCCTCTGGTTTTGAACTTGTGATCCTTCTGCCTCTGCCTCCGGAGTCGCTGGGATTACAGGTGTGTGCCATGGTGCTCGGCTCTGACTAACATTCTCATTAAAGGAAGATTCAAAGATGAGAAGCATGTCAGCTGGGGGTTTCCTATAGCAAAAGATTAACATATGAATGGATGACCAAAATATTTATGGAATAATGAATAAAAACTACTGGCATATGTTCTGAACAACTGGAAAGCAGTACTATACAGGAAAGAGGATGAAAATGTTAACAGTGGGTATTTCCTACATAGTCGGCTAATGTACTCTTTTTATTTTCTTTCTTTGTTTTTTTTAGGGGGTGGGTACTGGGAGTTGAACCCAGGGCCTTGTGCTTACATGCTTTGCAAGTACTGTAGCACTGAGCTGCACACCCAGCCCATTTGTTTTACTATTTGAGACAGAGTCTCACTAAATTATGTAGACTGCCTCTGGTCTCAAACTTGTGATCCTCCTGCCTCTGCCTCCCCAGTGGCTAGGATTATAGGCATGTGCCACCATGCCCAGCTCTTTTTATTTTCTTAATGTTTATTTTATTTTATCTTATCTTATTTTATTTTTTGAGACAGTGCTTGATTTATATCCAAAAAGCCAAATCCACAATTTCCTGAGACATATGTAAGGAAATGTATTACTTTGTAAGGAAATGCATTTATGCTGTTCAAATGTGCCAGAGATGGAAATTTCCACAGCTTGAAATGGAAACAGGATGAAGAAGCAAAGAAAGAAACACTTGAGGATTCTCACTCTGACTTCCATGCATGAACCAGATTGTCCATACATGTAGTGTTAAGAATGGAAGGTGACTTACTGAGAAATCTCTCTTAGGAGTGAGCTTCTTGGGGAAGTGGTCAAAGGCATAGGCTTTGGTGCAGACAGGATAGCGGTTCCGGTGGATCTTGTAAAACAGGTGAGCTGACTTATCAAGCCGATAATCACAGATGTACACATCTTGTTCCTTCACTCCTTTGGGTCTCCCTGTGAGTCCAAACACTGTTAAAGAATCTGATTTCTCCTTCTACCCCTTGAGCTGCCCAGAAGCCACCACAGAAGTTTGGGAGAACAGCTACACACATTAAGAAAGAAGCACTGCCACTATCTTAAAAGGCTGAACAACTAAGCATCTGGTAGTTGCAGAAGAAAGGAGAGATTCTAAACACTAGTGTCCGAAAAGCCTGCAGCTGTAGCCCTGTGGCATCTGATCCCTCAGATCTTGGAAGCTAAGCAGGGTCAGGTCTGGTTAGTACCTGGATGGGAGACCACCTGGGAACACCAGAAGCTGTAGCCTTGGGAGAAGGACCTGGCAACCCCCTCCCAAAAATCAATCTGCCACTGAAAACCCTATGAACAGCAGAGAAGCACTGACAATAGTGTTTCTCCTGTTGTACAGAGGGTTGCTATGAGTTGGATACCGACTTGACGGCACCTAACAACAACAACAGTGTCCAAAAGAGAGACAGGGAATACAAGAAAGCAGAATGGAATAACAGAACAGAAAGAAACAAGAAATTTAGTGACTTGGGAGAATAGAGGCAAGAGGATTCCAAGTTTGAGGCCACAGGCAGCTTCTGTAACTTATTGAGACATTGTCTCAAAATTTAAAAAGGTAAAAAAAAAAAATGGGCTGGGAGCATTGCTCAGTGGTAGAGGACTTATAAAAGCAAGCATGAGGCCCTGGGTTCAACTCCCCCGTGAGCAAACAAAAAAGAAAAGAAATAAAAAAGTAGACTGAATATTGCAGAGGTTTTTGAGTAAATATTTTGAGGGGCAAACAGTAGATTATGGGGGAATTATGAGAAAAAAAGAAGGATTAAATATGAGGGGGGCATGGAAGTGTGAACACAGAGCTCCAAGTAGTTTGTCAGTATGGGATGGAATATATAGATGATGCCAAAAAAATGTATGCACATTAACTGTATTAAAGTTGTTAATATTCAATTGTTGTTGTTAGGTGTCATCGAGTCAGATGCGATTCATAGTGACCTTTTGTACCACAAAATGCAACAGTCCCTGACATTGTGCAATGCCCAGCATTATGTCAGCGCTTCTCTGCTATTTAGAGGGTTTTCAATGGCTAATTATTTTGGGCTTGTTTCAGAAGTAGGCTGCCAGGTCCTTCTCTCATTTTTGTGGTGCTGGGGATTGAACCCAGGGCCTCAGAGAACACAGAGCAGCACTCTACCAACTGAGCTAAACCTCAGAGTAATACTTTATACCAAAAATGAAAGGTGAATGCAAGTCACATTTGACTTCTGCAATTATAAGAGGTTATACTATACATTGCTACTATAATTCAACTTCAAAAAGTAATACATAGGTAATATCTCTCAAAATGTGTATAAATTTTTTTGGCACTCTGGGTACATTAGTTTGGACTATTTTGGTATGATACCGAGTCAAAGAACTAGGTAACAGAACTCTGCTAATAATGACAACTAATATACATGAAGCATTTATTTATTTATTTATTTATTTGAGACAGAGTCTTACTATGCTACCCAGACTAACCTCACATCTGTCATCCTCTTTACTCAGCCCCTCTAGTGTTGGGACTACGCGTAACACCATGTTCATTGATCCACCAAGCTTTTACTGCAAGCAGTAAACTACATTAAGTGCTTTTTTAGATTAATCTTTTTTAAAAAATTTACTTATTTACTTATTTTTTGCAGTATTTAGGGGTTGAATCCACAGCCTCACACTTACTTTGCAAATGCTCTACCACTGGGCTATACCCTCAGTTCATTTTTTATTTTTTATCTTGAGACAGTGTCTCACTAGGTTATGCAGGCTGCCTCTGGCCTGGAACCTATGATCCTCCTGCCTCAGCCTCCTGAGGCACTGGTATTACAGGCATGTGCCACCATGCCTGGCGCATAATTTAATCTGTGCATGACTCTCTAATACTGTTTTTGGTTAGAAAAATGATACTTAGAAGCTTAGCAGGGTGGCATTGAACAAGGGAGACAGGAGAAGAATTGATGCTTTTGAATTATGGTGCTGGAGACCAGTATTGAATATACCATGGACTGCCAAAAGAACCGACAGATCTGTCCTAGACGAAGTGCAACCAGAGTGCTCCTTGGAAGCAAGAATGGCTAGACTGCGTCTTATGTATTTTGGACATGTAGTCAGGAGGGACCAATCCCTGGAGAAAGACATCATGTTTGGGAGAGTGGCAGGTCAACGAAAAAGAGGCAAACCCTCTACTAGATGGATTGACAGAATTTGCAACAATGGGCTTAAACATAAATAAGATCATGTGTCTGGCACAGAATCGAGGAATGTTTTGTTTTGTTGTACACAGGGTCACTATGAGTCAGACCCGACTTGAAGGCACCTAACAACAAGGAGGGATCCAACTCAGCCTTGTGGATGCTAGGCAAATACTCTACCACTGAACTACATCCTGAGCTGAATTTTGAAATTAGTACACAGGATTTAAAAATGTTAATTAAAGCCAGGCACTATGGCACACACCTATAATCCTAGCAACTATGGAGGGTGAGGTAGGAGAATTGTGAGTTCAAGATCAGAGGCAGCCTGCACAATATAGTGAGACTGTGTTTCAAAACAATATTTTTAAGAGGGGCTGCGGGGGGTGAAGCTCAGTGGTGGAACACTTGCCTAGCATGTATGAGGCCCTGGGCTCAACCCCCCCAGATACTAAGGGGGAAAAAAAAGATAAAAAAGGGAGAGGGGAAGAGAATGAATATTTACTGAGTACCAAGCAGTAGATAAAAGAAATAACAAAAATTCACCATCTTTCTGAAGTTTCATAGTTAGCATCAGAGAATCTTTCATCAGATAGATAAAAGAATAGGGTAGGCAAAAGCTAGGGGTGTAGCTTAGTGGAAGAGCCCTTATCTAGGATCTATGAGGTCCTGGGTTCAATTCCCCAGCACCACAAAATAATAGCAACAACAAAATTCCCCCATACAGGGTGGGCAACCATAGATTAATGGAAGATGATAGGAAGTCATTTCTTTACCTTTACAGTATGTATAAAGGTCTAACACACAGCAGGTCCCCACTACTGCCTCCAAGGGAATGATTTCATACAGTGGCACCCGAAATAGCTCATTGTGATAGAACCGACGGGATGGAGAGTGGTGGGTTTCATGGGGACGGAAATAATGGTGACCAAAAGCAAACCGTTCCTCTCTAAAAAAAGTAAAAACAAGGAAGAGACAGGTTTAGTGGATTAGCAAGATCATATTGAATATTCCACTTTGCTCGTAGGGTACAGTTAGAAGAAAGAGATAGATCCCCAGTACTTACTTTTCATTCTTCCAAAGCTTCTCAATGCGGAAGATGTCAAGTTTATCTCGGTTAATGTGAGATAAAAGTCGGTAAGACTGCCGGACGGGGTGGCCATCAGGTGTGCGCCGACTATCCCTCATCAGATATACACAGTCACCTACAAAGGCAAAGAACAAAGAGGTTAAAATAATTCCTCACAAATTCTGTTATGTATCCATTTATCTGATGGAGGGCCTACACAGAAATAACTCAATCTAAAACAATATAAATACACAGAGCTAACACCAGTAGTCTAATGGTGATACTAATCACTTGTTCTAAAAGAAAGAAAGAAAGAAGGAAGGAAGGAAGGAAGGAAGGAAGGAAGGAAGGAAGACAGAAAGAATGAATTCAATTTTTTTTGTGTGTGCATCACTAGAGTTTGAACCTAGGGCCTAATGCATGCTGGGTACACTTTAGTGCTGAGCTACACTTCTGTTTTTTTTTTTTTTTTTTAAGCAGTGCTAAGTGGGTGAAGCCCGGGTACTGCAACTGCTTTGCAAGTGCTCTACCACTGGGCTACACTACCAGCGCATTTTTAATTTTGACAGGGTCTCGCTAAGTTATGCATGTTTTCTCTGGCCTTGAACTTAAAATTCTCCTGCCTCAGTCTCCTGGGTTGCTGGGAGCAGAGGTGTGAAACACTGTGCTTGGACTTATTTTGATAAAGGGTCTTACTACATTATGCAGACTGGCTCCCAGCTTTTTTTTCTTTTTCTTTTGCAGTATTAGGGGTTGAACCCAGGGCCTACCACTTGCATGCTTTGCAAGTGCTGTATCCACTGAGCTGCGCCTGCAGCCCATTTTTTTACTTTTTGAGACAGGGTTTCACTAAGTTACACAGACTGCTTCTAGTCTCAAAATTACAATCCTCCTGCCTTTGACTCCTCAGTCACTAGCATTACAGGTGTGAGCCACCACGCCTGGCTGGCCTCTGGCTTTGAACCTGTGAGATCCTCCTGCCTCAGCCTCCTGAGTAGCTGGATCACAGGTATGAGCCATGGTGCCTGGTAATAATAACCAATTCTTTTTTTTTTTTTTTCTTGGTACTTGGGGTTGAACCCAGGGCCTCACACTTGCATGCTTTCCAAGTGATGGACCACTGAGCTGCACCCTCAGCCCATTTTTTAACTTTTTTTTTTTTGGCAGTACTGGGGTTTGGACCCAGGGCCTGGCGCTTGCATGCTCTACAACTGCTGGACCACTGCGCTGCAGCCCCAGCCCATTTTTTACTTTTTGAGACAGGGTCTCGCTAAATTACAGAGACTGCCTCTGGTTTCGAACTTGCGATCCTCCTGCCTCTGCCTCCTGATCCGCTGGAATTACAGGCGTGTGCCACTGCGCCGGGCTCATAATAATTCTAAACTATGACAATTACATGAGGGAAGTCTTCCATCTTTTAGACTTCCTATATATCTTTCCTAGTTCTAAAATTAGCTTTATAAACATTTTTCTTTTCCCTTTTTTTTTTTTTTTGCGGTACTGGGGGTTGAACCCAGGGCCTTGCGCCTGCATGCTCTGCAAATGCTGGACCACTGAGCTACGCCCTCAGCCCATTTTTTTTTAACTTAGCAAGACAGGGTCTCACTAAATTACGCAGACTGCCTCTGGTCTCGAACTTGTGATCCTCCTGCCTCCACCTCCCGAGCCACTGGGATTACAGGCATGTGCCACCGCGCCCGGCTAAACATTTTTCTTTACAAATTAGTATTATATGGTAGAGGGGTGATGAACATAAACATAAAGTATATAAATCTATAAAGGTCATATAAGACTATTATGCAGAAAGCAGGTTCTTCCTACTATTCAGAAAGGTCAGTGCCTGTATACGCACCCTGACGAAGCAGCAAGTCATCTCGAAGCAAACAGATGAAGTAGACACAGCCAGGTTGAGCATAGTGGGGCCGAGGGATCATGGGTACCTCCTGATAAGTAGAAAGCCAATGCATAAGGGCTGGAATTATTTCATTCAGCTTATTATCTCTATTCCAGAGAGGAAATGAACTCAAACCTCAGATTCCCATCCAAGACTTACTGATAAATCATTTTAACATACTATACGTATATAAAAAAGATGAAAACCAATCCTTAAACATGGAAAAATGAAGATATGTGACAAAATTGACTGGCTAAGTACCTCAAACAATATTCTATGAAGCACTAATTGTATGGTTGCTCTGTGCAATCTAGGAGACATCTAAAACTGTGTAAAGGGGGACATTGATTATTGCAGTGTTTAGGGGATGCTACTGGTATTTAGTGCCCAAGGGCCAAGGAAGCCAAACACTCTGAAATGTATCCCTCGCAATGAAAAACTGTCCCAACTAAACATGACAACAGCAGCAGTCTTAAGAACTGTTGCCTAAATCCTTCCTTTCGTGGAGTGACTTTCCCTAGATCAAATCTATAAATACGACAGTGCCAAGAACACAATGACTTAGACAAGTCACTGACTCTCTCTCCTGTAAAGTGCTGATTGTAAGTCCAGTGTTCTTTTCACTTAAATACTGTCTAACATAAATGGTACTTATAGTACCAAATTCTGGATTTTATAAGTATTCCTCTTATTACTGCTAATGTAAATTTTAAGAAACCAAGGCCTAGAAAGGGTAACCAGTTTGTCAGGAAATTCTGCATAGCAGGAGCATGTGCTACATTTTAAAATTTTCTTCTGATACTTGGGGGTTGAACCCAGGCTCTTGTACTTAGTTTGCAAGTGCTCTACCAGAGGGCTGCACCCTAACCCATGTCCTTTTTTTAAATCTTGAGACAGGGTCTCACTAAGTTATATAGGCTACCTCTGGCCTTGAAATGGTGATCCTCCTGCCTCTGCCTCCCGAGTTGCTGGGATTACAGGTGTGAGCCACCGCACCCGGCATGTGCTACATTTTATACTTATAGATCAGAGTTGTGTCAGAGGGCAGCTTACTCTGTCCACTGGCCTTGGGTCACACTGCTCACAAAGGTAGTGCTCCACATCTGAGTTCACTCCCATACAGTCGCAGTGCTGCCACACCTGTAGAAAAGGGTACAATTAAGTGGTGATAGAGAGATTGAGGCTTACTGAGAGTAGTCCTAGGGGCGAAGACAAAAGCAAACACAATAGGATAGGGTAAAGTAAAATAGGAGTGAAGGGGATAAAAGTGTGAGTGAGAATTAGAGATAAATGGTATTTTACCATTTACCATGATAGGCAAGTACTCTATCACAAAGCTATATGCTCAGCAACATAAAATATTTTCACTTACTCTTGTCTGACTTTATCCTCCCAACAATTCTATGTGTTACTCGCGACTCCATTTAAGGCAATAAGTTCACATGTATTAAGTGAGGACACTATGGCATAAATTCATTCCTTGACTCCTCTATGAGGAGTCCTGTGTAAATTTATATATTGCAATCTAGCCCCCATCCCTTTTTTACTTTGAGAGAGGGTGTCACTAAATTGTGCAGGCTGCCTCTGGATTTGAACGTGCAATCCTCTTGCCTCCTGAGTTGCTGGGACTATAGGTGTGCACCATGGTACCTGGCTATTGCAATCTATGGTATTCATGCTATAAGTAGTATATGATATCTATGTTTTTTCAGGGTAAAGCATTACTCTAAATACTATTCTCCCTGATCCACATTATATGAGAGGTGTACAGGAGGAAGTGAGCAGAAAGAATGGAATGGAAAAAAAAGGGAAGGAGTAAATGAAAGAGTGAGACATAAAAAGGAAAGACAATATGATGAATAGTGAAGGATAACAGAAACAAAGGCTAAGTTACAGTTCATAAAAAGCCTGCCAAGCTAAGCCGAGCCGAGCCAAAAAAGGTATGGGCTACTTCTTTGAATACAGTCACTATGCTCATCAGGAACACGCTTCTGTTTCACTCCTGATCCTCACCATGCACTTGTCACACTGGATCATGAGGCCTTCATCCTTGTAGAGGCCACAGATACATCGAATAATATCGTCGTCTTTCTCATGCCCGTTCTCCTTCTCAGAGACTGAGGTCTCACTGCTGTCTGCCTCACTTGCTGTTTCTCCCACGATCTCGTCAATTTGGGCTGATGCCTCATGCCGGGCATTGTAATAAGCTTTTCGGAGGCGGCAAACATCTCTCCCAATTGGAGATTTACGCCCATAGTATTTCTGAGAAAAGTAGAAGAAATCATGTTTGTTTTTCTCAATTTGACTTAAAAATACACCTGAAGAAGTAGCATGATTTTCTTTAGTCTCCCATTTTGGTTAACAGATTTTTCTGTTGCATCAAATGTTACTGACAGGCAGTAAGGAACAACTTAAAGTGAACTATACTGAATTAAAATTAGAATCTGCATGGTATTTTTCCATTTGTTTTCCTACCTTATCATTCAATTTCTTTCATGGGATTTGCTGTCCACAACATCAAATACAGCGATCACAGAATTTGAATTAATGTTGCAAGCATAACGTATTGTAGAATTTCTCCATTTATAACTTTGTCTTGCAGATATTTGGGACATATTTACAGACAGTGAATGTATGTGGAAACTGGGTTTCAGTAGAAAGCATGCTATAATTTAAGATTGCTCTAATTGTGCTCCCACTTGTTTGTTTTTCTCTTATTTTGTCTTTTGACCTCTACTCATCGTCCTTTATCTACTATCTTCTTCTGTTCTCCAAACATCTCTCCAAGGTATTTCAAAATCACTGTATCATTTCCTTTCTCTATGCACTATGCAATATTCTACAAAGGCCTTTTGATCAGTTTAAAGCGACCTTCTCTTCTATGAGCTTCACTCATTCTACAACTTAGGATAATGCCCCCAATTCCATTGTCAAGATATATTTCTAAATATTTACCTGTATGTATTTCTCTGTATTTCACATGTATTTATTTTTGTGAGGAAAGAAACTAAAAATATCCCATAAGTACAGTAAAATATCTATATAATGTAAAGGTTCAAGATCAAATTAGGTTTTTACAAAGATTTTATTTTTTGAGGATTGATTTAACCTGCCTAAAACCATTCTAGAGTGGTTTTATTATACAAGAATACATATTGTAACATATACCCCAAGAGTACCCAATAAAAATGACTGGCTTTCCCAACCAGAATTACGAAGACTGATTGAAGAGGCAAAAATCTTAAATTTCTAGAACAGTTCTCTTCAGATAAAAAAATATATTTTTTTTTCTTTGAGACAGGGTTTTGCTGTGTAGCCCAAGCTGGTATGGAACTTGCTATGTAGATCAGTCTGAGCTTAAACTTGATACAATCCTCGTGTCTCAGCTTCCTGAGTGTTGGGATCATAAGCATGTGCTACCATGCAAGGCACAGATTAAGACCAAACTACTATTTTGTTTCGTTTGAGACAGTATCTCATCATGTAGCCCTGGCTGGTCTGGAACTCGCTACGTAGACCAGGCTACCCTTGAACTTGCAGTGATCCTCCTGCCTCTGCCTCCCATCTGCTGGAATTCCAGGTGTGCACTACCACGCTCAGCCGAACGTCTTAACTCTGCTTGAAGTCAGTGAAAAAATACCTCGGCATTCCGAAAGACCTTGAGCATGTCAGCATCAAAAGCTTCCACTGTCTTATAATAACCAATGAGGATCTGCTTTTCTATGGTGATAAGATCTAGGGGATCAGAGATCTTCTCATAATAATCAGCATTCCTGGAACACAAAGTCAAGAGTATCAATCTGGTACACTTAGTACTTTTCTAAAACCCAGATGATTATGAGAAATGTGAACCTACTTTTTCTTTGGGGGGAGGTTCAAAAGCGGAGCTGCCAGTGCTTGTCGGGAAGAATCTGCAAGAGAATGTAAGGTTTAGCAGAAAGACTCTAACATGCAATACAGGCAAGCATTTATCCCTTTTTTCCTGAGATAAAGGTCTTGCTATGCTTTCCAGGCTGATCATGAACTCACGGGCTCACGTAATCCTCCTGCCTCAGACTCATGAGTAGCTGGGACTACAAGTATCTACCACCACACCTGGCTTTTATTTTTTTATTAAAAAAAATTTCCTGCTGGGCATGGTGGCCCATGCCTGTAATCTCAGCAACTTGGGAGGCAGAAGCAAAAGGACTGCATGTTCAAGGCCAGAGGCAGCCTGCACAATTTAGTGAGACCCTATCTCAAAAATAAAAGTAAAAAATGGACTGAGGGTATAGCTTGGTGCAAAAACCATGCATGGTGTGCTGAGTTCAAACCCCTAGTACCCTCCCCTGCTAAAAATATCTTTTCCAGCCAGGCATGATTGCTCATGCCTATAATCCCAGCACTCAGGAGGCTGAGACTGGAGCATTAAGTCTGTTTGGTGCCAGGCACGGTGGCGCACACCTGTAATCCCAGTGGCTTGGGAGGCAGAGGCAGGAGGATTGCAATTTCGAGACCAAAGGCAGTCTGTGTAATTTATCGAGACCCTGGTCTCAAAAAGTAAAAAAAAAAGTTAAAAAAAAAAAAAAAAAGGTCTGGGGGTGTAGCTCAGTGGTCCAGCACTTGCAGAGCATGCAAGCTCAAGGTCCTGGGTTCAACCCCCAGGACTGAAAAAAAAAAAAAAAAAAAAAAAAATCCCACTAAAACATATATATATATATTTTTCTTTTCTTTGTGGAGCTGAGATAGAATCGAGGGCCTTGCACATGCTAAGCAAGTGCTCTTCCACCGAGCTATATTTCCATCCCTCAATCATTACCTCCAAATTGAAAAAGTAGAATCCCTCAAATTTAAAGGGAGAAAAAGTCCTAACTTTTTTGAGGCTTGATTATGAAGAATTCACTTTTGAACAAAAACGTGGCTAAGGCAGGAACAGTATGTTCAAACAGTATTTTCAAGATTATGTCAGATATGAAAAAATATAGTATACACTTGAAATGTTGAACAATGTTGGTTGGGTATCAGAAGAACTTTCTATGAAGAATGAGAAATTGGAATTTACTGAAATAGTTGGAATGCTTAGGGCAGAATTCTTGCTCAACAGATCTTGTGAAACAAAGATCATCTCATTCAAAAAATGTTTTTTAGTTCTTCTTAATTGCTCATAATTACTATTACTCCATTGTTTTTGATTTATATTCTAGACAATGAATAACTGTTGTTGTTAGGTGCCACTGAGTCAGTGTCTGACTTACAGAGACCCTATGTACAACAGGTGAAACACTATTGGTTAGTGATTCTCTGCTATTCATAGCGTTTTCAATGGCTGATTGTTTTTTGGGAGTGGGTTGCTAGGTCCTTTGCTCAAGCCTACAGCGCCTGGTGTTCCCAGGCAGTTTCCCATCCAAGGACTAACCAGGCCCAACCCTGCTTAGCTTCCAAGATCTGACAGGATCGGATGCCACTGGGGTACGGATACAGGCTAATGAATAATTAGTACTGCGAATATTTTCTGGAACTTACTTTCCTGTAACACTTATTCTGTATGGTATAAACAGAATTCATGCTGAGGGTCTATTTCTCATTGGCTAGCTTACTTTCTGGCAATGTCATTAGAGGGAGAAAGAAAAACCCTATTGTTTTGTCCTTAGAATGCAGGGACATGGTACATATATTTACTGCAGTTTTGTGTTAGATTGGATAGGGCTACAGGAGGATAAAGAATATAATCTGTTGGCAGTAAAAATGGAAGGGGTATCATAAAACTTTACATCTAGCCAGTCATGGTGGCACATGCCTGTAATCTGAATAATTCAGGAGGCAGAGGAAGGAGGATCTCAAGTTCGAGGCCAGAGGCATACTGTGTAACTTAGATCTTGTATTAATTTAAAAAATAAGAGAGGCTGGAGGTGCAATTCAACGTCAGAGCACTTGTAAAGTATATGCAAGGCCCTTGGTTCAGCCCTTAGGTACCACTCAAATAAACAAGACCTACCAAACAACACAAACACAAAGACAATCACAAACAAAACAAAACTTTGCATCTTAGGGTAATTTGGTTCCTCTTTTTCTACCCCGCCCCCCTTTTTCTTTTTCAGTGGGACTGAAAGATTGAACCCAGGGCCTTACATATACTAGGTAAATGCTGTACCACTGAGCTACATTCCCAGTCTGGTTCTCCCTTTTTTAAGTTCTTATGTTAACAAAAAGCCACCAAAATACCAAAGATAAACAATAAAGAACAAATAAAGAACCAAATTTCTCAGACTTTAGGGAAAGAAAGGAAGATACAAACCAAAGCTGGATGGCAAAAAGCCACAATTATGTGTCAAAAACTCTTGTTATAAGCACTCTGAAATTTCCAAACTACTTACCCCAAATTAAAAACTCTGCCCTCTCCACCTAATAGCTATATTTTGGAAAAGGAAAGGTGTGGGGTAAACATAATTACATGAAAACTCTTTTAAAGTAAATGTTTATTTTCTTAAAAGTTTATGCTTGTTTCTGTGGTGCTGGGGTAGGAACCCAGGGCCTCGTGCCAGCTGTGTTTTTCTTCTTAATATAGATGTTAAGGCCAATGAACCCTGCAATATGCAAAAGACCCAAAACCACTGACATAACACATTCATAAGACTTTCTTTTTCTTTATTTGTGGTTCTTGGGGTTGAACTTAGGGCCTTGTGCTTGCATGCTTTGCAAGTGCTGGAGCACTGAGATGTACCCGCAGCCCATTTTTTTACTTTTTGAGACAAGGTCTCCCTAAATTATGCAGACTGCTTCCGGTCTCAAACTTGCAATCCTCCCGCCTCTGCCTCTGCATCCCCAGTGGCTGAGATTACGGGTGTGTGTCACCGTGCCCAGCTAATTTTTTTTTGGTGGTACTTGGGGGCTGAACCTGGGGCCTCATACATACTCTGCAAGCACTTTGCCACTGAGCTATACTTCTACACTCTTTTCAAAATTTTTTATCTTGAGACATGGTTTCGCTAAATTACACAGGCTGCCTCTGGCCTTGAACCTGTGATCCTCTTGCCTCTGCCTCCCTCGTTGCTGGGATTATACGCGTGAGCCACCACACCCCGTTTTACTTTAACTTTAAATTGCTAATTCACTGTCTCATCCAGGAAAATTATATCCAAGGCAAGACCTGCATCTTACAGATACAGAGGCTAGTTATGCTCTAGCTAAAAAAAATTTAATTTCTAAATACAGCATTTAACTATAGTAAAATTATAATGAACACAAGAATTGAAATGTAGACCTTGGAATTTAAAAACCACAATCCCAGCTGGGGGTATAGCTCAGAGGAAAGACATGTACTTAGAATGCACACGTTCTGGGTTCAAATCCCTTAGGACTATAAACTGTTCTATATTTATATACTTTCTCACATAAGGTAGAACAAATAAATCTTTTGGATTTCTCAATCTAAAATGTTACTTGTTCTTTGATATCGAGGGAGGGTAAGCGATACACTTTAAGAAAACTTAAGAACAAACTGGTGGGAGGGATAGGGTCACCTTTGTAAGAGATGATACCATCACAGATTTCTTTGAAGATCTGGGCAAGGCGTGCTGCTCGAGCCACTTCAATGTTTTCCTCTGCAGCTGCCAATCGTCTTGTTCGAACAGATCGAGCTGTCTGGAGGGCAGAGAACTGGGTCATGAAGACGTCTGGAAGGATAAAGTGAAAATTAGTTTCAGGAAACTAGTTCTACGTGGCTTGTTCTTCCCTAGTGGATTCTTGCCATCTGCTCTATTTTCTTTGAAGTGAGTAAACAGAATTAGTGGGCAGAATTCTTTCTCTTCTCCTTAAAGAAAAACTGGAGAACACTGGTGTTATGATTTGGACCAGGGGTGGGGTTTAGCTCAGTTGGTAGAGTGTACTCTGCACTCTCTGAGGACCTGGGTTAGATCCCCAGCACTATAAAAATGGGAGAAGGACGTGGCAATCCACTCTCAAAGCAATCCTGAAAAAATCAGCAGAAAACTCTGTGAGGTTCACTGTGAGTTGGACTAGATTGATGGCATTTAGTAACAACATGACTTGTACCTAAACTGTCACCCAAGGGTCATGTTGTTTGATCCCCAGCTGGTGGTGCAGTCCTAGGAGGTTGGGGAACTTTGGAAGGTGGGCCTTTGACAGTAGCTCCCTGGGGTCAGGTCTTCAGAGGTTTTTATCCAAGACCCACAGCGCTGGTCTCTGTTCTGTTCCTGGTCCACTATGCTGTGAGATTGTCTAACATAGGCTCTGCTCCCACCATGCCTGCTCTGCCATCATTATGGACTGATTCTCTAACTGTGAGCTCCCAATAAACCTGTTTGCCTAATACATTTGTTTGGGTTGTTTTTTCAAGACAGCTGACTAATACAACTGGCATTTATCAAAGACAAGACAAATGCTGAGAGGGACCTTAACTTAGTAGCCAAATGCTATAGTGTAGTCATTAGAAGTGTGGGCTTCAAAATGAATCTGTGAGTTAGGTGTTATGGTAATTCTAGTGAGGCAGGAGGCTGAGGCAGCAGGATCACAAGTTTGAGACCAGAGGCAGCCTATATAATTTTGTCAGACTGTCTCGAAATGATAAAAAAAGATGGGCACAGTAGTACATGCTTGTAATCTCAGCAACCTGTCAGACAGAGGCAGGAAGATTATGAATTCAAGGCCAGAGACAGCCTTGTATAATTTAGCAAGACCCTTTCTCAGGAAAAAAAAAAAAAAAAGGGGGGGGGAGGGAGGGTTAGAGGCGCAGCTGAGTAGAGTACTTGCAAACTATGTGTGAGGCTCTGGATTAAATCCCCAAGTACTGCAAAAATAAATAAATAAATTTTAAAAAAGTAATTAAAAAATTCAAAATAAAAAAGGACTAGGAGTACAGCTCAGTGGTAGAGCACTTGCCTAGCATATGAAAGGTCCTGGGTTCAATCTCTCAATACTTAAAAAAAAAAAAAAAAAAAGGAAAGAAGCCTGGCGTGGTGGCACATGCCTATACTCCCAGAGCCTTGGGAGGCGGAGGCAAGAGGATCTCAAGTTTGAGACCAGAGGCAGTAATTTCATGAGACTCTGTCTCAAAAAAGTAAAAAATTGGGCTGGAGGTGGAGGTGCAGCTCAGTGGTCCAGTACTTGCAAAGCACCCAAGCGCGAGGCCCGGGGTTCAACCCCCAGTACTGATGGAAAAAAAAAAAAAAAGAAAAAGAAAAAAAAAAAAAAAAAAAAAAAAAAAAAAAAAAAAAAAAAAAAAAAAAAAAAAAAAAAAAAAAAAAAAAAAGAATAAGAAAAAGAAACAGAAAAAATCCTGAATATGTCTACATTTTAATTCTGCCTTTACTACTTACTAGTTCTATGATCTTCAGTAATGTTATTTAATCTGTGTTTCAGCTCCTCAAAAGTAAAATGAGAATAGCGGGTATACTTTCCTCAAGAGACAATTGTATGGATTAAATGAAATAATGGTTTTAATGTGTTTAGTTCAGTGCCCCACATGTAAATACTTTGTCAAAGATTGTTGCTGTTATCTGAAGAAATTGAGCTATTTAAGCTATAAAAAAAAAATTCAAAGAAATTATATCAATCCAATCACCAAAAGGATATAAAATTTTGAGTAGTTACCACTCAGCAAGTCCCTTCAAACACCATGCAGAATGCTTCTACTTTTTGAGAGGAAAAAGCATGAAAGAAGAACACTACCTTTTGAACACTTATTTTCAGACAGAGAGTATACTTGGACACAACAATTTTTTTATCTTTCAGTCTGTTCTTGATAGTAGCTGAACTCAGGAATGCTGTTATATTATTCATTCAAAAAGGTTAAAAAAAGAAATCTGGTGCTTTGCATGTGTAGTACTGAACTGAATGTGGGGATAAAAATCTTCAGATTTACAGTGATGGTATTTTTCTCCCCACAGTGCATTTGGCATCATTGTTTACTTGGTCTGCAAGTTATCTGCTAGGTAGGAAAGAACACAAAGGGTCCACAATATATTTCATGCCTGTGACTATTTCAGACTGTAGGTAATGTCTGGGAGCCTAGTGAAAGGGGATTTCTCCTTATTCCATAGAATAGGAACAGCTTAGATGGACAGGTGATTAAGCTTATAAAGCTTGCATCCTGACTTTTTGGGTTCATACCTAAGGACTATTTGAATAGACTGTAAGTAACTAAAATAATCTTATAATTTTAGTTACTCTAAGTAACTAAAATAACACTGGCGATAACTTTATGGAATTAAAAGGAAATTCTGCCATGCGTTACCAGACTTGATATTCCCATCATCTCGGCAGATGCCATTCCAGCGAGTATATAATGATGCTGAGTGAATATTATCACTGGTGTGCTTTACTTCCTCTTGTTTCTGACGAATCTTCTCCCAGTTTCGGACCAAGAATACATGATGCTTTAATACAAAGTTCCTGCAAGAAAGGGGAAAGGTCTTTATTCATTAATTCAATAAGCATTTATTACATGTCAACTCTAAGCCACTGTTAGGTGATACAAGTGAACATTTATCAGTGAACTGAGTTATGGTAAAGATAATTATATGGTACTTGCTTTGGCAGCACATATACTAAAATTGGAACAATACAGAGAAGATTAGCATGGCCCCTGGGCAAGGATGACAGGCAAATTCGTGAAGCATTCCATATTTTTGTTTTTGAAGTCTTAGCCAGAGCAATCAGACAAGAGAAAGAAATCAAAGGGATACAGACAGGTAAAATTGTCTTTATTCATGGATGACATGATCCTTTACCTAAAGGACCCCCAAAATTCCTCTAGAATATCCTTAGACCTAATTAACTCTTTCAGCAAAGTTGTTGTTGTTGTTGTATCCGACTCATAGTGACCCTACGTACAACAGGTGAAACACTATTGTCAGTGCTTCTCCACTGTTCATAGGGTTTTCAATGGCAGACTGATTTTTGGGAGGGGGTTGCCAGGTTCTTATCCCAAGCCTACAGCACCTGGTGTTCCCAGGCGGTCTCCTATCCAAGTACTAACCAGGCCTGACCCTGCTTACCTTCCGAGATCTGATGGGATCGGATGCCACAGGGCTAAGGCTGCAGGCATTTCAGCAAAGTAGCAGGATATAAAATTAACACTAAAAATCAATAGCTTTACACCAATTATGAACAGGAAGGGAAGGAAATTAAGGCAACAATCCCTTTCATAACCCCTCACCAAAAAATTAAATATTTAGGAACCAATCTAACCAAAGACCCTAAAGATCACTATAAGAAAAGCTTCCAAACATTACAGAAAGAAATCCCAGAGGATACTAGAAGATGGAAGGACTTCCCCTGCTCATGTATTGGGAGAATAAATGTCATAAAAATGGCTATACTACCAAAAGTAGTTTACAGATTTAATGCAATTCCCATTAACATCCCAATGACAGACTGCAGAAATAGAAAAAATAATCCAAAAATTCATATGGAAACACAAAAGAGCACATATAGCTAAAACAATCTTAAGCTGTAAAACTAGTGCAGGCAGGACCACAATACCTGACTCTAAACTACACTACGGGTCCATAGTAGCAAAACCAGCTTGGTACTGGCACAAAAACAGGCTTGAAGATCAACGGAATAGAATTGAAGATCTAGAGATATACGCAACTACAGCTACCTGATCTTTGACAAAGGGGCTAAGGATGCTCAATGGAAAAAAGCCTTTTCAACAAATGGTGCTGGGAAAATTGGATATCCACCTGTAGAAAAATGAGAATAGACCTGTACCTTACAATTTGCACAAAAGTCAACTCGAAATGCTAAGAGACCTCAACATAAAACCAAAAACCTTAAAACTACTAGAAGAAAAGATAGGAAACACTCTCCAACACACAGGCATAGGAAAGTATTTCCTTAACAAGATTCTAATTACCTAGGTAATAGCAACAAGAATTGACAAATGAGATTACATGAAATTAAAAAGCTTCTGTACAGCAAGGGAAAAATCAACAGAGCTAAGGAAGAGCCCACTGAATGGGAGAAAATCTTCGCATCCTACACATCTGTCAAAGGTTTAGTTTCTAGAATTTGCAAAGAATTCAAGAAAGCAAATCCCAAGACAACAAACAACTCAATACACACGTGGGCAAAGGAAATGAACAGTTCTCAAATGAAGAAGTTTGTAGGGCTAAGAAACACATGAAAAAATGCTCAATATTCCTAACCAATGTTGTCGTTAGGTGCCGTTGAGTCCGTATCTGACTCATAGTGACCCTACATACAACACAGCGAAATAGTATTGTGAATGCTTCTCTGCTATTCAAAGTATTTTCAATGGCTGAATTTTTTTTTTTTCCCTCGTACTTGGGGTTGAATCCAGGGCTTTATGCTTGCATGCTTTGTAAGTGCTATACCACTGAGCTGCACCCCCAGTCCATTTTTTTTTTTTTTAACTTTTTTGAGATAGGGTCTTGCCAAATTACCCAGACTACCTCTGGTCTCGAATTTGCGATCCTCCTGCCTCCGCCTTCTGAGTCGCTGGGATTACAGGTGTGCACCATCAAGCCCAGTTCTGGCTGGTTATTTTTTTGGAGTGGGTTGCTGGGTCCTTCTCCCAAGTCTATATCACCTGGTGTTCTGAGGTGGTCTCTCAAGTACTAACCAGGCCTGACCGTGCTTAGCTTCTGAGATCTGACAGGATCAGACACCATAGTGGTATGGCTGCAAGCTCACTAGCCATTAGGGAAATGCAAATCAAAATAACTCTGAGATTACATCTAACCCCAGTAAGAATGGCTAAGATCAACAAGAGAAATAACAAATGCTGGTGAGGATACAGAGAAAAAGGAACCCTTTCATACTGCTGATGGGTTGTAAATTAGTTCAAACACTCTGGAAATCAATATGGATATACCTCAGAAAACTAAAAACAAAACTGCTGTATGACCCAGCTATACCATTCCTGGGAATATGCCCAAAGGGAGACAAGTCATCACACCACACAGACACCTGCATCTCTATATTTAATGTAGCACCCTTCACAACTGCAAGGATATAAGACCAACAGAAATGCCTATCAATAGAAGAATGGATAAAAATATTGTGGTACATATACACAAGGGAATATTACTCAGCAAAAAAAAGAATGAAATAATGTCATATGCAGCAAAATGGATCGAACTGGAGGACACATTCTTATGTGAATGAACACAGGCTCAAAAAAATAAAACATTCTATGTTCTCACTCACATGTGGGAGCTGAATCTTAAAGGAAAAAAACACTATACATAAGCAGATACATAAAAATGATCAATTTAACTTAGCTAAGAACAGAAAATACAAGCAATGTAGAAAGGAGGGAGAGGATTAGCAAAGGGAAGTGAACATTGTGGAATGTGAGAAGGGGAGGGGAAACAATGTAAAGGGATAAATGAGAGGATAATCTCAGTGTAAATGATGCAACTTAATGAGTACATGGGAAAAGTAGGGGAAATATAACCCATAAATGCATGTTTTACTACATATTAATCATAAGGTTCAACAAACTTTTTAAGTTGATGGAAATATAACCAAAAGTGATGTAATAGCTGCATAAGGGCAAAAGCAAATGCTGTATCACTCTGTACCCCCCCAACATTTATCAATAAAGGAGGGAAAAAAAATCATATAGGCAAACATTCAATTTTGCATCATTTCTTTTTCACACAATATAAAATATTTTCCTGCATTACTTACAAACATCTGGCAAATACCAGTTAAAGGCTACAAAAATTTTTGGCAAGTGAAGGAGCCACACAAGGGCAGAGATTCAAGTGCATTTGTACAAATTCTTTTCTTTCTTCTTCTTCTTCTTTTCTCTCAAATGGCAGAGTGTCACTTGGTAGCCCGGGGTGGCATAGAACTCACTATTAGCTCTAAATTGGCCTTGAATTTGTGATCCTCCAGCCTCTGCCTCCCAAATTCTAGGATTACAGGTGTGTGTGTTACCACACCCAGCTGTGAGGACAAATTCTCAGGGAAGTTGCCAAAATGAAGTTTGAGCTTAGGATCAGCTATAATAAGGAGAACTGGACCAGTAGGTAAAGGCAGATAGAGCTGGAAAAACTATGGAATTAATAGATGCAGTGCCTCCACTTGGATTTCTAAACTTAAAATGAATTATATCTATCTTGACTAATTCTACATAATTTTGATAATTCCATTATTTGATTTTTATACTAGTACATATATAAATAAATGTGATCTTGGATAAGGCTCAAACCATCAGCCTCAGTAAATGGAGATTAGGCTAATTTTGTAATTCCTGATTTTGCACATTAAAATCACTCAGAGAGTTTTATAAACTACTGATGCCTGGGTTTCACCCTTGGAAATTTTAGTTTAAGTGTTCTAGGGTATCAACTGGGCCTTGGGAATTTTGTTTGTTTGTTTGGTTCTCAGGATTGAACTAGGGCTTTATGCATGCTAATCACATGCCCTACTCCTTGGGAGTTTTTTTTTTTTTTTCTTTTCGGTACTGGGAGTTGAACCCAGGGCCTCGTGCTTGCATGCTATCCAAGTGCTGGATCACTGAGCTGCATCCCCAGCCCATTTATTGACTTTTTGAGACAGGGTCTTGCTAAGTTTCACAGACTGCCTCGAGTGGTCTCGAACTTGCGATCCTCCTGCCTCTGCCTCCCGAGCTGCTGGGATTACAGGCGTGTTCCACCGAGCCCGGCTGTTCTGTTTTGTTTTTAGTAATGGGGATCAAACTTTGGGACTTGCACATGCTAGGCAATCATTCTACCACTGAGTTATATCTCCTGCCCTTGCTCTCTTTGTTTCAAATAGGGTCTTGTTATGTAGCTCAGGCTGGCTTTAAACTCATGATTGTCCTGCCTCTGCTTCCTGAGTGCTGGGATTATAAGTGTGCACAACAATACCAGGCCTCCTTGGGAGTTTTAGAAAGCTTTTCATAGCTGAGCACCATAGCTTATATACCTCTGATTCCAGCAACTTGGGAAGCTAAGGCAGGAGCATTCAAGAGTTCTAAGCCAGAGGCAGCCTGCACAACTTAATAAGATCCTATCTCAAAAAATAAAAATGGGGGCTAAGAGGTGCAGCTCAGTGGTAGAGCTGAACCCAGGGTCTCACTCATGCTTTGTGAGCACTCTGCTACTGAGCTTCACCCCCTGCCCTCTATTTTTAAAACTGAGAAAGTCTTGCCAAGTTATGCAGGCTGCCTCTAGCCTTGAACCTGTATCCTCCTTCCACCCACCTCCCCAGTCACTGGAGTTACAGGTGTAATAATTTTTTTAAAACTAAAAAGCTAATCACATAATTTAAAAGAATTCAGGTAACAAAATCTCCTTTTACCTCTCTCGATTGGACATTGGCTTCATCTGTAACTGGGGGGTCAATCTTGTTGGGGTATTAACGTTTTCATTGGGCTCCTCAGAGAGATGGCCTCTCTAAAAAAAATGGATAAGATTACAGAAAAACAAATAAGAAATCACTTTCAAGAATATTAAAACCAATCTTAAGATGCCACCCTTGGTAATCTCCTTATTGGGAAAATCCATGAGATAATTATTCACCCTTTTCTTCAGCTTGTGCTTAGACTTTCTCTTCTCTTTTGATCGTCCAGACTTTTTATGTGCGGTCATAGGCTGGCTGCTTTTGCTGCTGGTGAGTCCATTCATGCGCTGACTCTTCCCTCCAATGATTCCTCGACATTTC
Source organism: Pedetes capensis (assembly GCA_007922755.1). Taxonomy (NCBI): domain Eukaryota; kingdom Metazoa; phylum Chordata; class Mammalia; order Rodentia; family Pedetidae; genus Pedetes; species Pedetes capensis. The sequence continues at coordinate 102,389 of VMDO01000571.1, read as the reverse complement.
TCAAAGCCACACTTACAAAGTTGCTTTTAAGGAAAGAGAATATTTTTTAAGTCTACAGTCTCATTTACAAGTTCAAAAAGGATGCTTGAGCATTTGGACACCCAAAGTTAAGTATGAATCAAGGAATTTGAATATGCAGAGAAAAAAACTGATACAGAGTATGATAAACAAAAATGGGTTTCCATTGGAATGGAAAAAAAGATTAAACTTAAGGAAAACTACTTAACTAAAAAAAGACCTGACTGAGGACCAAAAAATTATAGGACAATCTCTTTCTTCAGAGTTCTAAAATAACAACTGAGACCTATGTATCCAAACCAGTAGAATAAAGAGTGAAAAACTGTCTTCTCCCATATATTTCTTAACCAGCTTCAACTGAAGGCCCGTGCTATGTGGTGGTATAAGTGACAAAGTTTAACCTCTACTTTAGATTTCTATTTATTTATTTTTGTGGTATTGGGGGTTGAATCCAAGATTTCATACATGCTAGGCAAGTGCTCTACACTGAGCTGCTCCTTTACTCTTAGCCCCTTTTAAAAATTTTATTTTGAGGCAGTGTCTTGCTAAGTTGTGTGGGTGGCCTCTGGCCCCAAACTCATGATTGTCCTGCTTCAGCCTCCTGAGTTGCTGGCATTCAGGAGTGTGCCACCAGAATTGGCCCTCTTGGATTTATTATTCTTACTTGTTTCTCAACATTGAAGGAATGAAAATTGTAATCATAAGTGAGTTCGGTCCCAGCTGGCATATCTTTAAGTGCATATAATCCAATCCGGTATACTCCGTTAACAGACCTACGAAGAGAGAAAAGGAAAGAATTAAAGGCTAGCATTCTTAATACCATTCCTGAAAACTAGAAAAATTAGTACAATCACTAATTTTAAGCTTGCTTCTTCTTTTGTACCCAATTTCAGAGGTTCTCACGACTTTTTTCTTAATGAATAATATTCTGCATTTTAAATTTCTTCTTTAATCTGACTAAAACTATTGTATTTCTGTATTTTTATTAATGTATGCTAGTATTACTTCAAGAGTTTTCTGGTTGATCTCTCCACTTTTAATCTTTCTTCTCTTCTACCAAACCTGTATAAGACTACTAGGATTAATAGTATTAAACCATTATTTTGAAATATGCTCTATGTAGTTAATTTGGATAGGTTTTCACTTTTCTTGCTTGGTATTCAAAGACCCTTTAAACTTCTTTTTTTCCCCCTTCAGTGCTTGGGGTTGAACCCAGGGCCTTTCTCACGCTAGGCAAGCACTCTACTACTGAGCTGCACCCCTAGTCCCATAAAAAATTTGAGACAGAGTCTCTCTAAATTGTGCAGGCTGCCTCTGGCCTTGAACTCATGATGCCCCTGCCTCAGCCTCCCAAACTGCTGGGATTACAGGTGAGCGCCACCTGTAATCCCAGGACAAATCCCTTTAAAGATGGCTTTAGTATACTTATTAAATAAATTATTTCCTATGGCTTACCTATAAAAATCTTCTAGCTCTTACTGATCCCTATCATTATCACCTGAATGTGTCTCATTTTATTGTATGCAAGTTATTAATTATCTATTGTATATCACTATAGATATGTTATGCAGTAATAGTTACAATATCTAACATTTATTGAGGGCTTTTTTCTTTCTTTGCAGTACTTGGGGTTCAACCCAGGGCCTTGCACATACTTTGCAAGTACTAGCCCATTTTTTATTTTTTATTTTAAGATATGGTCTAAGTTATGCAGGTTGCCTATGGCTTTGAACCTGCGATCATTTTGCCTCTACCTCTGCCTCCCAAATTGCTGGGATTACAGGTGTGAGCCACCATACTTGGATTGGTGTGTTAATTATAACATTCTGTTGTATTAACTGATTTAATGCTTCCAACAACTATATAAAAATAGGTACCATTATTAGGTAGTACTATAATCCATATATGACAAATGAAGAGACTGAGGCACATATAGGGTAAGTAACTTGCGGCAAAGTCATACAACTAGTAACTTGGGATCAAGTTTCCAATCAAGGCAATCCAGCTTCAAAATATCAGCCACTATGCCATATTGATAACAGATTATCTCATTATTTCTCAAAATAATCCTATGAAATAGGCATTAGCTCCACTTCATATAAAAAAGTATTGTGGTTTAAAGAGTTTATTCATGGTCATATAGCAGCTAGAGTAGCATTCAAACCCAGGAGATTAAAACCCAGGCTGTTTGGTTCCACAGCTTATCTTTCTTCTTGCTTCCCTGACAATAGGTAACATATCAAGGACTACTTTGACACTCCTCTAGCATCTGCAAACTTTTATATTATCTTCAGTTTAAAATTTCTTTTATTTTTCTGAATTCAAAGACAGGCATGGTGGCTCACGCCTGTAATCCTACCACCTGAGAGGCAGAGGCAGGAGGACTGATACAAGTTTGAGGCCACCATGGGCTACACTGTAGGATTTTGTCTCAAAAAGCCACACACATCCCTGGGTTTGATCCCAGAGGCAGCCTGTGTAACTTAGCAAGACCTTGTCTCAAGATATAAAATAAAAAATGGCCTGGGGTACAGCTCAGTGGTAGAGGGCTTAAAAAGTGTGAGTGAGGCCCTAGGTTCAACATCCTAGTATCACAAACAAAACAAAACAAAAAGCCACATATACACTCATACATACTAAAATTTTCTGGATGTGTGTGTACATGTGCATGCAGTACTGGGATCTAACCCAGGGCCTTGTGCACACTAGACAAGAGCTCTACCACTGATCCACATGCCAAGTCCCCAGACAGTATTTTTAGTTATATCAGGTGTTGGCACACTGGTTTATGATCAAACCCTCCACATACATTTGTAAAGTTTTACTGGTACACAGCTATGTCCAAAAACTATGCTGACAACTGGTCTGTGCTATAGCATTTAAAATGATTATATACTGTCTTATATTAAGGAAATTTTTGGTCTAACATACATATAATAAGATATACAAATCTTAAGTATACAGTTTGCTCATTTTTGCTGATCTATGCACTTGTGTAAGCTCTCTTGAATCAGTACCCATCCCACAAAGGATTGCCACTGTTCTCATCTCTATCAGCAAAAATTAAAATTTGTCTCCTTTGAACTCCAAATAAAGGGACTCATCCAGAATACAGTATAAAGTAGGTACACTTTCAGGCCCACCTTCTTTTACTCAATGTTACAATGCATTGCATGTAACAGTTTGCACCTTTACACTGATTGCAGTATTCCATTCTATGAATAAACACACACACATACATACACAAGTGTACACATACATATGTGTATGTGCATACATATAATATATACATATATATAATATCCTACTGATAAGCATGAGTGGGTTGTGGTTATTATTACTATAAAAATCTAAAAAAATCCTGATTGGGCATGATGGCAAGTACCTATTAATTCTAGAACTCAGCTATTTATTTGGTTCATTTATTCATTTAGTTTTCAGATAGGGTCTCTTTATGTAGCCCAGGCTGGCCACAAACTCAAGCCAATCCTCCTGCTTTGGCCTTCCAAGTGCTGGGGTTACAGGCACGTATCACCACACATAGCAAATGTCACTTTTTTGTTTATTTTTGGTGCTATGGATTGAACCCAGGGCCTTGGGCATTCTGGCAAGCACAATACTACTGGGGTATACTCCCAGTCCTTGTACATTTTTTCACTGATCACTTTTAAATTCTCTTTTTTGAAATATTTACTTTTTCTTTTAACCTATTTTAAAGATTGGATTGTCTTTCTTGTTTTGCAGATTCTGGGTAAAAGCAAGTACTTTGTCATTGCAAATATCTTTTCCCCAGTATGCCTTGCCTTATAGCCTATTTATTTATTTACTTTTTTCAGACGGAGGCTTGCTCTATAGCATGGCTGGCCTTGAACTTGTGATCCTCTACTGCCTCAGCCTCCAAAATACTAAGATTACAGGCATGAAATCGATCATGCCTGGCACCTTACACTTTTCAAATGATATGTTTTGATTTAAAAAAAAACTGTATTCTTTGTTTATAGTGGTGATGATGAAGTCTTTCTTATGTATGCTAGGCAAGCATTGTATCACTGAAGATGAATATAAATTAATTTTATCAAAATCGAAAATTTTGGTCAGAGCTACTCATGTCCTATTGGACATCTCTTTACCTATCCCAAGTCAAAGAAAAAACTTGTCCCATATTTCCTTCTAGAAACTTGATTGCTTTGACTGTGACGTTTCGATCTATTATCCACCTTAATTTTTCTGTCTGGACTAAGATAGGAGCCAACTGATTCCTCCTCCCATTGTAAATATTATTAACTTTTAAATTTCACTTCCTTCTTGGTTGTTACAAACGTATAGATACACTCAATATATTATTATTGTTATCATTATTATTATTATTTTATTATTATTTGTGTGTGTGTGGTACTGGGGATTGAACCCAGGGCCTCGCACTTGCATGCTCTGCAAGTGCTGGACCACTGAGCTTCGCCCTCAGCCCATTTTTTTTACTTTTTGAGACAGCGTCTCATTAAGTTACACAGACTGCCTCTGGTCTCGAACTTTCGATCCTTCCGCTTCCACCTCCCAACCCACTGGGATTAATAGGCGTGCGCCACTGCGCCCGGCAATATATTATTTTTTTTCCTCCTAGTATCAGGAAGTTGAACCCAGGTCCTCAGTCATGTCAGGCAAGTGCTCTACTACCGAGTTACAACCTCAACTCTTTTTAAACTTTTTTATTTTGGCTCAAGGTTTTTCTAAGCTACACAGGCTGCCTGTATCCTTGAACTGCTGATCCCGTCATCTTAGCCTCGTGGGGAGTTGGGTTTATAGGTAACTAGCTCAATACGCTGATTTTTATATGTTAACTATGTTTGCATCAAACTTGCTTAATTCACTTAAAGTAGAATACACAGATTTTTAAAACTTCCATGTTATGTGTATATTCATGTTATGTGTATATTATGACAGGCAAAGTTTTTTTCACCCCCATTTCTAGTAATTTTTTGTTGTTGTTGTTCTGAGACAATGTCTCATTAGGTAGCCCAGGCTGTCCTTGAACTTGCAATCCTCCTGCCTCAGTTTTCTGAGTGTTGAGGATACAGGTGTGAACCACTACACCTGGCTTCCGTTTCTAATCTTAATACCTTTTTTTCCTGCCCTTTCCTTATTGTACTTGTTTAGATATTCATTACTATGTGGGATAGAAATGGCAATAATGGATTTTCTTACCTATCTATAATGGTAGCTCCAGATTTTAAAAATAGGTTCTTTTTAGCACAGCAAATTAGATCTCTTTTATTCCTAATTTGCTAAGAGTTTGTATCATGAATGTTGAATTTTGCCAATTGTTTTTTTTTTGCCTCAACTGAGATGATATGAGTTTTTGCATTTACTATTTTCATGCAGTAAATTACATTTATTTTTTAATGTTAAACCAACCTTCATCACTAGAATAAATTCCATATGGCCATGATGTATTAATGTTTTAACATACTGTTAGATTTTATCTACTGGTATTTTATTTGGAATTTTAAGGTCTATGTTCATGGGAAATACTGGTATATAATTTTTCTTTCTTTTAACATTTTGGTTAGGTTTTGGATGAAGGCTATCCTAGGCTTACAAAATGGAAAAATTTATATTTGATTTGTAGTATGGCTTATATTTCTTCTTTAAGTATGTGGAAGATTACCATTGAAGACACCAGGGCCTTGAGTTTTTTTTAGTAGATGGTTTTAATTAGAGATTCAAATTTGGGGGAAAGTATGTACTCAGATTTTTTATTTATTCTTATGTCATTTTTGGTAAATTGTTTTTGAAAGGATTTGTTCATTTCCTCTAACTTTTCAAATATAAATTGTTCAAGAAAATGGTTAGAGCCAGGTGCGGTGGCGCACGCCTGTAATCCCAGCGGCTTGGGAGGCGGAGGCAGGAGGATCACAAGTTTGAGACCAGGGGCAGTCTCGTTTAGCGAGACCCTGTCTCAAAAAAGTAAAAAAAATGGGCTGGGGGTACAGCTCAGTGGTCCAGCACTTGCAAAGCATGCAAGTGAGAGGTCCTGGTTCAACTCCCAGTACCGCAAAAAAAAAAAAAAAAGGAAAATGGCTAAATAAGATGGGGAATTCAAAAAAGGATTTTAATCCATTGGCTAGGCATGGTGGCACATGCCTGTAATCCCAGTGATTTGGGAGGTAGAGGTAGGAGTATCACAAGTTTGAGGCCAGAGGAAGCCTTCGTAAAGTAGTCAAACCTTGTCTCAAAATAAGAAGTAAAAACTGTGCTGGAGGAGCAGCACAGTGGTGGAGCAAAGCATATGTGAGGCCCAGGGCTCCATCCCCCCAGTACCATAAAACAAACAAACAAACAAAAAACATTAATCCACAATAAAAAGCAACCAGTGAACAGCATGGATCAACTGTAAAAACATTATGCTAAATGAAAGACATGCTTTTGAATTGTGGTGCTGGAGACGCCTATTGAATATACCATGGACTGCCAAAAGAACCAACAAATCTGTCCTAGAAGTGCAACCACAGTGCTCCTTGGAAGCAAGAACGGCCAGACTGCGTCTTATATATTTCGGACATGTAGTCAGGAGAGATCAATCCCTGGAGGAGATCATGTTTGGGAGACTGGCAGGTCAACGCAAAAGAGGAAAAGCCTCCACCAGATGGATTGACACAGTGTCTGCAACAATGGGTCTAAACATAAATAAGATAGTTTGCCTGGCACAGAATCGGCAAGTGTTTCAATCTGCTGTACATAAGGTCGCTACGAGTCGGACTCGACTCCATGGCACCTAACAACAACAACAACAAATGAAAGACACATATACAAAAGAAATATACTGGAAGTGACAAAAAAGTATATTCATTTTAAGAGATTTTTATCTATGTATTACTTTTTGAAATTGAATTAAGATAGCAATGTGTAGCATGACATTTGCTCAAAATATGGGATAATTCAAATGGATGTTAGTTCTACTATGTGATAAGCAGGACAGTCAAAGAAAATGACGGAAGCACTGCTATTGGAGGAGAGCAAAACCATTTTGAAGTGGTATTTGAAATTCAAGAATGTTGTGGAAATAGAATGACATTGGTGTGAGTATGTAACTGAACCTCCAACGCGCTTAACGACTGCAGTCATTTGTGAAAAGTCTGAGATGCGTGGTGCTATGTGATATGCACCAAGGGAAGATCTGGGAGGCCTCACACAAGTCCTGTTTCTTCTGCTATAGTGTTGAAGCAGTTTAAACACCTGGTATAAAAGTCTACCAAACACTGTGAACATGACACAAGAGTGAGCACACAACAACATATTCATAAAACAGCAAAATGGAAAGTTTTCATCGCAAGATATATATACAATTTCTTGATATGACCTGTACATGAAGTTCTAGAATAAGCAAAACTAATCTATGGTTTTTGTTTTTTAAAACACAGGGTCTCACTACGTAGCTCAGCCTGGTCACAATCTCACAATCTTCCAGTCCCAGACTCTTGAGCACTGCGATTTATAGGCATGTGCTACACTTGGGAGAAGGACCTGGCAGCCCACTCCTAAAAAATAATCAGCCACTGAAAACCCTATGAATAGCAGAAAAGCACAACAATAGTGTTTCACCTGTTGTATACAGGGTTGCTATGAGTCGGACACCAACTCAATAGCATGTAACAACAATTACCTTACCCAGGCTGAGGTTTAGCTTAGTTGGTATAGTGCCACTCTGCAGTCTCTGAGGCCCTAGGTTTGATCCCAAGCACCACAAAAATTGGAGAAGCAGGTGGCAGGCCATTCCTGAAACAATTAGCCATTGAAAACCCTATGAAGGTTGCTATGAGTCGGACACAACTCGATGGCATCTGACAACAAAAACCACCACCTAACCCAGCTAAAACTATTTTTTTTGTGTAGTATCCAGGGCCTAGTGGATGCTATGCAAGTGTTCTATCACTGAGCTGCACTCCCAGACTCCTTTTTTCTTCATTTTTGAGACAGTGTCCTACTAAGCTGCAAAAGGCTGCCTCTGGCCTAAAACTTGAGATCCTCCTGTCTCAGCCTCCCAAGCACCTGGGATTATAGGTAAGTACCACTGTGTCAGGTAATCTACTATGACAGAAATAATCACATTAGGGTTTGTGTCGAAAAGCTGGGAGACTGACTATGAAGAGGCTGAAAGGGATTTCTTTTTCTTTTGTGGACGTACAGGGTTTAATACTTTGTGAATACTAGGCAAGAACTTTGGCAACTAGGCAATACTAGGCTTTATGAATACTAGCCACATCCCCCACCCAAACTTTCTGAAATGATGGGATGGACATGTTCTATATTTACACAACAGTGTGGATTGGGTGGGTATATATATTTGTAAAAACTGAGGGAAATGCATATTTAAGGTCTGTGCATTTCTATGTGAATTAGACCTCAATTTTATTTTACTTTACTTTTCGGAGTGCTTAGGGGTTGAACTCCAGGCTTTGCACATACTTTGCAAGTGCTCTACAACCTGGCTGCAACCCTACTGCATGTTTGCTTGTTTGTTTTAAACTTATTTTTAAATTTTTTATCTTAAGACAGAGTCTTGCCAAGTTATGCAGGCTGTCTCTGGCCTTGAAGCTGTGATCTTCCTGCTTCTTTCTCCTGAGTTGCTGGGATTACAGGCATGAGCCACTGCGCCGGGCCTAGACTTCAATTTAAAACTTAGAAAAAATAAAGATCATACTATCTTCATATTTTCTGAGTGTGTGTATGCTGTATTGGGAATTACACCCAGGGCCCTGGACATACTAAACCAGCTTTCTGCCACTGAGCTACATCCCTTGCCCATTGTTTGTTTGTTTCTTTTCTTTTCCCTTTTTTTTTTTTTTTTTTTTTTTTTGCTTTTGTTGGCTTGAGACAGGATCATAGCCCTGACTGGACTTAAATTCACAGTCATCCTGCTTCAGATTCCTGAGTGCTGGGATTTTAGGCATATGCCATCCTGCCTGGCTTTATTATTTCTTAGATATAATTTTTTTCCCTTCTCAATTAGGTTCTAATCATTCAAGAGAAGGGACTTCATATTTCATTTATTATTTTCCATTGTGACAAATCCACTGCGTGTGTAATAGGTTTGTAACATAAACTGGCTGAATGAACTGATAAGAGGTGATACACATAGTGTCTAGCACATAGTAAACATTCAATAAATATTAGGTATTATCATTATGATTTTATTTTTCTGGGAGTAGTTAGGATAAATTGAAGAAATAGCAGGAGCTTACACTGCCTGAAACATCTAGTATAATGGGGAATGCCCTATGATGTTTTGTGTAAACTGTCTGGAAAGATCAATTGCTGTCTTCCCTCAATACCTTCTGCTCTGCTGGATTCTTGGCTTCACTTTTTCCTGCTTCCTTACCATTTCTGCATTTCACAATTTGGGTCACAGCTGTGGTTGATGAATCGGGCCTCATTTCCCATGCGGTAACTGTCAATCACCATCCCACTATCCAGGTTCAGACAGTAGTGGTCACTGTGATTATGATACTGTTCAATCATCCTGTTCCTGAAGAAGAAAAATGATTGAAAACCAGTTCTGATTAAACTGAAAGTAAATTTAAAATCTTTCATTCTCCATTCTAATCTTGTACCTTCATAATTTTACTGGAATATCATCATTTACCACTGTACCTGAATTCCTGTTCGCTGACAACCTCCCCTAAGTATTCAATGATGAACTGCCCAGCTTTTAGGGCTTCTTTGGTTCTGATTCCCCAACCTTTTTCCTCAGCTCGAAATCGTTCTAGACATTGCACCCATTCATGCCTCTGTATCCTCTGATTACAGCACTGGTCACCACAGGGACAAGTGTTAGGGGAACACTCAGCAAAGATCATTCTAGAAAAAAAAAAAAATTATACATCAACTTATATAACACATTTTACTGTACTCATTTTTATTTTACAAGAATTTTTAAAGTGAATACATAAAATAAATTTTAACAAAAAGCAGCCAATCAACCAAGATTAAAATAATATATAATTAAAAAAATTAGTAATCTTCAGAATTTCCAAGTTAGGTTACAAACACTGAATTCTTCTTCACCTTCAGCTTGTTTTGTAGCACCTCATGACCATTTACAGTCTTTTTTGTTTTTCTTTTCTTTTGAGTTTTGAGACAGGGTTTTACCATATAACCCTGTATGGCCTGGAACTTACTATGCAGCCCAGACTGGCCTCAAACTTGCAATCCTCTTGCCTCAGGCTTCCGAGTGCTAGGATTATGGACATGTGTCACCACACTTGGTTCTCATTTATGGACATTAAAAATCAAAATATGGTAAAATACACAAAATTTTCCATCTGAAACCTTTTTAAGTGTAAAGGTCATTGAGGTTAAGTATATTCACTGTTGTTATTTTATAGGAATTTAATAATACTGGAAATGATATTTCAATATTGGAAATAACACTTCTAATATACAAGATGTGATCAAAATATGGTGAATATTTAAATAAAAAAAATTTTAGTTAAAAGACACATTATCACTGTTGTTGTTGTTGTTAGGTGCTGTAGAGTCGGTGTCTGACGCATATTGACCACACATACAACAGGTGAAACACTATTGTCAGTGCTTCTTTGCTATTCATAGGCTATTTCAATGGCTGACTATTTCTTGGGAGTGAGTTGCCATGTCCCTCTCCCTAGCCTATAGCACCTGATGCTCCCAGGCAGTCTCCCATCCAAGTACTAACCAGGCCCAACCCTGCTTAGCTTCCGAGATTTGATGGGATCGGATGCCACAGTGCTACAGCTATAGGCACATTGTCATTACTCTTCCCTCAAAATACTCCTGGTGGCTTTGAACAGACTTATCCCATTATTCTTGACACTTTCTGAAGCAGTTCTGTAATAATTTTACTATAATAAATATTTTGGAATTTAAACATTCACTGTATAGTTTGATCACCCCTTATATGACAGCTGAACCCAAAATTCATAGTGAATAAGTAAAAATTCTTGGGGGTAGAGCTTGGCTCAGTTGGTAGAGTGCCATGCTGCACTCTCAGGACCCCGGCTCTATCTCCAGCACCACAAAAACGGGAGAAGGACATGGCAATCCACTCCTGAAGCAATCCTGAAAACAATCAGCCATAGAAAACCCTATAAGGGTGGCTATGAGTTGGATCCCACTCGACAGCATCTAACAATAAGAAGTAAAATTCTGAACACAGTAGATGAAAATTCTTATGCACATGTCTTCTGCCATTTTTATTATTTTTAATTTTTATTTAATTTTATTTTTTTTTGAGATAGAGTCTTGTGGTACAGCTGAAGTCAGCCTGGAACTCACTATGTAGCCCATGCTGGCCTCAACCTCATGATCCTCCTGCCGCAACCTTCCCAGTGCTGGGATTATAGGTGTGTACCACCATGATTGGCTTGCCTTCTTTTTTTAAATTTCTAGATCTTTTATTGGAATTATTTAGTTTTGGTATATTATTTAGAATCCTACTTAGGCTGTTAAGCATGATTAAAACAAGGAAGAAACTGGATGCAGTGGTGCGTGTCTGTTATCCTAGCAACTTGGCAGGTAGAGGCAGGAAGATCGCAAGTTTGAGGCCAGAGGCAGCTTACATAATTTAAGAAGACTCTGTTTCAAGCCAGGCATGGTGGGGCATGCCTGTAATCCCAGCAGCTCGGGAGGCAGAGGCAGGAGGATTGCAAGTTCGAGACCAGAGGCAGTCTGCGTAACTTAGAGAGACCCTGTCTCAAAAAGTAAAAAAAATGGAGCTGGGGGTACAGGTCAGTGGTCCAGCACTTGCAAAGCATGCAAGCACGAGGCCCTGGGTTCAACCCCTAGTACCCCCCCCCACACACACACACAAAAGAAGACTTTCACGATAAAAATTAAAAAGGAGACCAGGCCTGGTGGCACACACTTGTAATCCCAGTGTCTTGGGAGGTGGGGGCAGGAGGATCCAAAGGTTGAGGCCAGAGGTGGCCTGTGTAATGCAGCAAAATCCGACTCAAAAAAATAAAAAATGGGCTAGGGGTGCTACACAGTGGTAGAGTGCTTGCAAAGAATGTGTAAAACCCTAGGTTCAACTCTCAAGTACTATAAAGGAGGAAGGATCATGAAACTAATGAGTGGTGGTGCTGTAACCTGTAATCTCAGCACTCATGAAGTAGAAGGAGGACGATCATGAATTCCAGGGAAATCTGAGCCATATTTCAAGTTTCATGCCAGCTTGGGCTGCACAGCAAGCCCTTATCTCAAGAAACCAAAGAAAATAATGATAGATTAAAATATCACATTATGGTTATAATTTTTAAATCTTATAAAGTATTTAACAGTTTACATTACTTTTTTCAGAGTTATCTGGTTTATTCAGTTAAAAAATACCATCTTTATTCTAAAGGGTAAACAGCACACACTGTCAAATCATCGAACAGTAGGTGGAGAAAGTAGCCATTACATTATTCTTCAATTTAAGACAACTGACGTCAGCTGTAAAGGTGACACTGCTTTACTGCCATATTCAGCTCTATTTTTGTGTGTGTGTGTCTGGAGGGTGGTGCTGGGGATTAAATCCAGGGCCTCCTGCATGTGAAGCAAAGGCTGTTCCTCTGAGGTACATACCCCTCAGCCCCCTAGCCTTTCTACTGCTCTTGTTTGCTACATGAAATCTATCGAATATCCCTCCTAAAAATGTCCTCCATTTGTGGCTTTTTAAAAAATGAGATTGGATGTCTCACTTTGCCAATAACAATTCTTGTCTTTTTGGGGGAAGGAACACTTTTTTCTTTCTACTTTTCATGGCACATTTCTTGCTCCTCTTTTTTTTAGGCTCATCCATTCTCATGATTTCAACTATAATTCTTCTGTTCCACCAGTGCGTTTATAATTCCTCATAATACACACACCAATAAACCTTAGGTGGATTAAAAAACCTAGGGTGTAGAGCTAAGTGCATCAGTGTGTGCCTGTAATTCCAGCTACTCGGGGGGCTGAGGCTATACACTTGGGTCCAAGAGTTTAGAACCAGCCTGGGTAACACAGCGAAATCATGTATCAAAAACAACAATAACAAAATACAAACAAAATAAAGTATAAATATGAGAGTGCTAAGATGACAGAGACTTAAAAAGCCTAATGAGGTAGGTAATCTTGGCTAGATGGAAAAGTAGAATGGGTTTCATTCAATAATTATAGTTTGACTAGCCGGGCACGGTGGTGCACACCTGTCATCCCAGCGGCTTGGGAGGTGGAGGCAGGAGGATCGCAAGTTCGAAACCAGAGGCAGTCTTCATAACTTAATGAGACCCTGCCTCAAAAAAGTAAAAAAATGGGCCTGGGGCGCAGCTCAGTGGTCCAGCACTTGCAGAGCATGCAAGCGCGAGGCCCTGGGTTCAACCCCAGTACCACACACATACACACACACACACACACACACAAAATTATAGTTTGACTGACAAGGGTGGTCAAAAGAAGAGGAAACCAAGTTGGGGGGAGGGTCTTTTTTTTGTGTGTGTGTGGTACTGGGGGTTGAACCCAGGGCCTTGCGCTTGCAAGCTCTGCAAGTGCTGGACCACTGAGCTGCACCTCCAACCTATTTTTTTACTTTTTGAGACAGGGTCTCGCTAAATTACGCAGACTGCCTCTGGTCTCGAACTTGCGATCCTCCTGCCTCTGCCTCCCAAGCTGCTGGGATTACAGGCATGCGCCACGGCACCAGGCTTGGGGAGGGGCATTTTGAATGAAGAAGGCCTCTTAGGTGGGGAATGTGGACTAGAGGAAGGAACAGGTATAGGTTGAGGTCTGGTGGAACAGTGAGACTTAAAGGTTAAAAATGTTCTTCAATAGAATGATCCGTCAGAAGATGCTAAATATGCGTGGTTTTTAGAGTTGAAGACACTGAAATATATTCCAACTTTTTTTTTTTTTGGTGATACTGAGGCTTGAACCCAGGGCCATGCACTTACATGCTCAAGTGCTGTACCACTGAGTTGCACCCCCAGTGTATTTTTCTACTTTTTGAGACAGGGTCTCGCTAAATTATGCAGACTGCTTCTGGTCTCAAGCTTGTGATCCTCCTGCCTCTGCTTCCCACGTTACTGGGATTATAGGCATGTGCCATTGCACCCAGACTTATTCCAACTGTTTTTAAAAACACTATTTAAGTCTTTAAATTATATAAAAGTAAAATATGTTTCTATTCACTCTGGAAAACAGTAAAATTACCAAAGTCTGAAAGTAGATGTTATAAACTAAGATATGGAGTCTGATTTAGTAATAGAAATTACCATTACCTTTGTCAGATAATACTTTTGAAAAAATGCAGAATTTTTCCCCTCTGTAAACATAGATATAGATTGCAGAGATCAGTCCCTTACAGGATAAGAATCAGCCATTGAAAACCCTATGAGGGTCACTATGAGTCAGACATGACTGGACAGCACCTAACAACAACAACAAGTAGTCACTGACCGTAGCCATACCACTGTGGCATCTGATCTCATCAGATCTCAGAAGCTGAGTAGGGTCAGGCCTGGTTAGTACTTGGATGAAAGACTACCTGGGAACACGATGTGCTGTAGTCTTGGTAGAAGCACCTGGCAACCCATTCCCAAAAAACACTGAGCAATTGAAAACACCATGAATAGCAGAGAAGCAGTAACAATTCTGTTTTGCCTGTTGTATGTAGGGTTGCTATGCATTGGACACTGATTCAATGGTACTTAACAAACACAGTAGTCAGACTACTGGGAAATGTACTACTGTGATTGACTTAACTAGCTATGAAGGTTCAGACAATACCCTGTGAATGTTTGGGTTTTCAACAGAAAGAAATGAATATTCCACTATGAATTGTGTCAAGTCAGGAAGAGTAAGTGTTGAAGGTAGGGGAGAGGAAGTGAATAGATCTCCACTATACTTTGTAACCAAGAATTTGGACCTATGGCCCTTCTGGAACAAAAAAATGAATGATCTTAGAGATACTTAATGATGGGCAAGTCAAAGTGAACTGTACTACCTTTACAAAGTAGCCTAGATAGGAACTAACAGGGACATTAATAAAAGACTCTCAGAGCCAGGTGTGGTGGCACAAGCCTGTAATCCCAGCAACTCGGGAGGCAGAAGCAGGAGGATTGCAAGTTTGAGACCAGAGGGAATCTGTGTAATTTAGGGAGAACCTGTCTCAAAAAGTAAAAAAAAAAAAAGAAAGAAAAAAGGGGGGCGGGGGTTGGGGGTATGCTCAGTGGTACAGCACTTGCTTGCAAAGCATGCATGCAAGTGTGAGGCTCTGGGTTCAACCCCCAGTACTGGGAAAAAAAAAAAAGAAAAGACTCTGAGGTTTTGTTTAGGGCTTGTGAATTCTGGCATTATAAGTTTTTCTTTTCTTTCTCTCTCTCTCTCTCCTGCTCCCCACCCCCCAGGTACTCAGGGGTTGAACTCAAGGCCTTACACATACTTTACAGGTGTGCTACCGCTGGGCTGCACTCCCAGCCTATTTTTTATTTTTTAAATTTATTATTTATGTTTTGCAGTTCTGGGGCACTGAATCCAGGGCCTAGAGAATAGTTTACTTTGTAAGCACTCTAGTCATACAGTCTGCCTTTAGCCTCAAACTTGTGATTCTCCTGCCTCCGCCTCCTGAGTTGCTGAGATTACAGGAGTGTAGTACCACTGTACCCAGATCACTATAAGTTTTTCTAGGCAATCTATTTTTATTTTCCCTGAAGAACTCAGTTTTATTATACACCACATTTACACTTGTAGAGAGCTGAGAGAAGATGCTCTGTTTGCATTGTAGGCAAATGGGTTATTACAAGGCTTTGCTTTAGATATTGAGGGACGCTCTGGAGGAGCAATTGGTTTGAC
The DNA here is from genome assembly GCA_007922755.1 of Pedetes capensis. Lineage (NCBI taxonomy): Eukaryota > Metazoa > Chordata > Mammalia > Rodentia > Pedetidae > Pedetes > Pedetes capensis. The sequence goes on along the minus strand of VMDO01000571.1, from coordinate 86,528 downwards.
AGGGATGGTATACAAAAGTGATTCACCAAGGGAAGATTTGTATAATGTCCAAGTAATGATGATGCACAGAAATTGTTTGGAAGAGGGGAGCCCAAGGAGAAAGGCTGAATTTGTCTCAATTGGAGCAATTGAGGACTCAGTTGAAGTTTGAAATCTGAAAGAAATGAACATTATATCTATTCGAATCTAATGCAGAAGGGTATTATGCATGAATACATGTGTGTATGCACACAAATGCAAACACTGGAAAAAAAACAAAACACAAAATCAGAAAATGAGTTGGGTGCACACTTCTAATTCCAGTGACTTGGGAGGCTAAGGCAGGAAGATCAAAGGTTCCAGGCTAGAGGCAGCCTATGCAATTTAGTAAGATCCTGTCACAAAATAAAAGTAATAAAAGAGGAGCTAGGGGTGCAGTTTAGTGGTGTAACATTTGCCTAGCATATGCAAAGCCTTGGCTTCACTCCTGTAGTACTGCCAAAAAACGGAGATGGGGAGGCTATGAGACTCAGAGGTAGAGTACTTGCCTAGGATGCATGAGGCCCTGGGTTCAATCTCCAAATATGAAGGAGAAAAAAAATCAACAAATGAACAAAAACAGCAGTGGAAGGCAGTGGGAAAAAAATTTTTTTCCCATCTGGCAGCTGCATTTTTTTTTTTTTTTTTTTTTTGTGGTATTGGGGGTTGAACCCAGGGCCTCATGTTTGCATGCTCTGCAAGTGCAGGATCACTGAGCTGCACCCAGCCCCCGCCTTTTTTCCCCACTTTTTTGAGACAGGGTCTCGCTAAGTTAGGCAGACTTCCTCTGGTCTCGAACTTGTGATCCTCCTCCCTCCACCTCCCAAACTGCTGGGATTACAGGCGCGCGCCACCACGCCCAGTCTGGCAGCTGAATTTTCAGAAAAAAAAAATCACTAAGGAAAAGAAAAGAGGTTCATATAATGTAAAAAGAATTCTGGACAAAAATACAACAAAAGCTTGCTTTATATTTTTCTGTATTTTCTAGTGGATATTCAAAATTAGTAAAGAAATTTTGTTCCCTCCTTATAAAACTTATTTGATCATAAAACTGAAGAAAAGGAAGATTTTAAGTCAACATACATCCTCCTCTCTACCCAGTTCAAAACTCCCAACATGATACAAATGTATACATTGTTGTTGTTAGGTGCCAAGTAGGTATCCGACTCAGCCACCCTAAGTACAGGAGGCAAATCACTACTGTCAGCACTTCTGTGCTGTTCATAGGGTTTTCAACGGCGAATTGATTTTGGGGAGTGGGTTGCTGGGTCTGTCTCGCAAGCCTACAGCACCTGGTGTTCCCCGGGCGGTCTCCCACCCAAGTACAAACCAGGCCCAACCCTGCTTAGCTTCCAAGATCTGACGGGATCAGATGTCACAAGGCTACAGCTGCAGGATCAATGGCATACATAGGTGAAAATAATTGAAAATAATTAATGAAGCTGCATCTATACTATGGTAATTTCACAGACAATAAAATATGTGGAAAAAACACAATAATGTTAGTATCTAAATTTAAGTAACATTAAGGACATATGATATTCCCAAATGTTAAACCCAACAAGACATTAAATCACCAAAAATAAATTGATAATTGTTGTTGTTAGGTGCCATCCAAACTAGAACTATGAAGAAATAAGTGTGTATATTGGCAGTGAGATAATAAAGTAGCAATATTTTATGATAGAGCTGTGATTTAGCTCAGTTGGTAGAGTGCTGCATTGCAGTCTCTGAGGTCCCGAGTTCAATTCCCAGCACTGCAAAAATGGGCAAAGGGCCTGGCAATCTACTCCCAAGGCAATCCCGAAACAGTCAGCCATTGAAAACCCTATGACGGTCACTATGAGTCGGATACTGACTCAATGGCACCTAACAACAACAACAACATTTTATGATAGCTGACAGCATATAAGATACCTAATCGCTCATAATATATGCTCATCTACTCTGTACAAATTATTTTTCTTGTAAGAGTATACTCTGAGGAATTTTTATTTTATTTTTTTTTGTGGTACTGAGGGTTGAACCCAGAGCCTTGCCCTTGCATGCTTTGCAAGTGCTAGACCATTGAGCTGCACCCCTGACCCATTTTTTTATTTTTTGAGACAGGGTCTCACTAAATTAAGCAGACTACCTCTGGTCTCGAACTTGCGATCCTCCTGCCTCCACCTCCCAAGCCACTGGGATCACAGGTGTGCACCACCGCGCCCGACTTACTCTAGGGATTTTTTTTTTTTTCCCAGTACTGGGGGTTGAGCCCAGGGCCTCGCTCTTGAATGACCCACAAGTCCTAGACCACTGAGCTGCAACAGCAGCCCATTTTTTATTTTTTATTTTTTTTTGAGACAGGGTCTCACTAGGTTATACAGACTGCCTCTCGTCTTGAACTTGCAATTCTCCTGCCTCTGCCTCCCAAACTGCTGGGATTATAGGCATGCGCCACAGTGCCCGGTTTACTCTAGGGATTTTTTAAAAAAGGAAATCTATACAAAAGTTTTATAACAGTGATATATTTAATGGCAAAACATTGGAAATAACTTGAATGACCAACAGAAGAATGGCAAACTATTGGCATATCAACCTGATAGATAATAAAAAAGATACTAAAAGTAATGAGCTATGGACCATATTGATACATAAGTATACATTTAAAATATTTGCAAGTAAAAAAAAATTAGTGCACAAAAACACTGACCTTGTATACCACTGGCTACTACTATAATGAAAAACTGTATGTACGCACAAAGAGAAGGTGTGAATTTATGGTGATGTAAGCAAGGTAGGTTTCCCAACTAGCATACTAAAGGAGAAGGTATTAAAATATCGCTTCTTCAACCACAGGACAGTTGACTAGAGACTATGGAAGTAGTTGTCTTTGGCTAGGACAACTATCCAGGATAGTTGTGCAATTCATTGTGGTCTGTTTTCAAATAGATTCTTTTTTTTTTCCCCCTTGTAAATGTGGTTATGTTACTAAAGCCAATAAATTCTGTCTTCACTCCTTTCTTCCTGTTAGGCATTTCCATTCTAAAATTTCAATGCCATTTTAAATTAAAAGCAAATCAAAATAATTCTTATCTCTAAATCAATTAAACCACACACTTTCTATCTCTAATGATAGTATGATCATCTCATTAGCATTAATGACTCAATTATCATGTGCATACGCCCTACATGCCAATAGTTTATCACCACAGTTGTCTTCCAAAATGTGTCATGCCCTTCCTCTTCACTTTCACTGCCACAGTCCTACTCTACTTCCTCATTATTGCCACCATATATTAAGGATTAGGAAGGTACCTAATACTGTGCTTATTAATATTTTATGAACATCGTCTGAAATAATCCTTATAACTCCTCCCAAAAGAAGATATTGTTATTATTATTTTAACCAGGTTTTTTTTTTTTGAATTTTCTGTTTTTCCTTTTATTGTTTTTACAGTGCTGAGGACCGAACCCAGGGCTTTGCATTTGTGAGGCAAGCGCTCTACCACTGAGCTAAATCCCCAACCCCAAGAAGGTATTATTTTTATCAGAGAGGTTACATAATCTTCCCCAGGTCTCATAAGTAGTAAGAACATCTAAATTTCAGTATATCAGGCTGTAAAAATCCCATTTGCTTTCTGTAACTGTATTCACACCATCAATTAGGTTTTGTGTAAGTGTGTATAATTTTCTGAGCAGAAATGAAAGCGCCTACCTAACCTCCAAAGGAAGTGTCATATAGATATCCTTAGAGTCTATATGTTAGAGGACTCAGTTACAGTACCTATTGAGGCAGTCATCCAAACAGCCCTTCCTGGTGTCATCATCTGGCTTCTTACAGTTACAGGTGGTAGCTTCATAACCAGAAAGGGGTTTGACATCAACGTAGACATCTTGAGAAGATAGTAAAGAAGACTTAGTGAACATATTGGACAAGTTTTTTGTACCAGACTAAGATGAACATTGATGGTATGGAGGCAAAAAAATAGCTTCCAAGTTACTCACTTGAACGGATTTTTTTATACAGAGGGACATCTGGCTTTTTGTATAGCTAGAAAAAAAGAAAGAAAAATCTTGACACAGCATTTAACTTTAAATGCCAACCAGTGTTATTAATGCTTAAAAATACAGGAAAGTATCCATGTAATCTTCTTATATAGAAATATTTTAAGCCTTTCTGGGAGACTTTTGGGATGATCATTTTTTCCCCAAAAGGTGAGAGAGAATTAGATTCAATAGAAAAAGCATTAAGTAGTTTATAAAATTGTATCTTGAGTTGTTTCTTTAGCATGTAGTTGGACAGCTTTGAATGAAAATCATAATGAAGACCAAAGCTATTCATTTGGAAAAATTATGGTTCTATTTGCCTCTATCAAAAGAAAGGAAAGGGTTAGGGATGTAGCTGGTAGAGCACTAGTTTAGCATGTGTTGGGACCATGGGTTCAAAGCTCAGCAGGATCATCATCAGCAGCAGCAGCAACAACAGCCTGTCCTGCAAAACCCTAAAACACTAACTCCCCCAAACCAACAAAAACCAAAACATGCATATAGGGCTTGGTTAGATGGCCTGCATATGAAATTAAAAAGATGACTCGTTGGCTTTTTAGCCATCACCTTGGCTGGGAATTGTAGGAAAATATATTTCAAATTTTAACTAAGGCAATTAATGTAATCAGTAAAGGGGAAGGACAAGAAAGAAAAATAAATTTTTCACATTTTGAACAAGTATGCATTAGGAGGCAAAAAAGGATGCATTAGGAGAGAGAGTGTCAGTCTGCAAGTACTTTCCATAGAGGAGGAAGATGCTGTTTTTGGTGGGTGCCACCGAGTGGGGTCTAACTCTTAGCAACCCTTGTTGTTGTTGTTGTTAGGTAAGAGCCGGTATCCGACTCATAGCGACCCTCATAGGGTTTTTAATGGTTGACTGTTTCGGGATTGCCTTGGGAGTGGATTGCCAGGCCCTTCTCCCATTTTTGCAGTGCTGGGAATTGAACTTGGGACCTCAGAGACTGCAGAGCGGCGCTCTACCAACTGAGCTAAATCCCAGCCCCACAGCGACCCTATGTACTACAAAAGGGAAAGTACAAAACAAATAGCAACTTGGAGTATACTGGACTGTGTATTAATCTGCTGGAATAATCTCAACATCATTTTTCGGTCCTTATGTTCAACTCATTGTCTGTCCATTCTTATGAATGGACACAAATATATAGCACTGATACTCTAAGAATTCAAGAGAGGACAAATAGGAAAAGGCACATGGGATGCATTTTGCTTTCCAAAGTTAACCTTTGGTGGCATTTTGGCAAAACACAGAAGCCTGTTCATTTCATCTGTACGAGCACTTCTATTTCCCAATGGTTGTTCTCAATATGAGGCCTGGGAGCTATAATTTAATACAAAAATCACTGAGGGAAAGTTTTTAAGTAGAAACACAAGAGATAAAAACAAGATCTCCCTTTTTAAAGATACTAATATATGTAAAGGTCTTTCATAACAAGAGTGTTAAACATTTTCCTGCTTCCATTGGTAGAAGAATCTCTTTTGTATGTAAAAAATAAATTCCAAACTGATGAGAAGGAGCCAACAAAAATAAAGCCTTAAATTTCTTAGTGTTGCTTGGCAGTACATCTAAATTCTCTCCTGAGACCTCCATCAAACAGAATACTTACAGAACAAAATTTTTGCTACCAAAACAAAAGCCCAGAGTAAGAACAGAAGATTGCCCAAGGAAGCAAAAACTTACTGCTATTTTGCAGTATGAGTGAAGTCAAATAGGTTATATTGAATATGGATACAAATTCATTTTTCTCAGAATCTAACTTTCACAAGGACACTTCTCTATATTTCCTGAGATGAAACATAACAAGGGGGCAGAGGAAAAGAGTTGCATTCCTTGCCCCTTCCACCACCACTTAAGAATGAAACCTGGTAAAACTGGATCTTTGTACCTGATTGTGTTTCCACTGCCAGAGGATGTCATAGGGGAGCTGGAAGTCAATTCTCTTTTGTCTTAGATACTTTCCTGAAACAGAAAACACTATCAATTTCCTACAACACTGTCAACATTTACTCTGATATGCACTCTACAGAGATCAAATGGCCACATGATCTAATATGCACTGATAAGAAAAATGAAGCTTTTTAAATTTATTGGTTTTTCCACCATCAATTTCTAATTTTAGCTACTTTCTTCTACCATACACCATGACATAAGCTAAAGATACATTTTAATTTTATAGTAGTCTCTATAAAACAAACAGTGAAATTCCTACCAAAAAAACAGGTCATTATAAAGCTAAATAAATAAACACTAAGAATTTGATTAAAATTATTAGCCACAGAACACTTGGTATCTGCTTTATTAATACATATAGTTCTAGGCTGACTGCAAAAATGGGAAACTCCTGTATTTAAATAACTCAAGAGTCCATACAAATAATCTGTTAACATTCTTTCCTGTCTGTCGAAATACTGTTTGTTTGTTTTTTGAGAAAGAGTTTCAATATGTAGCCCAGGCTGGCCTTCAACACTCTTTGTAGCCTAGGCTGGCCAAGAACTTGTGATCCTCTTGTCTCAGACTCTCAGGCACTGGGATTACAGGTGTGTACCATCACACATAGCTGAAATACAACTTTTCTCAGTGTCTCTTCCCCTCTCCTTCCCTCTCCACCCTCCCCACTTTTTCTTTGGAGTACTCGGCAGTTTAATCCAGGACTTCATGCATGCTAGGCAAATGCTCTACCACTGGACTATACCCCCACCTTTTGGACTACTTTTTTTTGGCGGTACTTGGGGGTTCAATCTAGGGCCTCGCAAATGCCTTACAAGTGCTTTACTACTGGGCTGCATTGTCAGCTCATTTTTGATTTTTTGAGACAGAGTCTTGCTGAGATACACAGGATGCCCCCAAACTCACGATCCTCCAGTCTCCATTTCCTAAATCACTGGGATTACAGGTGTGTGCCACTGCACCTGTTTTTTGGTTTGCTTTTGTTTTTGTTTCTTTTGAGACAGGGTTTGGGTAAATTGCATAGGCTGCCTCTGGCCTCAAACTTGCAACCCTCCTGCCTCAGCCTCCTGAGTCACTGGGATTATAGGCATCTGCCAAGATACCTGGCTTGAAATAATGCTTTTAAAAACAAACTTGAAAGCACTGTCTCCTCAATCTTAAAAAGGTTTCTCCATCTCGCATACTCTGTATGATCTTTTGTCTTCTCATACTCCTAGAATGCTTAACTCTCTTGTTGAACGACTTATACTTTTTTTGGCTGTTTGCATTTCATTTGTCTTTAGACCCAAAGTGTGCTCCGGTGACTTAAGAAGACCCAAAAGGCCAAAACTATTTTAATGACTCTATTAAGATGTTATATGCATTTTTCATTATGCTGACATTTACACTATGGTATAAAAGCAATAATGTGTAAAACCGTTCGCATTATGGTATGAATCATGGCAGTGGCACAAATGGCCCAAGGATTCATTGTATTCTACCCACCATATATCTAGGTTGAGGGTGAGGGTGAGGAAGGCAGGAAAGCCAGTATCATTTGGGAAAAGTGAAAATTACATTAAATCTTGACTCACAAGTCAATATTTTTAATATTATGTGTGGCGCAATGAAACTATCTGTAAAGCACTTATGCTGCATGCTGAAGTGGGATGGCTGTCTTAAGGAAAAACATTTATTAAAATATTTGAATGGCCAATTGAACTAGTTGCTTTATTTTTATTTATTTTTGTTTCTGTAGTGCTGGTGTTCGAACACAGGGCCTTGAGCATGCTAGGAAAGTTCTCGTTCACTTAGTTAAATCCTCAATCCTCGTAGCCTTCGATTTGTAGCTCAGGGTAGCCTGGAACTTGCAACTCTCTTGCCTCAGCCTTCAGAGTGCTGGGATCACAGGCATGCATCTCCATGCCAGGGTATAAGTAGCTCCTTTTTGCATAAAACACTATTTTTTACTATTTATTGTATGAACAACGGAGAATCTATGGTATTCACACATGGGCACTAAAAACAAGCCATGTACCCATGTCATTTCAAGAAACATAACTGCCAGATGGCATCGTGGATACCTATAATCTTGGCAACTTGGGAGGCTGAGGCAGGAGCATTGTGAGTTGGAGATCAGAGGCAGTCTGCACAACGTAGTAAAATCCTATCTCAAAACAAAAAATTAAAGGTACTGGGAGTGCAGCTCAGTGGGAGAGCAATTGTCTAGCATTTAGGAGCCCCTGGGTTTGATGTTTAGCACTGCAAAAACAACAAAATCCGTACAATTGACAATTTGTCGCCAAGTATAAAATCTGAGCTTTAACTGACCCCTGGAATTTTGAACAACTTGTGTTCAGTACTATGCGCTTCTCAGATTTCCAATATTTTGGTTTTTCTTATGAGGTCAATGGTGATATTATTAATAAATGTGAATTTCGGGGGGATACATCTAGGGAATGGAAGACCTACATAGTTGAGTGAATATTTCAATGATCAACCTATGAAGCAACAAAATCATGGATGGGTATAAATTACATTCTAATTGCAAGAGACCAATGGATTGGAATATAACTGAGTACAATAAGATCACTGATTTCAGACTCCACACATTAATTTTTAAGGAACCAACACATTTATACTTTTGTTATAGTATCAAAAAAGAATATTCACAGTGATCCGAAATTGTTATTGAAATATTCCTATTTTCCCAATTTGTTATGTGAGGTCAGATTTCTTCATGTACTTACACCCAAAATATCACAAAAGACTGAATGCAAAAACATTAGAAAATCCAGTTGTCTTCTATTAAACCATTCACTAATACAAATTTGCAAAAATGTGAAGTCAAGTAATCCTCACTTTTTTTTTTGGTAAAGTCATTTATATTAATATGTAAAGTGTAATGAGTTTACTGGCTGGACAAAACTGATAACACAGCACCATGAATTATATGTATATCTGAGGGGAAATCATTTATGTAGGTAAGGTAATAAGATTCTGGAGTTACAGCTGGTAGAAGACTAGAGGCCTCTTGTTGACAGGAAACAAAGCTGAATGTGTAACTATGAAATCTGTTCTGAAAAAGGAGAAAACATCAAGATTTATTAATAGGGAAATAAAATTTCTTATATATAAATGTAACATTATGTTGCTACTATAATGAAATGAGTTTTATACATGTACTCACATGGAAGTGCATGTCATCCAAATTTTACAATATTATAGTATAAGTTCATTTACCTAATTACTAAAAAAATCAAATAACTACCAGTATTCATGGTGGCTCCCACACATCTGTCAGTTTGTCACACTTGTGGGGACTTGTGTGTTGTGATGAGGCTGAAAGCTATGCCACTGGTATCTCAGCAGGGTCACCCACGGTGGATAGGTTTCAGCTGAGCTTCCAGACTAAGACAGACTAGGGACTAGGCACTGGCAAACCACTCCCGAAACAACTAGCCATTGAAACCCTATGAATAGCAAAGAAACACTGCCAGATATAGTGCCAGAAAAAGTTCCCCAGGTTGGAAGGCACTCAAAAGACTACTGGGGAAGAGATGCCTCCTCAAAGTAGAGTCTACCATGATGATGGAAATGGAATATAGCCCCAGGGACCCTCCATTTTCTGATGTGGCACGACTCAAAATGAAGAGAAACAACTGTAAACATCCATTAATAATTGGAACATGGAATGTACATTGTATGAATCTACGAAAATTAAAAATCGTTAAAAAGAAATGAAGCACATAAAGATTGACATTCTAGGCATCAGTGAGCTAAAATGAACCGGCATGAGCCATTTTGAGTAGATAATCATATAGTCTACTATGCTGGGAATAATAAATTAAAGAGAAATGGGGTTGCATTCATCATCAGGAAAGATATCTCAAAATCTGTCCTAAAATACAATGCTGTCAGTGACAGAATAATATCCATATGCCTAAAAGGAAGGCCAGTTAATATGACTATTATTCAAATTCGTGCACCACCACTAAGGTCACAAATGAAGAAAGGGAAGATTTCTACTAGCTTCTACAATCTGAAATAGATCAAACATGCAATCAGGATGTACTGATAATTACAGGTGACTGGAATGCAAAGGTTGGAATCGAAGAAGGCTCAGTAGTTGGAAAATATGGCCTTGGTGAAAGAAGCAATGCTGGAGATTGCATGATAGAATTTTGTCATACCAATGACCTTTTCATTGCAAATACCAACATAAATGGTGACTATACACATGGACTTCACCAGATGGAACAAACAGGAACCAAATTGATATGTGGAAAGAGACTATGGAAAAGCTGTATATCAAATGTCAGAACAAGACCAGGTGCTAATGATTGTGGATCAGATCATCAACTTCTCATATGCAAGTTCAAATGGAAGCTGAAGAAAATGAGAACAAGTGTACGAGAGCCAAGGTATGACTTTGAGTATATCCCACCTGAGTTCAGAGGCCACCTCAAGAACAGGTTTAATGCATTAGTCACAAATAATAGGAGACCAGATGAGTTGTGGCATGATATAAAAGATAAGAAGAAAGCAAAAGGTTATTTAAAAGACAGGAGAAAAAGAAAAGACCAAATTATATGTCAAAAGAGATGCTAGAACTTCCCTTTGGATGTTGAGCAGCTAAAATAAAAAGAAGATATGATGAAGTTAAGGATCTAAACAGATGATTTCAAAAGCCAGCTTGAGAAGACAAAAACAAATATTATAATGACTTGTGCAAGAGGTGGAGGCAGAAAACCAAAAGGGAAGAACATGCTCTGTGTTTCTCAAGCTTAAGGAAGTGAAGAAAAAATTCAAGCCTCGAGTGGCAGTAGTGAAAGATTCTCCAGGGAAAATGTTAACCGATGCAGGAAACATCAAAAGAAGATGGAAGAAATACACAGAGTCATTATACAAAAAGAACTGGTAGCTGACCAACCATCCCAAGAGGTTGCATATGAAGAGGAACCAATGGTGTTGAAGGACGAAGTGGAAGCTGCCTTGAAAGAACTGGTGAAACACACGGCTCCAGGAATTGATGGAATACCAAGAGAGATGTTTCAACAAACAGATGCAGCACTGGAGGTGTTAACATGTTTATGCCAACAGATTTGGAAAACAGCTACTTGGCCAACTGACTAGAAGAGATCCATATCTGTGCCTATTCCCAAAAATGGGGACCCAAATGAATTTGGAAACTATCAGACAGTATCATTAATATCACACATAAGCAAAATTTAACTAAAGATGATTCAAAAGCAACTGTAGCAGTATATAGACAAGGAATTGCCAGAAAATCAAGCTGGTTTCAAAAGAGGGCAGGGAACCAGGGACATCATTGCTGATGTCAGGTGGATATTAGCAGAAAGCAGAGAATATCAGAAAGATGTCTATCTATGTTTTATTAATTATACAAGGGCATTTGACTGTGTGGATCATAACAAATTATGGATAATACTTCGAAAAATGGGAATACCAGAGAACCTAACTGTACTCCTGAAGAATCTGTATGTGAACCAGGAGGCAGCTGTTCGAATAGAACAAGGTAACACTGCTTGGTTTAAAGTTGAGAAGGGTATACGTCAGGGCTTTATGTGTTCACCGTATCTCTTCAATTTATATGCTGAGCTAATAATCTGAGAAGCTGGACTTTATGAGGAAAAATACGGCATCAGGATTGGAGGAAAACTCCTTAACAACATGCTTTATGCAGATGACAGAACTCTGCTTGCTGAAAAATGAAGAGGATTTAAAACATTTACTGAAGAAGATCAAAGATCATAGTCTTCATTAGGGATTGCAACTGAATATCAAGAAAACAAAAATCCTTACAACTGGGTCAGTATGTAACTTCACAATAAATGGAGAAAAGACTGAGGTGGTCCATGATTTTGCTTTGCTTGTCTCTATAATCAATATCCATGGAAGCAGCAGTCAAGAAATCAGAAGACACATTGCTTTGGGAAAAGGTGTGGCAAAAGATCTTTTTAGAGAAATTGAAAAGATGTCACACTGAAGACGAACATACGACTGACTCATGTCATGATGTTTTCACTTGCATCATAGGGTTGTGAAAGCTGGACACTGAATAAGAGAGACAGGAGAAGAACTGATGCTTTTGAATTATGGTGCTGGAGATCATTATTGAATATACCATGGGCTGCCAAAAGAACTAACAGATCTGTCCTAGAAGAAGTGCAACCAGAGCGTCTTACATATTTTGGACACGCAGTCAGGAAAGACTATAGGGAGAAATTGGGAGGAAATTGACAAAAACCCCAAAACTGGGAAAATGGCTTTTGAAGATCTGGTTTGTAAATTAGAAATCTAGGGAAAATGAAAGTAACTTGATTGGAAATTTGTACAAATCCCTTTATAAATCCTAAACCTGATTGGACAACTGCACTCAAAGCTGATTGGCTCAGGCCATTTGGGGGTGAGCTATATAAGGAGCTGCACTGCAGCAGCTCTCTCTCCTTTTCTTCCTCTTCTCTCCCTCCTTCCCTCCTTTCTTTCTCTCCCTCTCCCACACCGCCCCCCTTCTCTGCCACGGAGACCAGGACAATTGGAGTCATGGTGTTCTCAAGGAACGATGGACTACAAGCAAGCTGAGGAAAGCCTCTTGGACGCATCGCCAAGAGACCGAAGCTGGGGACAGTCTTCAGTCCCAGTGCTGGCTGCCCCCGGAGGCAGCATAGAGCTGAAGCACTTAGGCTGCTAGTACTTGCTATAGCTTTCTCTCCGCCCTGATTAGGGAGGAGAAAAGAAATAAAGAGCTGTGTTTGTCCCCGCAAGGCAAAAGCACCCAGAGGTTTATTCCTTTCTCCCATCTCCACTGGCATTCCTGAGGGCCACAGGAGTCCATGTCCCTCAGTGAGGGTCCTGAGTGAGTTATGTTTAGATAACTTTGTGCGCGGCAGTGCCTCCTGTCCAAACATCCGGGCCAGACTGCGAGATACGCGCCCCACAAAAGACCAATCCCTGGAAAAAGACATCATGTTTGGGAGAGTGGCAGGTCAGCAAAAATAAGTAAAACCCTCCACCAGATGGATTGACACAGTGTCTGCAACAATGGGCTTAAACATAAATAAGATCGTGTGCCTGGCACAAAATAGGGAAGTGTTTCAGTCTGCTGTATATAGGGTCGTTATGAGTCAGACTCCACTCAATGGCACCTAGCAACAACAACATCATTCATGGTAGGGCCAACAGGGAAGGATCAAGAAGGAATTTCCCGGTGTGATGATAATATTATTAAGAAGCGTCTGAGTAAAACAGGTAGGTTCATTTCAAAAACAGCAAAAAAGCTGGACACTATGGTGTAGACCTGTAATCCCAGCAACGCAGGATGCTGAGGCAGGAAAGTCCCGGGTTCCAGGCAGCCTGAACAATTTAGGGAGACTGTCTCAAAATTTAAAGAAAAATTTAGGCCAGGCATGGTGGCTGTTGCTGTTGTTGTTGTTGGGTGCTATAGAGTCATGTCCGACTCATAGTGACCCTCATAGTGTTTTCAATGGCAGATTGTTTCAGGATTGCCTTGGGAGTGGGTTGCCATGTCCCATTTTTGTGGTACTGGGAATCAAACTTGGGACCTCAGAGACAGCAGAGCGGTGCTCTACCAACTGAGCTAAATCCCAGCCCACACGCCTGTAATCCCAGCGGCTCAGGAGGTGGCGGCAGGAGGATCACAAGTTCAAGACTAGAGGCAGTCTGCGTAACTTAGTGAGACCCTGTCTCAAAAAGTAAAAAAATGGGCTGCGGGTGCAGCCCAGTGGTCCAGCACTTGCAGAGGATGCAAGCACAAGGCCCTGGGTTCAACCTCCGGTACCGGAAAAAAAAAATAAATAAAAAAATAAAAAATTAAATTTTAAAAGGAGGTGGGGGTGCACCTCAGTGGAGGAACACCCTGGGTTCAATTTCCTAGTACTGAAAAATAAATAAAAACAAAACCCAAACCACAGTAAGCATATATTAATTTAAGATTTATGAAGATCACTGATGGTAAATTCATTTCAAAAGAAAATCCTGTAAGCTGGATGTGGTGCAAACAACTGCAATCCCAGCAATTGGGAGGCTGAGACAGCCCAAGTCAGCTTGGGCTACATAGTGAGACCCTGTCTCAAAAACAAACAAACAAATGAAACAAAAAACAACCAAAAAAGAAGAATGACAAATACACAAACCAATATTGAAATCCTTGTTCTAGTATACATGCTGAACAGTTGCAGGTGTGTGTGTGTGTGTGTGTGTGTATTTATATGGTAATGGGATTGAACATGTTAGGCAAGTACTCTACCACTGAGCTACATCTCCAGCACCACGGATAATGAAATATTGCATGCTCACTGTAAAAATTCTCAACTTTTCTATATGATGAAAAATTTCATTATAAGGAGTTGGAAAAAACAGCTACATATGTGTAGGAAAATATCTGAAAGGGTATATGCTAAACCATTAATATCTTTGGGAAGCTTCATTTTTTAATTCACACCCTTTTTAACTTAAAGAATATTCTTTTGCCGGGCGTGGTGGCGCACGCCTGTAATCCCAGTGGCTCCCCAGTGGCTCGGGAGGCAGAGGCAGGAGGATCACAAGTTCGAGACCAGAGGCAGTCTGCGTAACTTAGCGAGACCCTGTCTCAAAAAGTAAAAAAAATGGGCTGAGGTACAGCTCAGTGGTCCAGCACTTGCAGAGCATGCAGGCGTGAGGCCCTGGGTTCAACCCCCAGTACCGCAAAAAAAAAAAAAAAAAAAGAATATTCTTTTAACCAATGAGCATGTATTGATTTTTTTTATATTGGAAATTTTTAGTGTACACCTAACTGTGATTCATTCTGACATGCTTTTCATTGTGACATTTCCATATATGCATTTTGTTGTACATTACACAGATAAGTTCCCCCTTACCCTCTTGTGCACTTCCTCCGTCCCATCAAAGACTTCTCTTCTATTTCCTTGTCTTCTTATGGCAATATTTTTCTATATATCCTTGGGTTCCAATTATGTTTAAGATCGAAACTTTTTCTGTAGTGAACTTTCTTTTTCCATTGCCAGTAGTATTACATGAATTTTCTAGTCCATCTATATTAATACCATTCTCTGGTATCATTAGTGTTATTATAATTATTTCCAGGACTATTAAAGTTGGGCTGTTCACCCTGAGGTCACCTCCAACCCCATTCCACATTCCTCCTTGTTACTCCTCTCCCCCATCTCCTCTCCCAGGATTTCCTCCTTTTGCTAGATCTCTCCCTCCTTCTTTTGGGTTCCCCAAATTGTCCCTTCTCCACTAGGTCGACTTTAGCTTTTTTTTTTTTTTTTCCCTTAATAATAACAGAAGCGAATATAAATTTTTAAAAAAGTCATCCAAGCACAGTGGTGCATGCCCATAATCCCAGCGACTTGAAAGGCAGAGGCAGGCGGATTGCAAGTTCCAGACCAGAGGCAGTCTGCATAATTTAGGGAGACCCTGTCTCAAAAAACAAACTTTTTTTTAACAAAATCAAGACTGATCCTCAGAAGATAGAACAAATCTCTTTTTTTTCACCTGCATCTCCATATTTAATGCAGCACTCTTCACAATTGTGAGGATATAGAACCAACCAAGATGCCCATCAACACAAGAATGTATTTTAAAAAATGTGGTACATATACACAATGAATATTACTCAGCAATTCAAAAAATGAAATAATGTTATTTGAAGTAAAATGGATGGACTTGGACAGTATCATTTTAAGTGAACGAACACAGGCTCAAAAAGAGAAATATTCTATGTTCTCACTCACATGTGGGAGCTGAATCTTACTTAAAGGAAGAAAAAAACTATACATAAGCAGATATACCAAAATGAACAGTTAAACTTAGCTAAGAAGGGAAAATATAAGCAGAATAGAAAGAAGGACAGTAGCAAAAGGAAGCAAAGGTTGTGGAATGCAGGAAGGGGAGGGGAAATAATGTTAAGGGATAAAAAGAGAAAGGATAACCTCAATGTAAATGATGCAACTTCATGAGTACAAAGGAAAAATAGGGGAATATAACCCATAAATGCGTATGAGTTTTACTACATATTAACCAAAGAGAACAAACCTCTTAATGAGAACAGCTGATTCCTTTTTGTGCCAGTAATATGTTTTCTCTATAAAAGTGAGTATAAAAGTTGTTATTAGGTGCTATCAAGTTGGGTCTGACTAATAGTGACCCTCACAGAGTTTCAATGGCTGATTATTTCAAGATTGTTTCGGGAATGGGATGGCACATTGTTCTCCCATTTTTTGTGGTGCTGGCGATCAAACTCAGGACCTTAGAGAGCACTGAGCAGCATTCTACCAACTGAGCTAAACCCCAGCCCGAGTATAAAAGAGAGGCAGAAAATTCTGAATTATTTTGTTAATTAATTAAAAATTATTTTTGATTTTTGGAGACAGGGTCTCACTATGAAGCTCTGATTGGCCTGGAACTGCCTCAGTCTCCTCAAAGGCTGGAATTACAGGTGTGTACCACCACACCCAGTTCTGATTTTTTTTTTTTTTTTTTTTTTGCAGTGTTGGGGATCAAACACAGGTCATCACTGCATGCTAAGCAAGTACTTTACCAACTGAGCTAATCCCTGCCCAGTTTTGAATTTCTTAAAAGAATATTTTTCTTTTTCCTTTTAGGTAAGGAAGTACTCATATCCACTCAAAAATAACTTCAAATATAGAATTTTGCTTATAGCCCAATATTTTGAGTTTTATTAGCACCAAGGCTACACTTGTTACAAAGCTTTTTCCAGCATTATTTATGTACTCCTCTTCTCTAATACATATAATGAGAGCTGGGAAAAAAAGATGGCTGTGCCATTCCATTAACATACCTGAAACCAGAGGTTAGTAATTTATTACTAGAAGTGAGATCCACCTAAAGAGATTTCCTTGGGGGTCAAGGTGTGTGTTGTGGCACACTTGTAATCCCAGCTACTTGGGAGACTGAGGCAGGGAGGCTAGTTAGTTCAAGGCTAGCCTGGGCAACTAAGTGAGACCCTGTCTCAAAATAAAAATGGGTGGGTAATGAAAGTCAGCATATGCAAGGACCTGGGTTCAATCTCCATATTGGCACCCCCATTCCCCCACCAAAAAAATTGTCCTTGGTCAACTGTAGTTGGAAATGATATCATAGCAGGCAAACCTAAAAAGCTTTTCATTTGGAAAAAATTATTTTTAAGCTAATCTCCTTCTAACAAATGGAAAAAAAGATAGGTAGGAGAGTAGCTCAAGTGGTAGAGTGTATGCTTCATTAGCATGAAGGAGGCCCTGGGTTCAATCTTTAACATATCTACTTGCCCCCTCAAACTCTATCCATCTGAAAGGCAAATGAAATAAAATCTCTTGTGGATTTTTCTTAATGATGTAGTAGAGTCTTGACATAGTACTGACATGATTACTTAGGAAAAGAGTAAGAAAATTATGTTTCCCTCTGAAATACAACCGAACTTAGGGAACAAAGTCATTTTAAAGGAAGGGATTTCAGGAGCTCTATGCCTGGCACAGAATCGGCAAGTGTTTCAATCTGCTGTACATAGGGTCACTATGAGTCGGACTGGACTCGACGGCACCTAACAACAACAACAACAATGCCTATGTTAAATTTGAAACTTTCTGAAAGGCGGTCATGCGCTGATTTCTAGTCCAAAAGCAATCCCAACAGACAAATGAACAAAAGGACTTAGAGGCAGAAAATATCCATGAAACACTACATTGTTCTTATTTTTTGTTTTTTTGAAGCAAGGTCTCACAGTTTAGCACAGGCTGCCCTGGAACTCACCATTTAGACCAAGTTTGCCTCAAACTCTTGTCAATCCTCTTGCCTCAACCTCCTGAATGGTGGAATTACAGAGGTGTTCCACCATGCTCAGCAAAAACAATCCATTGTTAGGTAGTTAGACAAATGACAAAAACAAAGAGAAGGAAGGTATTCAAAAAAACAGAGAAAGATAGTAAGTTTTGCCTTTTCCCTCTGTCCAGATGATAGCTTAAAATCTGACAGATATTTGGCCTTTTTTTTAAAAGCAAGAATATGGTGATTTTTTTTTCAGGAAAGGATCACCTTGTTTATATGCAATTTGAGTACTGGATCTATTAATACGTTAATTTTCTATTTGTTATTCTGTGTAAGTGGTGCTGATAGTCACCAGAGCAAACCTATAGTGGTAGTTCTTTGAAAGAGGCAGTGCTTTGAGTAAAATGTGTCCCATCAAGTGGGTTTTAAGTAATATTTGAAGAGGCCAAGATAAAATTCTGCTCAAATTTCACTCAACTAAACATTACTAAAATTCAAGTGTAGAAAGACTGTGAGAAGGATGATTTTTTTTTTTTTGAGGTGGTATTAGGGGATTGAACCCAGAGCCTCAGAAATGCTAGGCCAGTGCTCTACTACTGAGCTACACCCCTGCCCCTTTCTGATTTTTTATTTTGAGATATGGTCTTGCTAAGTGGTGCAGGCTGCCTCTGGCGTCAAACTTGCAATCCTCCTGCCTCAGCCTCCAGAGTCTCTGGGATTACTGGCATGTGCAACTGCATCTGGACATGGAAGAGTGATTTTCTTCCCCACAACAGAAGAAAACTCTATAAAAGCAAAGGCCTCCTACTTTCTTCATGTACTGTCTGATCAAAGAGTAAGTACTGAATAAGTATTAGCTGAATGATTAAAAAAACATATATCCCATGGCATAAGCTTCAAAGCTTTCCACTTATTGCACTCTTTGAAAACTTTTAAATGATATCATCAACTATGTTTGCTATTTCCAAATGAAGACCAGGTGTTGATTGTGGACCAGACCATCAACTGTTCATATGCAGGTTCAAACTGAAACCGAATAAAATTAGAACAAATGTACAAGAGCCAACATATGACCTTGAGTATATCGCAGCTGAGTTCAGAGACCACCCTAAGAACACATTTGATGTGTTAGACTAATGACTGAAGACCAGATGAATTGGGGTATGACAGTAAAGACATCATTCACAAGGAAAGCAAAAGGTTACTAAAAAAGAGAAGAAAAAAACAAAAGACCAAATTACATGTCAAAAGAGATGCTGAAACTTGCCTTTGAATGTGGAGTACTTAAAGTAAAAGGAAGACATGACAAAGTTAAGAAACTAAACAGAAGATTTCAAAGGGCAGCTCGAGAAGACAAAATCAAATGTTATGTGCAAAGAGTTGGAGATAGAAAACCAAAAGGGAAGAACACACTCTATTTTTCCCAAGCTTAAAGAACTGAAGAAAAAAATTCAAGCCTTGAGTGGCAATAGTGAAGGAATCTACAGGGAAAATATTAAAGAAAGCATTAAGTGTCTTTCTTCAAAAGAAGACAGAAGGAATACACAGAGTCATCATACCTAAAAGAATTGGTGAATGACTAACCATTTCAAGAGGTTGCGTATGATCAACAACTGATGGTATGGCAAGAAGAAGTGGAAGTGGCCCTGAAGGCATTGGTCAAACTCAAAACTCCAGGAATTGATGGAATATCAATCAAGATGTTTCAACAGATACAGCACTGGAAGTACTCACTTGTTCATGTCAAAAGATTTGGATAACAGTTAACTGGTCAATTGACTGGAAGAGATCAGTACTCGTGCCTGTTCCCAAGAAAGAAGACCCAATCAAATGCAGAAATTATCAGATGAAGTTGGGTGCAGTGACTCACGTCTGTAATCCCAGTGACCTGGGAGGTGGAGGGAAGAGGATCGCAAATTTGAGACCAGAGGCAGTCTGAATAATTTAGTGAGACTCTGTTTCAAAGTAAAAAGTAAAAAAACGGGCTAGTTGTACAGCTCAGCGGTATAGCACTTGCAAAAAGCATGTAAGCATAAAGTCCTGGGTTGAACCCCCTAGTACCAAAACAAAACAAAACAAAATAAAGAAATTATCAAATGATATCATCAATATCACACACACACAAGTAAAATTTTACTACACGTCATTTGACAGGAACTGTCAGAAAGTCAGGGTGAATTCAGAAGAGGGTGTGGAACCAGGGACATGATTGCTGATGTCAGATGGATAATGGCTGAAAGCAGTGAATACCAGAAAGATATCTATATTAATATTTGCCTGACTATGCAAAGGCATTTGACTGTGTGGATCACAAGAAATTATGGATAACACTGTGAAAAATGGGAATACCAGAACATTTATTTGTACTCATGAGGAATCTGTATACGGACCAGGAGGCAGTCATTCAAACAGAACAAGGAAACACTGTTTAAAGTCAGGAAAAGTGTGCAATAGGGCTGTATGCTTTCACCAGACCTCTTCAATCTCTATGCTGAGCAAATAACCCGAGATGCTGGACTTTACGACGAAGAATATGGCATCAGGAGTGGAGGAAGACTCATTAACAACCTGCGTTATGCAGATGACACAACTTTGCTTGCTGAAAAGTGAAGAGGATTTGAAACATTTACTGATGAGGATCAAAGAACACAGCCTTCAGTATGGATTGTGACAATATCAACAAAACAAAAATCCTTACAATTGGGTCAGTAAGCAACTTCCTGATAAATGGAAAAAAGATTGAGGTTGTGTAAGATTTTGCTTTCCTTGGTTCTACAATCAACACCCACAGAAGCAGCAGTCAAGAAATCAAAAGACGCATTGCATTGTGAGAAGCTGTTGCAAAAGACCTCTTTAAAGTGTGGAAAAGTAAAGATGTCACACTGAAGATGAAGGTGCGCTATGCCATGATATTTTCAGTCACATCATATTCTTGTCAGAGCCGGACAATGAATAAGGAAGACAAGAGAACTGATGCTTTTAAATTATAGTGCTAGAGACGAATATTGAACACACCATGGACTGCCAAAAGAACCAACAGATTCATACTAGAAGTGTAACCAGAGTGCTCCTTGGAAGGATAGCTAGACTGCACCTTAAGTATTTTGGACAGGTAGTCAAGAGGGACCAATTCTTGAAGAAGGACATCATGTTTGTGAGAGTGATGATTCAACAAAATAAAGGAAGACCCTTAACTAGATGGATTGACACAGTGATGGCAACAATGGCCTTAAACTTTAAAAAGACTGTGTACATGGCACAGTATCAGCGAATTTCGTTGTTGTACAAAGTCACTGTGAGTCAGATCTGACTTGACAGCACCTAATGTTAGGTAATATACAATCATTGAATACTTTCTCCATTTGTACCTTGCTGATTTGTTCTTCTAATGATACTTTTGACAAGTAATTTTATGTTTTGTTAAGGTATATTAATATTTTTTGCTTGCAGTACTGTAGATTGAACCCAGAGCCATGCAAAGTGGTTGGCCACTGATTGACAACCCCAGTCTTAATCAACACTTTTATGGCTACTGCTCTCTGTGTCCCAAGAAATCTTTACCTACATGTCATGAAAATATTATCCTATGATGTCTTTAAGAAGTTTTATGATTTTTATGCTTAGGTCTATGATCCTTGTCAAATTTAAATTATATACAATATGAAGTAAGCATTAAAGTTTTAAATTTATTTTTGTTTTTTGTTTTTGTGAGACAGGGTCTCACTATGGAGCCCAGGCTGGCCTTAAACTTGCAATCCTCCGGCCTCAGTTTCTTGAGTGCTGGGATTACAGGGATATAGGACCACAATTACCTTCAAAATTTAATTTTTTTTCACAAGAACACTAAATTGTTTCAGAATCATTTGTGAAAAGATGTTACTTTCTCTAGTGGATTACAATGGCACCTTTGTCAAAATAAAATGACCATAAAAGTGTGGGTCTATTTCTGGCTATGTATCCTATAGATGCCTGCAGCTGTACCATTGTGGAGTTAGATCTCATCAGATCTCGGAAGCTAAGCAGGGTCAGGCCTGGTTAGTACTTGGATGGGAGATTGCCTGGGAACACAGGTGCTGTAGGCTTGGGAGAAGGACCTGGCAACCCACTCCCAAAAAAGAATCTGCCATCGAAAACCCTATGAATAGCAGAGAAGCACAACAATAGTGTTTCGTCTGTTGTATGTTGGGTCACTATAAGCTGGATACCTACTCGACAGTACCTAGCAACAACATTCTATAGATATATTCCATTGCCAGTACATTTTGATTCAAATGCTTTATATTCACTTTTTTAAAAAAGTAGACAGAGGAGTTAGTTTATTAAGAGAAAGGAAAAGATTAAGCTCTGAGGCTGACCACAGAGCAGAGTCAGTAACCTAACAGTTGAAGGTAGGTCTTTTTATGATTGCCTTTTTGTTGTGATGGTGGTTCATCTGGGAGGTAGGGTGGAGCTGGTGTAGAACTGGCTTTCTTGGGCTTCCTTGCCCAGTATCAGTAGGGCATAAGTTCCTCCTTGCTCTTTTGCAAAGATTCCTCATGGCTAGTGATAGGCTTACTGGAATTTGACTGCGGGCTTTTGTTCCCTGCGAGTTCATTCTTCCCTGCTGCTCCCTAACAGTGCCCACCCCTCCTACCATGTTTGGCGACTTCTTGAATGTTCCTCCACCCTGTCTCCTTCCAAGGGGACCCTGCCAAGCTGCCCCTGGTATAGATGTCACTCCTTTCTCCCTCTCCCACCTTTATTAATAAATGCTGATGTGGTATAGAGTAATACAGTATTTGCTATTTCCATTGTGCAACTATTACATCGCTTTTGGTTATACTTTCATCACCTTACAAAGTTTATGGAACCATTTGATTAATATGTAGTAAAACTCATTTGCAATTACGGTTTATATTAACTCTTGAAGTCAGGCAGTGTAAGTCTTATAACTTTTCTTTTTTCTTCTTTTTTTCCTTTTTCTTTCTTCCAAGACAGGATGTCACCGTGTAGCCCAGGCTGGTCTCAAACTTGCTATGTAGGCCAGGCTGGCCACAAATTTGTGATACTCTTGCTTTCTCTTCTGAGTGTAGGGATTACAAGTGTGTGCCACCACATCTGACCTATAACTTTTTGTTTTCAGTTATCACTTTGAATAGTCTAGTTCCTTTCCATTTCCATAATGACTTTATTTTTTTGTGGTGCTGGGGATCAAAACCACGGCCTTGTACATACTAGACAACTGTTCTACCACTGAGCTACATCCCCAGGCCTTATTAAGACATGGTCTCAGGCTGTCCTTGCAGTCCTAACTGGCATTCTCTTCCTCCTACCTCTTGAGGGGTGGAATTACAGATGTGTGATACCAGGCCCTCCTTACTTTTTTTTAATGGTGCTATGGTCCATACATATTTTAAAATCAGCTTATTTTTTATAAAAAAGCCTATTGTTAGTATGATTTAGATTGCACTAAATATACCAATGTTGTTGTTGTTGTTAGGTGCCATTGAGTTGGGTTCAACTCATAGCGACAATCACAGGGTTTTCAATGGCTGATTGTTTCAGAATTGCTTCTGGAGTGGATTGACACATCTCCCCCCCCCTTTTTTTTGCAGTGCTGGGATTAAACCTGGGTCCTCAGAGAGAGTGCAGTGTGGCACTCTACCAACTGAGATAAAACCCATCCCAAATATAACAATGTTGTTTTTAGGTGCCTGCGAATCGGTATCTGACTCATAGCGACCCTACGTACAATAGGCGAAACACTATTGTCCGTGCTTCTCTGCTATTCATAGGGTTTTCAATGGAAGATTGATTTTTAGGAGTGGGTTGCTGGGTCCTTCTCCCAAGCCTACAACACCTGGTGTTCTCAAGGCAGTCTCCCATCTAAGTACTAACTGAGCCTGACCCTCTTCTGAGATCTGATGGGATCAGTTGCCACAGGGCTACAGCTGCAGGATGAATATAACAATTGTTGTTGTTGTTGTTAGGTGCCGTCAGGTTGGTATCCAACTCATAGCAACCCTCATAGGGTTTCCAATGGCTGACTGTTTTGGGATTGCCTTGGGAGTAGATTGCCAGGTCCTTCTCCCATTTTTGCGGTGCTGGGAATATGAACTCAGGACCTCAAAGACTGCAGCACAGCGCTCTACCAACTGAGCTAAATCCCAGCCCGAATGTAACAATTGTTGTTGTTAGGTGCCGTCGAGTCGGTATCCAACTCATAGCGACCCTCTGTCAACAGGGGAAACACTATTGTCAGTGCTTCTCTGCTGTTCATAGGGTTTTCAATGGCAGATTGATTTTTGGGAGGCGGTTGCCAGGTCCTTCTCCCAAGCCTACAGCTTCTGGTGTTCCCAGGCGGTCTCCCATCCAGGTACTAACCAGACCCTACCCTGCTTGGCTTCCGAGATCTGACAGGATCAGATGCCACAGGGCTACAGCTGCAGGCGAATATAACAATAGAGAGTTCTAAATTCCAGAACAAGCATATGAGCATCTATAGTTGTATTTATACATACCTCTCATTTAATTTCTTTAAACATCTTTAATTTCTTTGGAAAATGTCTTAATTTTCAGTGTACAAATCTTGTTTCTTTTTGGATAAATTTATACCTAGTTATTTTAGTTTTCATTACATGACTACTTTTTTTTGGGGGGGGGGGAGAGATATAGTCTTGCTATATATAGCCCAGAGTGTCTAAGGACTTGTTCTCTAGCCTAGCCTGGCCTCAAACTTGCAATCCTTCTGATTCAGCCTACTGAGTGCTGGGATTACACCACTCCTCATTATACAAGCTTTTAAATTTTCTCATTTCCCAATTGTTTGCTGATGGCATAATCAGGAATAAAATTGATTAAAAATTTTTTTTATGGTAATTTAGGTTTATGACAAAAATGAATAGGAAATTCACAGATTTCTCATGCAGATAGAGATGAGCCTGAGTTCTCTGATCCTCTTCCTGCTATATGAGGATATAAAAAGCTGGTAGTCTGCAACCTGGATGAGGAACCTCACCAGAGCCTGTCCAAGTTGTCAACATTATTTTGGACTTCCAGCCTCCAAAACTGTGGGAAATATCCATTTTTGTTGTTGTTGTTTTGTTTTTCTTTAAAACCAGGTTGCTATGCAAACCAAGGTGGCCTTGAACTTGTACCAATCTGCCTGCTCCATCCTCTCAAGTGCTTGGATGTGCTGTCTGCCACCACACATGGCAAATATCTGTTATTTCTGGCCATACAGTCTATGATACTATGCAGTATGTACCATACACTGGCCCCCAAATGCACAGCCTCCCTCATTATAAACACTCCCTACCAAAATGGTACATTTGTTAAAAATGATGAACCTACACTGACACACAACTAAAGTCAGATTAGGGTTTGTTCTTGGTGGCTGGACATTCTGTAGGTTTTTGATAAATATGACATTTCTACCACTACAGTAATATACAGAATAGTTTTATTGCCTAAGAAATCATCTGTACTCTGTCCACTCATCCCCCTCTCCTCCTAACCACTCATCTTTTTGACATGTTCACACTTTTGGCCTTTTCCAGAACACAAAATAGTTGGAATCAAATGAAACATACACTTTTCAGATCGGCTTCTTTCATTTAAGAGTATGACTGCAGAATCAAATATTAGAGGAAATTTAATCTTGTTAAGAATATTAGCCAGGGGTTGTGGCACATGCCTGTAATGCCAGTGACTGGAGAGGCCTCAGGCAACCTGTACAATTTAGCAAGACCTTGTTTCAAAATAAAAAAGGAACTTGCCTAGTATGTGTGGAGCCCTGGGGTCAATTTCCTAGTACTGAGTAAAAAAAAATTAAGGGCATGTTTAATTTTTTTTTTATCAGTTTTTTTTCAGTGTTTGGAATGGAACCCTATACCCTGCACACGCTAGGCAAATACTCTACCACTGAACTATATCCTCAGCTCAGAATACAATTATCTTTAAGTACTGATTGTTAGCTGAGAGTGGTGGTACACACCTGTAACCCCAGTGACTCAAGAGGCAGAGGCAGGAGGATCGTCAGCTTGAGGCTATAGGTAGCCTCAATAACTTAACAAGATCCTGTCTCACAATAAAAAAAAATGTAAAACATGGTCTGGGGTGTAGAGTGCTTGCCTAGCATATGTGAGGCACCTAGTACCACACACCCACACAAACGTGATTGTTTTCAGTATCCTTGCTATTACTGGTATCTCCTGAGAATGTCAAAACTGTTTTATATTATAGGGCATCCAGCTGATGTCTGTTGGGGAATAGTTTTGTGTGTGGGAAAACCACCATAGATCTGGTATCAGAAATATTGGGTTGGGTGGTGTGTTAGAGTAGGAAAAAAGTTTATTTTTTAGTCAGATCTAGAAATATTGCTTGTTTAGGGGTCTACATTATCTGTCCTTAATGTACACAGTCCCATTTCACATTTATTGTTTGCATGATATAACTTTTCTAATCCTTTCTTTTCAACCTCTGTGCCTTTATCCTTCTTCCCTTCCTTTTTTCTTTCCTTTGAGACAGGGTCTCACTTTGTAGTCCATGTTGGCCTTGAATTTGCAATACTCCTAGCTCAGTCGCTTGAATGCTGGGATTAGAGGTATGGGCCACTTTGCCTTAGTGTTTACTTATATTTGCATAACCCCGTGATTTACTTACTCTGGTTTATAATCTAGTGATATCTTTCTCAATTTGATATGAAGTTATCCCTAAGTTTAGACAGTGGTAGTCTCTAAGTTGGCTCTTATGTTTGTTAGCCTGTGGCCATAGCACTGTGACATCCAATCTGATCAGATCTCAGAAGCTAAGCAGCGTCAGACCTGGTTAGTACATGGATGGGACACCGCCTGGGAACACCAGATACTATAAGTTTGGGAGAAGGACCTGGCAACCCACTCCCAAAAACAAATCAGCCATTGAAAATCCTATAGATAGCAGAGAAACACTAACAATAGTGTTTCACCTGTTGTACATAGGGTCGCTAAGAGTCGGACACTGACTCAAAGGCACCTAACAACAACAATATGTTCTTTAACATGTCCCTCATGATTCTTTAAGTGTTTCCTGCTATTTAGAATTTGAAGACATTCTAGCCTCATTTTTACTTCCCCTATCCTAAAACTGAAATAAGTTATTTCATTTAGGATGCCTGGTTTCTTTTAACAGAGAAACAGTATGGTACTTAGAAGCCACGATCTAGGGTCTAGTTGGGCTCATTGCTGCTGGTATATCATTGCTTCCAGCATGTTCAGTGAGCAGAATTAAGGAATGTAAATGCTCTTTATTCTTTCCTTAGCTGGTTGTTGAAGCATTACATTTCTAAGAATAATGCTTCCAGAATTTTGACTTTAAATATGGAGTTCAGTTCCAGCTCCCTCCCTTACATTGACCTAAAGTATTTTCTGTCCATTCCTAAATCCCAGCTTCAAAAGCCTATATATAGTTCTATTTTTTTTTTTTTTTTTTTTGTGGTACTGGGGGTTGAACCCAGGGTCTCATGCCTGCATGCTCTGCAAGTGCTGGACCACTGAGCTGTGCCCTCAGCCCATTTTTTTTTCTTTTTGAGACAGGGTCTCACTAAATTACACAGATTGCCTCTGGTCTCCAACTTGCGATCCTCCCGCCTCCGCCTCCCGAGCCACTGGGATTACAGGCGTGCGCCACGGCGCATGGCCAAGCCTATATATAGTTCTAATACTAATGTAATGTACGCCCATTAGTTAAAGCTCTCCACAGAACTTTCTTTAGCTTTGTGTTTCCCATTTGTAATGGAATTTTACATTGTGTTACCAAGTTTAACTATGCACTACAAGTACTGAAAAAGCATTTTATCCAATATTTGTACAAAGTTAAAGTAGGATTGATTCACTTCTGCATTAAGCTTAGACTTCCCTAATGATTTGGAAAGGGCTTACTCTTGTTTTAAATTGTCCTTTCAAAAGTTTATTATCATACCTTACTTCCTTTTGGTTGTCTAACACCATAAGGTACACTTTTGACCTACACTGATAATCAATTACAAAATTGCAGAATTTTTCCTTTTTTTTTTTTTTGAATCCAGGGTCTCATGTGTGCTTGGTATGCTTCCCCTGCACTATATCCCCATTCCTCTACCTTTTCTTTTCTTCTTCTTTTTTTTGGCTGTACTGAGGGTTGAACCCAGGGCCTTATGCTTGCATGCTTTGCAAGTGCTGTACCACTGAGCTGCACCCCCAGCCCATTTTTTTTTTTTTTTTTTTTTTTTTTTTTACTTTTTTTGAGACAGGGTCTTGCTAAATTATTTGGACTGCTTTTGATCTCAAACTTGCAATCCTCCTGCCTCTGCCTCCAGAGTCACTGGGATGACAGGCATGTGCCACTACGCCTGGCCTCCACTTTTTTTTTTTTTTTGAGACAGGATCTTGTTAAGTTGCACAGGCTGCCTCTGGCCTTGAGGCTGTGATCCTCTTGCTTCCCCCTTTTAAGTTACTGTCAATACAGGAATGTGCCAGAGCCCAACTCTTTTCTTTCTTCCCTCCCTTGCTCCTTCCCTCTTCCCTTTCTTCCTTCCATCCCTCCTTTCCCTTTTCTTCTGTCTGTCCCTCTGTCTGTCTGTCTCTCTCTCTCTCTCTCTCTCTCTCTCTCTGTGCGCAGTACTTGGAGGTTGAAACTAGGGCACCCAAGGGCAAGTGCTCCACCACTGAACTACACTGCCAGCCCTTTTTAATCTTTATCTTATTTTGAGACAAGGTCTCACTAAGTTGCACAGGCTGGTTTCTGGCCTGGGATCGCAGGAATGCACCATAGTACCTGTCTTGAATTTTCTTTATTAATAGCATAACAAATGACAGTGCACCTTAAAATTGATGGCATCTTATATTTAAGTATTATATAATACTTTCTTCAGCTCTCACAATTTAACTAATTACAGGTCCACAAAATTCTTTATTAAAAATTGTTGAAGGGCTGGAGTTTAGCTCAGTTGGTATAGTACTATTCCACACTTTCAGAGGACCAGGGATCAATTCCCATTACCGCAATGGCACCTAAAAACAAGAATTGTTGAATACAAGTGTGTTATGAATTCACACAATGTTTTTTACAAAAATAAAATGTTAAAAAAAATTCAGACTTTTTTTTAAGAAAGATTTTATAGGGTATATACATATTTAATTTACCCAGTGAGGCTGTGGCAGCATCCCAAAATCAACTATGGTCAGCAATCTGGAGCAAAGCATTTGAATACTCATTCTTCATGGAATAAGAATATAAAAAGACTAATATTAGGATAGTTTGGAGTTTGTCACTAAATGAGTAAAAGACTAGGTCATCTTTTGCGATCAAGTCAGTTAAAAAAATGACTTATTAGAACCAGGGGTGGTGGCACATGCCTGTGATTCCAGCCGCTGGGGAAGCGGAGGCAGGAGGATCACAGGTTCGAGACCAGAGGCAGTCTGTGTAACTTAGAAAGACCCGGTCTCAAAAAGTAAAAAAATGGGCTGGGGGTGCAGCTCAGTGGTACAGCACTTGCAAAGCATGCAAGCACGAAGCCCTGGGTTCAAACCCAAGTACCAAAAAAAAAAAAAAAAAAAAAAAAAAAAAAAAAAAAAAAAAAAAAAAGACATTATTTTCAGAGGTCTGTGGACTTCTCATTTGCAAATAAAGGACTATGGATTTACATTTCAATTTTCTAGAAAGGAATAGGATGATTTTGCTCTTCCTTTTCTTTTCTTTTTCTTTCTTTCTTTCTTTCTTTTTTTTTTTTTTTTGGTGTTACCAGGAAATTGAACCCAGGGCACTCCACCACTGAGCCAGGACCTTTTTTATTTCTTATTTTGAGACAAGGTCCCAATAAATTGCGCAGGTTACCTCCGGCTTCGGATTTGTGATCCTCCTGCCTCTGCCTCTCAAGTCTCTGGGATTACTGGTGTGTGCCATCATGTCCAGTCAACATTGCTCTTGTTGACATTGAGTACTTGGTTATACTAAATGAAAGGGAAGGAGTAGTGACTCTGCTAGGTACAAAATTCTGTGTTATCCTCAACTCAGGTTGGAAATATTATCAAATGTACGGATGAAGACTTCCCAGATGTCTGTCAGTTCGCCATACTATGGGGGTTAGGATATTGCTGTGATGCTGAAAGCTATGCCACCGATATTACAGATACCAGCAGGGTCACCCATGGTGGACAGGTTTCACCTGAGCTTCTAGACTAAGACAGACTAGGGAGTAGGACCTAGCAACCCATTCCTGAAACAATCAGCCATTGAAAAACCTATGAATAGCAGAGAAACAATGTCAGATATAGTGCTAGAAAATGAGTCCCTCAAGTTGGAAGGCACTCAAAAGACAACTGGGGAAGAGTTGCCTCCTCAAAGCAGAGTCTACCTTAATGATGGAAATGGAATAAAGCCCCAGGGATGTCTATTTGCTAATGTGGCAGGAATCAAAATAAGGAGGAACAACTGTAAACATCCATTAATAATTAGTATGAATTTAGGAAAATTAGCAATTGCCAAAGAAGAAAAGGAGTGGATAAACATTGACATTCTAGGCATCAGTCAGCTAAAATGGACTGGCAGGCACCATCTTGAATCAGATAATCATATGGTATATTATGCCGGGAATGACAAAGTAAACAGAAATGGGGTTGCATTCATCATTAAATAAAGCATCTCAAGATCTGTGCTGAAGTACAATGCTGTCAGTGACAGAATATCCATATGCCTACAAGGAAGGCCAGTTAATATGACTATTATTCAAATATACAGCCCCACCTCTAGGTCCACAAACGAAATCAAGTAAGATTTTTACCACCTCCTGTAATGTGAAATAGATTGAACATGCAATCAGGATGTATTAATAATTACTGGTAACAGGCATGCAAAAATTGGAAACAAACAAGGCTCAATTAGTTGGAAAATATGGCCTTGTTGACAGAATCGATGCTGGAGACCACATGATAGCATTTTATCAGATCAATGACCTTTTCACTGAAAATACATTTTTTCATAAACATCAACAGCAACTATACACATGGAATTCACCAGATGGAACACACAGGAACCAAACTGACTACATTGCAGAAAGAGACAATGGAAAAGTTCAAAAGTCAGAACAAGAGCTGGGCAAGGTGGCGTACACCTGTAATCCCAGAGGCTTGGGAGGCAGAGGCAGGAGGATCACAAGTTCGAGACCAGAGGCAGTCTGTGTAATTTAGTGAGACCTTGTCTCAAAAACTGAAAAAATGGGCTGGGGGTGCAGCTCAGTGGTCCAGCATGTGCAAAGCATGCAGGTGCAAGGCCCTGGGTTCAACCCACATTACCACACACACACACACACGAAAAGTCAGAATAAGACCAGGGGCTTACTGTGGATTAGACCATCAACTGCTCATATGCAGTTTCAAACTGAAACTGAATAAAATTAGAACAAGGGTACAAGAGCCAACATATGACCCTGAGTATATCCCAGTTGAGTTGAGACCACCTCAAGAACAGGTTTGATGCGTTAGACACTAATGACAGAAGACCAGACAAGTTGTGGCATGACATCAAAGACACCATTCATGAGGAAAGCAAAAGGTTATTAAAAAGACATGGAAAAAGAAAAGACCAAATTGCATATCAAAAGAGATGCTGAAACTTGCCTTTGAACGTCGAGCAGCTAAAGTGAAAGAAGACATGATGAACTTAAGGAAGTAAACAGAAGATCTCAAAGGACAGCTTGAGAAGAAAATATCAACTATTATAATGGCATGTGCAAACAGCTAGAGATAGAAAACCAAAAGGGACGAACAACCTGTCTTTCTTTTTCTTTTTTCTTTTTTTTTTTTTTTGCAGTACTAGGGGTTGAACCCAGGGCCTCATGCTTGCATGCTTTGCAAGTGCTGGACCACTGAGCTGCTCCCCTCTATTTTTTTTACTTTTTGAGATAGGGTCTCACTAAGTTACGCAGACTTCCTCTGGTTTCGAACTTGCGGTCCTCCTGTCTCTGCCTCCCAAGCCACTGGGATTACAGGCATACGTCCCTGCGCCCGGCCACACTGTTTTTTTCTTAAGCTTAAGGAACTGAAGAAAAAAAATTCAAACCTCAAGTAGCAATAGGGAAGGATTCTGTAGGGAAAATATTAAAAATGAAAGAAACATCAAAAGAAGAAAGAAGGAAGGTACAGAGTTATTATACCAAAAACAAGTGGTAGACGACCAACCATTTCGAGAGGTTGCATATGATCAGGAATCAATGGTACTGAAGGAAGAACTGGAAGCTGCCTTAAAGGAACTGGCAAAATACAAAGCTCCAGGAATTGATGGAATACCAATAGACATATTTCAACAACAGATGCAGCACTGGAGGTGCTACCTTGTTTATGCTATGAAATTTGGAAAACAGCTACCTGGCCAACTGACTGAAAGAGATTCATATTTGTGCCTAGTCCCAAGAAAAGAGATCCAACTGAATGCGGAAATTATTAAAGGATATCATTAATATCACATGCAAGCAACATTTTGCTCAAGATCATTCAAAAGTGATCGCAGCAGTAACTAGACAGGGAAGTGCCAGAAAATCAAGACAGAATCAGAAAAGGGCATGGAACCAGGGACATCAATGCTGATGTAAGATGCGGGATATTAGCCGAGAGCAGAGAGTACCAGAAAGATGTCTGTCTGTGTTTTATTGACTGTGCAAAGGCATTTGACTGTGTGGATCATAACAAATTATGGATAACACTGCAAAGAATGGGAATACCAGAGCACTTAATTATACTCAAGAGGAATGTGTAGATGGTAGATGTTTGAACAGAACAAGAGAACACTGCTTGGCTTAAAGTTGAGAAAGTTGTGTGTCGGGGCCATATCCTTTCATTGTACCTCTTTGATCTCTATGCTGAGCAAATAAGCTGAGATGCGGACTTTATGAAGAATGTGGGATCAGGAGTGAAGAAGACTCATTAACAACCTGTGTAATATAGATGACACAACTCTGCTTACTGAAAGTGAAGAGGACTTGAAACATTTACTGATGAAGATCAAAGAACAAAGCCTTCAACGTGGATTGGAACTCAGCATCAACAAAAGAAAATCCTTACAACTGGGTCAGTAAGCAACTTCATGATAAATAGAAAAATAACTGAGGTTGTCCAAGATTTGGATTTTCTTGGTTCTATAATCAACACCCTGGAGAAGGAGCCAGCAACCCACTCCCAAAAATCAATCTGCCATGGAAAACCCTATGAACAGCAGAGAAGCACTGACAATAGTGCTTTGCCTGTTGTACGTAGGGTGGCTATGAGTCGGATACTGACTTGAAGGCACCTAACAACAACAACAACAACACCACCCATGGAAGCAGCAGTTAAGAAACCAAAAGACACACTGCACTGGGAGAAGCTGTTGCAAAAGACCTCTTTAAAGTGTTGAAAAGATGTCACATTGAACACAAAGGTGTGCCTGACTCTCACCGTGGTATTTTCAGTCGCATCATATGGTGGACAGTGAATAAGGGAGATAGGTGAAGAACTGATGCTTTAGAATTATGGTACTGGATACGAATAATGAATGTACCCTGGACTGCAAAAAACCAACAGTTCTGTCCTATAAGAAGTGCAATCAGAGTGCTTCTTGGAAGCAAAGATAGCTAGACTGTATCTTACATATTTTGGACATGTAGTCAGGATAGACCAATCCCTGGAGGACATCATGTTTGAGAGAGTGGCAAGTTAATGAGAAAAAAGAAAATCCTCCCTAGATGGAATGACACAGTGTTTGCAAAAAGGGCTTAAACATAAATAAGATTGTGTGCCTGGCTCAGACTTGGGAGGTGCTTCATTCTATTGTACACAGGGTCCCCCTTGAGTTGGACCAGACTCGATGGCACCTAACAACAAATAAGCTTGATAAAAACCACACAAATATACATTCTTAAGATAACAGCATTATTAAGACACTTACGACAAATATATTATTCAGCAGATTTTATTATACAGAGCTGTACAACAATCACTACTTGTTGGGGATTTTTAAGATCTACCCCATAACTAGGATCCCTCATGTTAGCCTGAGGGGCTGACCCCTAGTTGACCCCAGGGCCACATCTTGCTCACTCACACCTGCCCTTCCCATCGAGTGAACAAAATGGTGCCTGACCAGCCTGGCCTGCCCCAACTACCTTAATCCTGATTGGCTATCCTTGGCATTTTCGTTAAATAACTGTCCCTACCTGGCAGGTATGTCAGTTTATCTACAGTACCTGTCAGATGTGTGCCCTGATTGGCTAATCCCAATTACGTGGCCCCCTCTGGGACCCTATATAAGCAGGGCTCCTGGACCCCCTTCACCTCTACCACTTCTCACCGTCCCTCAACTGCCACCTGGACCCCATCACCTCAACCAGCGCTCCCCACTCCAGTGGACTCTTCAAGCAAGCCAACGCGGTCAAGATCAGGGTCCCCGAAGCCCTGAAGGCTACAATCAAGCCACGAAGAGCCTCCCAAATCCTCCCATCCCTGGGAAGGAGGGAGGCAGAGAAGGCGAGCTGCAAGAGTCAAGACCAACTGATATCCAGCCCAACGAAACACCGGCTGCTGTAGTTGTGCCTTTAAGGGTGAGTTGTTCCAGCACTTATAGCACTTGCTTAGGGGTTGCTTGCTTGTTGCACCCCAATTGGGGAGCACCCAATAAACCTTCCTTTCCTGTTTTTCCGTTGAGGGTCTCCAGAGGTCCTTCATTGGTGCCACCGGCCATAACACCAACCCGGTTCAGTGGGTCCCTGATACCCACATAGTGTCTGGGCAAGGCTCTGACCTCTGCCGGGCCTGAGCCAAGCCCGACAACTACTCAGATGGTTAATTTTACTTACCAACCTGTCTAGGCCATGCTACCCAGATATTTGGCCAACTTTACTTTAGATATTTCTATGAAGTATTTTTCACATGAAATTAATACTGAAATCAACAGATTCTGAGTAAATCAGATTACCTTGCTGTGGTAGGATTCTTTCAATCAGTTGAAGGCCTTAGGAGAAGGCCTGATTTCTCCAGAAGAGAGAATTCTGCCTACTAGGTTGCATTAGGATTTAAACTCTAATATCATCTTTTCTCTGGGATTCCAGCCTGTCAGTCTACTCTACAGAAATTGGATTTACCAGCCTCCACAAAGGTGTAAATGAAATCCTTAACATAAGTCTTTTTTCTCTCTTTACACCCTATTGTTTGTGTTTCTCTCAAGAGCTCTAATTACGATAACCACTACGTAATTTCAGGAAGATTTCATCATCTCCAACAGAAATCCTTTATCCATTACCTGTCACTCCCTGTTCTCTGCTCTCCTAGTCCCCTGAAACTATTAATCTAATTTTTATTCCTATATATTTGTCCATTCTTGATATTTCATAGAAATGGAATCATAAAATATATAACTTTTTTGTGACTATCTTGTTTCACATAGCATAATAATAGTTTTTGTTACTGAGGACTGAACCCAGGGTCTCTTAGCATGAACTCTACCCCTGAGCTACACACCCAGTCCTCATATATGATAATGTTTTAAATGTTCATCCATGCTGTGGCATAGCTTAGTACTTCATTCCTTGTTATTGGCAATAATCCATTGTAAGAATATACATAGTTTGTTTATCCATTCAAACACAGATAGACACTTGAGTTCCTTTGTCTTTTAGCTATTATAAATATTGCTGCTATAACTGTGCAGAAATTTTACGTAAACATATAATTTTCTTTCTTTCACTTTTTTTTTGGCAGTACTGGTGATTGAATGTAGGATATTGCACATGTTAGCAAATACTGCATCATCGAGTAGCACCTCCTCAACCCCATTTTTTTTTTTTTTTTGCAATACTCGAGGGTTGAACCCAGGGCTTCATGCATGCTTCTTGGAAATACTCTATTCCTGAGCCATGCCCTCAGCCCATTTATTATTACTTTTTAAAACTTTGTATTTTGAGTCAGGGTCTCACTAAGTTACACAGGCTCTGGCCTGGAACTCAAAATCCTCTTCCTCAGCCTCCAGAGTCACTGGGATTATAGGCATGTATGACCACACCCAATTACTCTTTTTTATTTTGAGACAAGGTCTCACTAAGTGGCACAGGCTGCCTTTCTTTTGTGGTACTATGGGGTTGAGCCCAGGGACCTGCACATGCTTTTGCAAGCACTCTACCTCTGAGCTGCATCCCTAGCCCATTTTTACTTTAATTTTGAGACAGGGTCTTGCTAAGTTTTGTAGGTTGCTTCTGGCCATGAACTTGTGATCATCCTGCCTCCACTTCCCAAGCTGCTGGGATTACAGGTTTGCATTACTGTACCTGGCTTTAATTTTCTTGACTATATAACCCAGCAATGGAATTGCCGGGTCACATGACAATTCTATGTTTCTTTTTCTTTACTTTTGAGATGGGTTTTCACTATGTTGCCCAGGGCTGGCGTTGAACTTATAAGTTCAACCTATCATCCTACCTCAGTATCCCCAGTAGCTGGAACTACAGGTGTATACCACCATGTCAAGCTTATGTTTAACTTTTTGAGGACATAGAGCCAGCCATGTTGGCATATGCCTGTAATCCTAGCACTTGGGAAGGTGAGGAAGAAGGATAGCTGAAAGTACAAGGCCAGCCTGGGCTACACAGTAAGACTCCATCTGAAAAAAACAAGAACATATTTTTTAGGATCTGCCAAACTATTTCCCAAAATGGTTTAAACCACTGCAATGTATGAGGGTTCTAGTTTCTACCCAACTTTGTCAATCTTTGCTCTTGCCCATTCTTTAATTAAAGCCACCCTAGTGGTTTTAAAGTAATATCTCAGGGTTTCATTTACATTTCCCTAATAACTCAACGCCTGCAGCTGTAGCCCTGTGGCATCCGATCCCGTCAGATCTCGGAAGCCAAGCAGGGTAGGGTCTGGTTAGTACCTGGATGGGAGACCGCCTGGGAACACCAGAAGCTATAGGTTTGGGAGAAGGACCTGGCAACCCCCTCCCAAAAATCAATCTGCCATTGAAAACCCTATGAACAGCAGAGAAGCACTGACAATAGTGTTTCCCCTGTTGTACAGAGGGTCGCTATGGGTCGGATACCGACTCGACGGCACCTAACAACAACAACAACAACAATAACTCAACATCTTTTCATGTGTTTATTGGTCATTTGTATGGTTTTTGGAGAAATGTATACTCAAACTTTTAGCCATTTAAAAAACTGTGTTGCGGTAACATAGGTAAAACATAATTTCGACCTATTAGGCTTCAACAGCTAGGAACATTGCATCTGGCCTAACATTCCAGGTGACATGAGTGATGTTTTGCCACACACAGCCCCATGCTCACTGCTGAAATGGACACTGTGCTGTTATTCATTCTGGGTACCAGGTCTGCGAATGTCTGCCTCACCTGTCATTTTGTAGCCTACTAACTTCCATTAACCATTTGTTGTGATTTAGATCTGAATGTCCTTCAATAGTTATAGGTTTGAATGTATGGTCCTCAGATGGTGGCACTGTTACAGAACTTTGGGAGGTGGGATTACTGCTTTGCAGAAATGGCTCCCTGAAGGTAAGTCTTTGGAGGTTTTTACCTGGACCCCTGCCCTGGATGCTCTCTCTGCCTCCTGCCTGGCCAAGCTGCCTACCTAGACATCTGCCCTGCTACCACACCCTGCCACCATTATGGACTGATCCTCCTAACTATGAGCTTCTAATAAACTTTTATCTCCATAAATTTCTTTTGGTTGTTTTTTTTGCTACAGCAAAGATGATCTAAAATGCCATCCAGTCATTACTTTAGGAATCTGCATCTTACCTCCATTTCCTACCAAGCTAGCCTTCCTCCTATCCAGGCTGGATTATGTTGCCCTCCTTTATACTTTTCCATAATTTTCAACAAATGCAAGTAAATAGGTACTTAATTACTTGTTTTGTGCTGGGCATTCAAAGGACTGAATAAATCCTAGTGAATAAATCTCGGAAAAACACTCAAACCTCCAAAAACCTGTTGTCTTTTAGAGCTGTAACAGTCATTTATATGTACAGATATACAGATACAGATCCTTCCTTTTTCTTTTCCTTCTTTCCTTCCTTCCTTTCTTAAGTACTGCAGGGTTGAATCCAGGGTCTTGAAGCTTCTTTGCAAGTGCTCTACCACAGAGTGGTACCCCTAATCCCCTTTATTTACTTCTTATTTGAACACAAAATCTTGCTAAGTCACACAGGCTGTCTCTGGCCTTGGATTTGTGATCCTCTTGCCTCTGCCTACTGAATTAATGGGACTATAGGTGTGCACCACTGTACCCAGTTGATACAAATTCTCCTTATTATGGTGTTAGGTTGATTAGCTTAGATATTAACAGGCAATATGAAGGAGAAAAGGTTTGAAAACGACTTTGCATTCAGCCATAATGGATGAAGACTTGTATTAGAAAAATGTCTAAGGACATTGGAAGGAAGCTAATTCTAATGGACCCCACAACCTAATCCAAGACATGTAGCTGCCTGAATATAAACAAAGGCAGATCTTTACAAAATATCTACTGGCTCACTCTTTCGTGTTGTTGTTAGATGTTATCAAGCTGAGTCTAACTCATAGTGACACTATGTACACAGAATGAAACACTCCCCAACACCGTGTCATGCTTGGCACTATGTCAGTACTTCTCTGCTATTCATATGGTTTTCAATGGCTCATTGTTTTGGGATAGTTTTAGGAGTGGGCATCCATGTCATTCTCCTGTTTTTTGTGGTCCTGGCGATCAAACCCAGGGCCTCAGAGTGTGCAGAACAGCAATATGCCGTAAATCCAATGAGCCATTTTATAAAACAAGGACTCCAGGCATCTTCGACTAAAACCACAACACAAGGGCTTTTCCAGGCAGAGCTTGAAGCTCCCATCATACTGGGTGACTAGTGCTGGGCATCCAGGGCAGACATCACATTGAGCATGCTCTAGCTTGCATAAACTAGGAGGAACATAGCTGGGTATGGTGGCACACACCTATAATCTCAGTGATTTGGAAGGAAGAGGCAGGAAGATCACAAGTTTGAGGCCAAAGGCAGCCTACACAACTCAGTGATGAGGCAGGATAGAAAGACAGGGAAATTTGGGGGACATGGAAAAGGAAAGAGCTTTCATCCCAGGATCTGGTTTGAATTTCACCAGCTGAGAATCAAGAACTTTTTTTGTGGTACTTGAGGGCTGAACCCAGCGCCTTGCACATACTTTGCAAGTGCTCCACCCCTGAGCTGCATCCCCTGTTCATTTTTTTATTTTTTAACTTAAAGGTCTTGCCAAATTGCCTGTAACTTGTGATCCTCCTGCCTGTGCCTCTTGAGTTGCTTGGATTACAGGCATGCACCCAGCTCAAGAGAATCAATAACTGACACAAAAACCAAGAAAACTGTTGAGGACTGCCTGCATAGAGACATTATTTTTGAGAGACATTTTAAATAATAAAAATGTTAAAATAGCAAGCTATCCTTAGGGTCAAAATACATGGAACCTCTGAGTTTGACCTAATCTCACTAATGGGATTAGGGGCCATTTTTGCAGTCAGCATAAACCCAGACAACTCCTTTGTGACCTTTCTGTAATCCCACGTTAGTAACATGACCCTAAACCCACATTATAAAGCCAAGTAAATATATATATATACACATATGATATATATTTATTATATTTATATATTACATATTTATATATTATTTATTACATTATTATATATAATATAAATATATATAATTCATATTATATGTGAAAAGATATGTAGGGGCTTCTCTCTTAAAAGGCTCGTGTTTATGTTTCAAAGATGTTCTTTGAAACTAGCTGTTTTTCACTTTGTGACTCTTTTCTTTGACAAAGCCAAGCACCTGGTTTAACCTGAGTAGAGGTCCTGACTAGGGGAATTCCTTGGGCTAGGTGGTGATTCTGAGTTGCTTATCTCTGCTTTACCACTGGTGATGGCCAGACTTTGTCAAAAGATAAAAAGACTAAAAAATGGGGTGTGAAGCCGGGCGCGGTGGAGCACACCTGTAATCACAGTAGCTCAGGAGGCTGAGGCAGGAGGATCACAAGTTCGAGACCAGAGGCAGTCTGCATAAATTAGTGAGACCCTGTTTCAAAAAGTGAAAAAAAAAAAAAAAAAAAAAAAA